>JBBBDQ010000330.1:1985000-2520000 GCA_037127315.1 Ascarosepion bandense
AGCAGAAAACTTATTCACGCCTTGAATCAGCGTGACAATTATATTATTATTCTTTTCATCGATATCACTCCATGCAAGGCATTAAAGCCACTAAGACAAAAGGAGTTACAGGATGTGGAAGAATTAGGAACAGAATCATTAATAATGAACTGGAAGAGAAAAGGGTAATCAGGAGGACAGTAGATAGTGATTGACATTGCATTTAACTTTGTGCTTAAGTTGACTGGAAAGCATGAAGTCGGAAGGGAGCTCCATAGGCGGAAAGTGCAAGGAAAAATCTGTTAGCATAGAACTTACGGTTATATCTAGCTAGCTCAACTATAAATTGATCAGATCTAGACGCCAATCTAGTACTCCGTTTAAATTCAGAAGGTCTAGGTACCACAGTGAAGAGCTCATCCGAACGGTTATAAAGAAAGAACTTATAGAAAAAACACAGAAAGGCAACCATGCGGTGGTGGGAAAGTGACTGAAACCGAACTGTTAGATCAGGACCAATAATATTGCTGCTTCTTCTCTGAATTTTATTAAGGATCTCAAGGTAAATAGCAGAGGCACCAAACCATACGTGGTAACAATATTCTATGCATGGACGAATGTAATCAATATAGTTTTCCACTTTATGTCAGCTGAGAATGTTAGCTCGAGAAGGCTCAATGAGTCACTTTCCTGGAGGTTAGCATCAGTTATGCTGGTGAAAGACAGAGATTGGGTCTGTCAGATGATTACGACCTTTTTTTTTAGTCTGTTAATATTTTTGTCCTTAATTCATAATTTGTTTATAAAAAAGAATTATTTCAAATTCTGACACAATCTGTTTTCTTTGATTCCGTAATAACAAAACATTGATTGATCATCAACCAATCTATATAACATTGAAGCAGTTTATATTTTTTACTGACATTGACACCTACTGCTACTTAGTGATAAAATAAAGAACTAATCCTCTACAGCAATGTTTCTAGACTATTTTTTTTTTACTTCAGCGCGCTTTTGTAGATAAAACTCTGGGGCACACTTTAAATTTAAATAAGAAAAAAATTATTCGGACTAAATTAGTATGAAGCTTGTACTTATTGTTTTACTAATTTTACCCTTTTGGCTTACAATAAAACTGCTGATAGATTTATTTTTACCCTTAGCAAAGTGAGACCGCCGCTAACGCGTAGTGAGATAAAAAGATTGGGCACAGGGGGGATTGAAGAAATGATAAAAGATAAACTGGATTTTTTTTTAATCATTTCACCCCGAGCAAGGCAGAAATGCCACTGATGTGCAGGGGGCTACATAACTGTAAAAAGATTAATTAGAAAAGAGTGAGGAGTACAAACTAGTTAGAAAGGAGCAATAGAAAGCCGAGAAAGCAGGTGCGATGACAGATACATAGGTGGAGAGAAAGGGAAGGTTATACGGGGGTGGGGAGAGAGCTAGAGTCCAGTGGTTAGTAGATGAGTATTGACTTTGCATTTAAATTTCTGGAGGTTGTAGCCGCCAGGAAAGCAAGAATATGGGAGCGAGTTCCACAGGCGGGAAGTGCGAGAGAAGAAGCTGCAGGAGTAGAATTGTCGTCTGCATTTGGCTAACCTGACTGTGAATGGGTGGGACCCAGTTGCCAGTCTGGTTGCACGAGTAAACACCCGTTGAGGAGGCATCAGTGACTTAAGTTCGTCTGAGCAGAAGCCATGAAAGTATTTATAGAATAGACAAAGGGGGGCCACATTTCGACGATGGGGAAGTGGCTGCAGTCGAGCCGCCAGATCAGTACCTATCACATTACAGACTCTCCTTTGGAGCTTGTCAAGAACACTGAGGAGAACGGCAGGGGCGCCTGACCATAAATGGCAGCAGTACTCCATGCACGGACGGATGGTTGACTTGTATATATTCAGGATGGATTCAGGTGGAAAAAACATCCTGGATCGACATAGTGACCCAACCTTCTTAGCAGTAGATTTTGCTATGGATTCAATATAGTGGTTCCATTTGGGGTCTGAGAACAGGGGAAGTCCGAGGAGGCGTAGTGTATTTCTCTCCGGGAGAATCGCTTGGTCCATGCTTATGGGAGGCAGGAGAGGTTGCCTGTAATGGTTGACAGACAACAGCTTGGTCTTAGACGAATTGAAGTTGACAAGCCACTTCTTGCTCTAGTTCACCACAGAGTGTAGATCCCGTTCAAGGTCAGCAGCGAGATTATGTCTGTCCGCCACGACAGGTTTCTTAACTGGTGAGGGAGTATATTGTAGTGTCATCTGCGTAGATGCCTACTTGGGACTTGATCTCATCTGAGAGGTCGTTGATGAAAATAAGGAAGAGCGTCGGACCCAGGATAGCATTTGTGCTGTAGGATGAAGAGGCACGCCCATTCAAAACAACCTTCCTTTTGCGGTTATTTAAAAAAGATTGGATTAGGTCAAGCAGGCGACCGGTAATACCGTAACCCCGTAGCTTGCATAGGAGGCCAGAGTGCCAAACCCTGTCGAAAGCCTTGGAGATGTCGAGAGCAACCGCGCGAGCCTCGTCAGACTCATCAAGGGCCTGTAGCATGTACTCCGTTACGGTTGTTAGCAGGTCGACCGTGGACCTGGCAAAGCGGAAGCCATATTGCCTGTCAGAGAAGAGTTTGTGGGCAGTGAGATGATGAACTATTTCAGCATTGATTATGGCCTTGGAATACTTTCCCGAATATCGGTAGAAGACTGATAGGGCGATAGTTGGATGGGTCCGAGGGTTCACCACAATTCTTAAATACAGGAACGACTGAAGAGAACTTCCAGCATGCAGGAAAGCAGGAAGCAGGAAGCAGAAAGGCAGTAGTTAAAACAGTTTAGAGAGGACAGGGGAAAGTTCAGGAGCACACCTCTTAAGGACTATCACCGGGATTCCATCGTCTCCACTCGCCTTATGGGGGTCGAGTTTTGAAATTACTCGGGATACTACTGTTGGGGTAATATATACGTCGTGTAGTTTGGCCTCAGTTCTAATAGGGAAGTCGGGTGGGTGTACGCCGGACGAATCAAATGTGGAGTTGGATGAGAATCTGCGGGCAAAGCACTCAGCTTTGTCCGCAGATGACGTGAGAACCTCAAATTCATGGATTAAAGGAGGTATTGAGGATTTCCTATTGTTGAGCACTCGTTTGCAAATCCTTCCAATAGTCCTTGGAGCCGAACTTGCAGTCAGCTATGCGCTGTCGCATTCTCTCAGCAAACAACCGTTTGGCGTCATTTAAGGTTCTCTTGCACTCATTGCGAGCAGATATGAACAGGCGCCTATTGTGATCAGATGACTGTCTCCGGAATAGACGGAAGTAATGGTTCCTGTGGGCAATGGCGGCTGAGCAGGCCGGAGAGAACCACGGAGAGGAATGAGGTTTTAAGCAACACTTCCTGGTAGGTATGAAGGCATCAATGCCAGCTTTCACCCATGACGAGACCTCAGAGGCACAGTCATCAACTGATAGGTCGAACACTTTTCCCCAAGGGACGTCGCAGAGGAAATCGCGAAAGGCATCCCAGTCAGCTTTTTGGTAGAGGTAGGAGGTCCTATAGGTAGGGGCTCCTGGGGGGAGTGAGATTGGAAAGAAATACTGAGAGAGACTACAGCGTGGTCGGAGTTGCCGAGAGGGCAAAGCTGCGAGACTTGACAGGCGTCAGGCGCAGAGGTGAAACATTTATCTAGTAGTGAGGAATGATCCGAGGGAGTGCTTGGGAAGCGAGTGGGGAAGTTCACCACTTGCGTAAGGGATTGGGAAATAGAGAAGTTCATGGCGTGAATGCCCGCTGGATCAGTAACGGTGTTTTCAAGCAACTCAGAGTGATGGGCATTGGGGTCTCCAAATACAAATATGTGGGCGAATGGGTGATAGGACATAGCTTATCTATGTCGTCAGTAATGCTATCTAGTAGGGAGCAGTCAGGAGAGGAGGGAGAACGGTAAAGAAAGAATAGGTAACTAACCGAACGGAGGAGAGACAGGCAGAGACATATGTATTGGTGGTCAGTAGATTCGAGTGAAGTCACCCTAGCTATGGGGAGGTGTTCGCTGACGTAGACACCCAGCCCATGCATGTGGACAGTGGAATCCTTCCTTAAGAGGGGAAGATAACCAGGGATGGAGAGGTCAGAGGAGGGAATATCTGAGTTGAGGTTAGTTTCGCAGAGCGCAAGAATGTCAGGGGACTTTTCATGCAGGAACGTTTCTACACTAGGAAAGTTAGTACGAATGCCCCGGATATTAGTGAAAGAAAGGTTAATGGGTTTAGGTTGGTTTGAATTTAACTGGTTTAGGGTCGTTTCTGATTTGTTTCGTCATGTTTTTGTTTATAGAAAGGGACCTAGGGTAGAGGATACAGGCGGTCATTATCCACAATCTGTGCTGGGAGGGAAACTGGCTAGGGCTGCAACAAAGGTGTGGCCTCGGGGTTGCCCACCGAAAGCGCTTACAGGGACACCTATCCATTCGCGACATGACACTACAAGAACCCCGATATTATACAACTGTTGATCAGAGCAGCCGTTCTTGACGCTACGTAAGAGTTAGGGCTCCTAATTACCAGTCGGAAGCAGCAACCAGGAAACTGCCAACCCGGTACCCTCACAGTGATGAGCCGTTGCCACCAACCGGCCAGATCGCAGGAAACTCACGGAAGCACCAATACCAAGTTCTGAAGAGAGAGAAGAGAAAGCCGGAAACCACATCCTAAACAGGAAAACAAGGGGGCAAGACTCTACTCCAGTTCAATAGACATGGGAGGAGTATGGACCGGGCGATAGTGTCACCTATCTACTCCTATTTAAAAAAAAATTCCAAGGGTGGAGAGTTAACTAAGTTTTAACTTAGTTAAAGTCCAAATGAAGCAAGAACGCCAAAAAGTGAGAAAAAAAAGGAAAAACAAATGCAGATTTAAGAAACAATTCATACATACCACGCAGTTTCACACAGGAAATTTGAATTAAGAAAGTTCCACTTATCTTCAATTCTTGCTTTTCCCAAAAATTAACATCGAGTTAAGCTGCTTGGTAAATTTGAATTTACAGAACAGACCATAGAGATTTCACAGGGGAGGGGTAACAAGCGGCTGCCGATACCTTGGCCAGGATAGCTTCGCATAACAGAATAAATAAATAAATAAATAAAAACCCCAAATTTTTTTTCTAAATGAAGCATGAACGCCAAAAAGTGAGAAAAAAAAATGAAAAAAAAAAAAATGCAGATTTAAGAAACAATTCATACATACCACGCAGTTTCACACAGGAAATTTGAATTAAGAAAGTTCCACTATCTTCAATTCTTGCTTTTCCCAAAAATTAACATCGAGTTAAGCTGCTTGGTAAATTTGGTCAAGAAGATAGAAGATAACAACTGACGTTACATTTAAATGTTTGAAGATTGTAACTATCAGAAGTTTTATTGTAAGTCTCCAGAGTTTTTATTAACGTAAGGCTTTTATCAGAGTGTTTGAGGCATACACGCATGTTAGACGGACGCTAACCGGTAGGCAGAAGACATGCCACTATCATTTCTAAGAAGACATGGCAATTTGCAATAAAAGAATGATTTTCTGTTTTCTTAAAAGAAATGGCATTAAAAAACTTCCACTAATAATCATTATGAAATGGAAGAAGCAGTTTTATTTATATTTTGTCTTTATGTGGATTGAAAATCTGTCACAGTATGAAGTATTTATTCAGGAATGAAATAATTATCTGAAAATTTTAAAATATGATTTTCGGTTTAGCATTCCTCGAGAAGATTAGGAGTGCAGTTTTCATTTAAAGAGACTTATGAGGAATCTGTTATTTTTGTTTTACAGAGGCCGATAATGACTAATTTAAATCCCTTGAGAGAAGTAAAAGGGAAAGGATTATCCACCTGCATCCAGTTTAAAATTTCAAATAAGAAGGATTTGGCATTTTATTTTTATTTTTACCCTTAGCAAAGTGAGACCGCCGCTAACGCGTAGTGAGATAAAAAGATTGGGCACAGGGGGGATTGAAGAAATGATGAAAGATAAACAGGATTCAAGAAGATAGAAGATGACAACCGACGTTACATTTAAATGTTTGAAGATTGTAGCTATCAGAAAAGCAAGTAAACGGAAGGGAGTCCCATAGGTGGGAAGTGCGAGAAAAACCTTTGGAGTAGAAGTGGCAGTTACAATTAACTACTTCAAAATAGTAAAGTGTGAAAGGGTGAAACTTGGATGCTAATCTAGTAACACACTTAAATCTATCGCCCGGTTCACACTCCACCCACGTCTATTGAACAGGTTAAGAGGCTCATCCCTTGTTCCCAGTTTAGGATGTGGTTTTCGGCTTTCTCTTTTCCAATCTTCTCATTTTGTTTTTTTTTTCAATTGGAGTAGATAGATCTATCTATCGCCCGGTTCACACGCCACCCACGTCTATTGAACAGGTTAAGAGGCTCATCCCTTGTTCCCTGTTTAGGATGTGGTTTCCAGCTTTTTCTTTTCCAATCTTCTCACTTTGTTTTTTTTTTCAATTGGAGTAGATAGATCTATCTATCGCCCGGTTCACACTCTACCCACGTCTATTGAACAGGTTAAGAGGCTCATCCCTTGTTCCCTGTTTAGGATGTAGTTTCCGGCTTTCTCTTCCTCTTTTCCAATCTTTTCACTATTACGTAACCCCCTGCACATCAGTGGCGTTACTGCCTTGCTCGGGGTGATACGATTAAAAAAAATACATGTGGTCGGGACACGAGAGAAAAAGCACGTCATAGCAGTTGCCATGAAAATATTTGTAGAAAAGACAGAGGGACCCCACGTCTCGTCGGTGAGAAAGTGACTGCAGTCGAGTTGCCAAGTAAGGATCGATTACATCACAGAACCCTCTTTGGATTTTGTTGACTTAAGATTGAAATCCATGCGTTTGGTTTCGATACCTTAATGAAAATAAAGATTTTCTTTTAAAATATATTAGAATAAAAAATGTTACTTTTCTGTTAACTAGGTCGCACCTAGCTACCTTTCAGGGAGCATTAGTGACCGCCCTTCTTTCCCGGGCGCACCCGTCGAGATGCACTCATCTACAGAATAAAAATCCAACCTCCTAGCTAATGTCTGCTAGCGGGAGTTTCAGTGTAATTTTTATATTTTGCAACGGTAAACATCTTTGACGCACATATTTTTTATTAATGAATAATTGATTATTTAACGAGGAAAATATTGGTTAGCACTTACCAATTTATATATTTTCCAAACAACGTGATTTTAATCTTTTAGATTTATAAACGTTATTTTAATGATTGTAGAGTTTATGTTGATTTACATTTTATGAACGATGTGATATTTACTTAGGTTTCACATGTGTGCTATTTAATTTAGTGTAGGATTTCAGGGTGCATACCACAGTTAGGCTAGTTTTTCGTATTTCTATTAAAATAAGGTTAATTTCATGCAGACATTCTTTATCTGCAAGGAATGTCTTCAGTTTAGTGTGTTACATTGGGAAAGGCTTAAATCCATTTATTCTCCCCCTCAGCTAATGGGTTAAATTGCAGGTTAGACTGGACACTGTAACTTTGTGGGGACAGCTAGAATAGCAAAAGGACAAATGTGAATTCAAAACCATGGAGAAGACTTTGAGAAACCTGTTACTTAGCTATAGAACTTCCAGCGTTTAATTTTCACCTTATTCGTCTCCTTATTAATTTATATAGTCACCGTTTTGAACACTTACTCTTGGCCTTTAGTTATTACTGCAACCGACACAATAAGCCATAGACTCAGAGCACGCGGTTCCTTCCTTCTATTCCCCTTGAATCATACAATACTTGCATCGTCGGTATCTACCTTCGTAACCTTTTTTCTTCGTGTATTGTATCTCTTATTATATTATTAGCTGAATCTTTGTTTAAGCTAACCAACTTTTATACGTTTATTTTACCTTTGTCTCCTTCTATGTTGAACCTCTTTCACTAGGCGTTGACTGTTTATATACTGTTGTCAAACTTTAACTTCATGTAACTTTCTTTCTTTCTGAGGACCTATCACTAAACTTTATAACATCTATATATATAAAAGGCAATCTGTGAGTCTGTGTGTAACTGTTCACTATGCACGCCTACATTTTTTAAGCTAAACCATTCAAACTTTCTAGGGACACATATCTACAGGGAAGCCAGGTCGACACATACTTTTTGAGTTTAAATTCAGCAATTTTTACCTTTCGCACATTTTGGCCAACGTAGCCGATTGTTTTCATTTGCTCCGTAAAACATCAAAGATCTAAGATGGTTGCTAGATTACGTCACAGAAATCAAATCACACGTGCCAAACGCGACTAAAAAATGAGCCTTTATATTTAATTTTTATTCCGACGTTTTAAAAATTCATTTGGTCAACGAAAAAATATGAAATGTTTTCACCGTAATTTTGAAATAAAAGAAATATTTTTTAAAAAAAAGTGTTTTTTCAAACAAAAACAAGATATGTAAAAAGAAAAAAAAAGTG
This sequence comes from Ascarosepion bandense, assembly GCA_037127315.1. Taxonomy (NCBI): domain Eukaryota; kingdom Metazoa; phylum Mollusca; class Cephalopoda; order Sepiida; family Sepiidae; genus Ascarosepion; species Ascarosepion bandense. The sequence goes on from JBBBDQ010000330.1 coordinate 1,993,474, forward strand.
TAAATTTTGGTTTTAGGACCCGACGGCTAATATCTCTTCACATTTTTCCAAAATAATTTTATTTCCGTGCAAATGTATATGCTGAACTCAAATTAGCAATTAGATATTGAAGAAACCGACCTTTGTTGATGTTAACGACCAGAAAAAAAATCAGACTTCTTTTCGCTCTTTTTGTCAGCCATTACCGGCTTAGTGAGGGTCATTCACCGCAGAACGATTTTAGGCGTAGGAAGAAAATTTGGGCCTATTTACTTCCTTTACAGAAAAGTCTTGCAGAAATTAGTTCGCGATTTTTTTTCGGTACTTAATTTTAGAAAAAAGTTATTGACATTGAAACAAGTGAAAAAAAATTAGAGTTATTTGCGTGTATAAAAAGCTATTTGTATGTGTTTGCGTATATAAGGGATATTAGCCTTTGGGTTCTAAAACGAAAATTTACCATGTCTACATTTTTAAATATTCTTCGAAAATTTTTGAAATTCATTTAGTCAACAAAAAATGTAAATATTTTCCACCGTAATTTTGAAACAAAAACAAACGCAACGTTGTTGACAATGGCACACAAAACATCAACTCACGTTTCCGCAAAACAAAAGAAAACAGTTTTTTTTTAATGGAATTTTTTTAAAACAATTTTTAAACAACAATTTTTTATATAATTATTTTTTTATATAACTGACTTTTAAAGTGAGGCGGCGATTACAAGCGCTTGGAAATCGCAACAAGTCGCATTAATCATCTAATTAAAAAATGTTCTGAGTTGCACGGGTAACGCCGGGCTATGATGCTAGTATTTCTATAAACAAACTACTTGCTACTTTATTTACACATTTAAACCCACTGTCTCACTGCTATGTCCAACCTTCGGCTGCCTTTGTCCCATTTCTGATTTCCATTTGGTATTATCTTTTATTTATTTTGTTATTCGGACTAAACTAATATGAAGCTTGTATTTATTGTTTTACAAGTTTTACTAGTTTTATTCTTTTGGCTTTCAATAAAATTGCTGATGAACAAAACTTTGTCTCCAGAATTTTTATTACTGTATAGCTGTTCTGGCTATCTGAGGTATACACGAGTGCGAGACGGATGCTAACCAGCCGGCAGAAGACATGTCACTTTCATTTCCAAGAAGACATGTCAATTTGCAAGAAAAAGAAGGATCTTCTGTTTTCTTAAAAGAAATGGCATCAAACACACCAATAATCATTATCAAATGGAAGAAGCCGTTTTATTTATATTTTATTTTTATGTGGATTGAAAATCTGTCACAGTATGAAATATTTATTCAGAAATTAAATAATTATCTGAAATCAATATAAAATATTTGAAAGCATTCAAGAAAATATATACATAATCCACAATTATGATATAAAAATAATATCATATGCGTATATCTTTGTTCGTATCATGATAGTTTATAGATTACAATTCTTAATTATTTTGATTTCATGTCTAAGTTAGGAAAGGAGATGAAGACTTTAAAAATTAAAAAAATACATGAAACTCGAGGAGACTATATCACTAGGGTGAGCTGGGGAAAATCAGGATTAGCGCATCAATTTTTCTTTCTTGAGATTGGTTATGAGTGTAGATCAAACTACTTAGTGGAGTTTTTTTTGCGTTTCTGACATTCCCGTTATGTATTTCATCCGAAAAGATTTAACATTTTTAGAGCAAATACAGGGAGACCTATAACTGGATGTGGATTGTGAAGCATAGAAAAAGAACCTATAATAGACATACTTCATATAATCGGTATTCCAGGAAATAAGGAAATGTTCAAAGGAAAGTTCACCCATTCCTTTTGCAAAAGAGTATAGAGTTAAAATCTTTTTCTTCCCAATCATAAAAAGCAGTTGGCTTTCTTTCTGTTTCAGTCTACTATATATATATATATATATATATATATAAAAAATCCTTTACAAAAATTATCTTTATCTAAGTCAGTCAGTTAAGTGTCATACGTGATACAGGCTCGGAAGAAAAATGACTTACTGGGCCAGAAGATTATCCCGCAGTAGGTTTCCATTGCTTTCTGTGGTAGATTGGTTGCCGACCAAGGCTACAGAACCCAGTCTGTCCTATTATTTAACCCAGAACTGGAGGGAAGAGACGGATTAATACTTTTCCCAATGGTATTTGCGCGTAAGTGAATGCAAGGAATTCGACTGGAATTCGAACTCGACTTCTCGATTTCTCGTTCCGAGCCGATATCCACTGCACCACGACGCACATCCTTTGCACTGCACCACGACGCACATCTAAGAACCTAAACAATTTCCTCGTTTTGTCATAATGCAAATATTCTCCCGCTGACAACTTTTTATGAAAATTTTAAAAAACATCTAAGTGTTTACATCTCTTTTTTTGTTTCTATCTTTTTTGTCTTTGATTTACTTTGATCGACTTTTTTCTATTTTGCCTTAAATTTTTTATAGCAAGCATTGTGTTTTGGCTTTGCTATATAGTCAGTCACTTATGTGCCATACGTGATACAGGCCTGGGCGATAGAAACAGACATAACTGATTGGGCAGAAGATTTTCCCGCAGTAGGTTGCCATTACCTTCGGCGGTAGACTAGTTGCCAACAAGGCTATAGAACCCGATCTGTCCTGCTATTTAACTCATAGCTGGAGGGAGAAGCGATGAAGTCATACCTTTCCCAAGGGTATTTGCTTGTTTGTGAATGCAACGAATTTAAATGAAATTCGAACTCGACTCTCCCATTTCTCATTCCGAGCATTTCTCATTCTTCACCACAACACACATCCTTGTGAGATAGATGTGTTGTTAATAAGGCTATTCATTTAAAGAAAAAGCATTCTGTTCAGGCAAATATTTGCTTTCAAAACAAAATGGCTACCATAAAATTCCGAGAATTTTGTTTGAATTGTTTGCGTCCAGATATTACGCGTGAGCGAATGGGCATAGTCCCAAGAGAAATATATAACACCGGCCGTTGAATTATTCTAGAGAACGTTCGTTATATTAATTTACAAAAATCAATATCTATTTTCAATATTCACTAATGGATACTTGGAATAAACTCTGCAATACAGTAAACAAAGATTCCACAATGACAGGTCCCGAAAAGAATTAAGTACCTCTTAAGGCTAAGTCGGTCACCTGATATGAATCCCAATGAATAAACTTAGGGCGTTGTGATAAATGTGTCTGTGCTCTTTTTGGATCATGACAAAAGTAGAATGTCTAGATTAAAAACAAACCTGACAAAAGAAAATTCAGTTTGTAATTTTATCTTGAATTTTATTAGATGAAGCAATTTTAAACATTATTCAATTTTTGGCTCGTATTTCATTCATCTTAATTTCACAGGCTTTTTTTAAAATATTAAATAAAGCCTTATCCCCAAGCAACAAAATTGGGAAGGAATGGTTTTATCGTCCCTATTACTCATAAGCCACCAGTGGTCTAGATATGTAGAAATCGTGCGTGAAGAAGTGACACATGGTCGCTTAAGGCATGAAACTGACAGCCACCTTGAGGTGTTGATTTCTATGCTAACACTATTTATATAATAGTAAATATGCCAAATTTCAAGCACACACACGCAAATACACGCGCGAGCGCACACACACACACACACACACACACACACACACACACACACACACATATATATATATGTATGAGATAAGCCAGAAAGCTTAAAACTGAAAAAAACCAAAAAAAAAAACCCCAAAAAACAAAAAAACAAAAAAAAACAAAAAAAAAAACAAGTACTCATCATCACATATAACTATAAAATATTGTTTTGAAAGGGTAAAGTGTTTCAACCGGGCACAACACGGAATTTTATGATCTTCATCAGATGGTGAAATGTGTGTAGTTTGAAACACTTTCCTTTTAAAACACTTTATAGTTAAACATACATACATACATACATACATATATATATATATATTTAAAAACTTAATAAATAAATAAAATGTGTCCTTTGCAGGATTAGAACCCGCATCTCCCGGGGCTGGAGAAACCATTGTCTGATCTAGAGTGCGTTATTTTAAAACTGCTTTGTTTACTTGACTGTGAAGCTCTCCGTAGCAGAACGGTCAAAGCCCGGAACATCTACTCAAATATAAGTATTTACTAATAATAATGTTTGAAGTAATATATATATGTTTATATATATATATATATATATATATATATATATATATATATATATATATATATATAGCTAAAAAAAGAAACAAGAAGAAAATTATATTTAGTTTTTATGCCCACGCGTTTCGTCCACTGATGGCAAAAAACGAAATTAATTTATGTGAAATAAACTATCTATAAACAAAAAAATAATTTCATTTTTTCTTTGATAAAGTCTGTCAGTAGAAGAAAGACGAAACTCGTCGGCTGAAACTAAATATAGTTTTTCTTTTATCTCTTCTTTAGTCCTCCTGTTCCTCTCTACAGATTATATCTGAGAATATTCACACACACACACACACACACACACACACACACACACACACACACACACACACACACACACACAGGTATGCGTGCGCGTGCATATGCAGGTTTGTAGGATGTATCCGAAACAAAAGTAAAGCTGATGAGACAAATTTGAAAATTTATTAAAGACGCATTTCGCCAGAGCGTGTGCTCTCTTTAGCTTCCTCATATTAGAATGAAACAGACAACACTGTATGTGAGGGGAAATGCCGTGGTATCTCTGAGGAAAAGCATTAATCATACATAAAATTAAATTAGATTCCTTACCACTACCAATGTCCAAAACTTGAGGGTATTTCTGTCCGCCTGCTTTTTTGTTTTATCTATATCAGAGTCATTTCGTGTGGCTAGATTTTAAATCAATTTCTCGAAACTAGAGTGTTTTTTATTATATATACAGACCTACATATATGTGTACATATATACACAACAACCCATGAATGCACGTATATTAGATCTCTTTTTATGTATAGTAGCACATACATGTATTTATATAGATGATCACTTCTATATATATATATATATATATATATATATATAGTGTTGCATTTACTTTTATAAAAAAGTGCTCAATATTAAGTAAAGTTTAATATTGTAGTATTGTTATAAAACCCTAACGGTAAAATCGAAAATTAAAAAAAAAACATGTGAATTTGTAAATCATTTTATGACATTTCCCTCTATACCTGAATGAAAAGTTGCATATTATAAAGTTTCCTAAAAATAAAATACTACTGCCGTTGTGCACATATACAAGGCGACCATCCTGTCCGTGCATAGAATACTGCTGTCATATATGATAAGGCGCCCCTGCTGTTTATCTCAGTGTTCTCGACAGGCTCAAAAAGAAAATCTGTAATGTGATAGGTCCCGATTTGGCAGCTCGACTCCAGCTACTTTCTCACCAGCGGGATGTGGCTTCCCTCTGTCTATTCTACAAATATATTCATGGCTTCTGCTTCAACGAACTTAGGTCACTGGTGCCCACGCGACAAGAATTTACTCGTGAAACCAGACTGGCAACAAAGTCCCACACATTTACAGTTAGATCAACCAAATGCAGCCAACAATTCTACTCCAGTAGCTTCTTTTATCGCACTTTCCGCCTGTGGAACTCCTTTCTATATACTTATCTTCCTGACGGCTACAATCTTCAGGAATTTAAATGCAATGTCAATACCAGTTTCTTATCCACTTGACTAAAGTTCTTTCTACATCACCCTGTATATCTTGTTCTTTCCCTTTCTCTCTACCTTCGCAACTATCTTAACACATGTGTTCCCATCCTTCTCTTGCCCTTTCTCTGACACTCCCTGTAAATAGTTTTATGTAGTCTTTTTCTTCACTATTCTCCTGTCTAAACTTTTACTCTTATGTAGCCTCCTGCGCATCAGTGTCAGTATCGCCTTGCTTGGGGTGAAACGATTAAAAAAACATAGAAATGAATTAACAGTATTATGTAAACACCGTAAATATTTCAATTTAAAATCAATTATAATGTTCATGTATAACTTATGCTCTAATATTGCACAATCATTATTTTATCAATAATTAATGACCTACACATTACTTATTTGTTTTTCTTAAATTCAGTATAGTTTACTATATCATAGTTACTTAATTAAATGTTAACTCAACCAATAAGCTGCTTTAACAAAATTCTGCTGTATAAAAATCTACCTCTCCTAACACCTAAAATCTGATCTGTTGTTCAAAATCACTTTGTATACATCTGAATACTATGTGTTCTAAATATGTATCTTCCCCAGACATATATAGAGTGTCATTTTATCATGACATAATTCAGCAACCCACTTCTCTACGATGTTCACCTTTATAATTCAACCAAATTCTCACTTTTGCTTGAGTAATATAGGCATACCCATATATATATATATATATAATATAGGCATACCCATAATCATATTGTTCAACTTCCTCCAACTGCACTCCTTAACTTTCTGAATAACCATGAATTCGTTTTCAATTTTCCAAAATAAATGATTTTCATCATTTGTTTTAAAATATTACATGAAAAGGAACAACAATGTTCTGAAACATGAAATTTTTTGTGTAGTGATTAAATGCTTTAGAAATCATTGTAATATATATATATATATATATATATATATATATATATATATATATATATATATACTTATTATAGGTCTTTTTTACATATATTCTTGTGTAGATATATACATACAACTATATATATATATATATATACATGTACATAACTGTTCACACATATATATGTCTCTCCCATATATTTACATACACACGACACACACACACATACACACACATATATATGATGCACACAGATATATATATATATATATATATATATATATATGTGTGTGTGTGTGTGTGTGTGTGTGTGTATCCGATGTATTATAGTACACAGGTCATACTGGGAATAAAAACATAGTCCATGATCCCAAAATATGCCTGATGACTGCCCTCCGCATGAAGCTTTGTGTAGCATCAGCTGCTAAGGAACAACGACATAATTATATATATATATATATATATATATATATATATATATATATATATATATTCTTACTTCTTCCTCTTTGTTAAACCCGAACGCCAGTTCATAAAAGGCTGTATAGTACCATACTTTATATTCTACTGTTAAACCTGGTGCTTTTCTCTGAACCTTTTCACCGTGTCTCTTACCACCTCTCTCATTCTCTCCTATTTTCCTCTTTTTGTTCAATATCTATTTTACAATCGCCAATTCTGATCTCTCATTTCATCTACCCCCTTTACCTCGCACACAAAATTTGCCAATATAAGGAAGCGAATTTTCCATTTCCCTTTAAAAAATAGCGTTTACTAACTGATGAGACATTGTCCTTTCAATTTCGAAACAAAATGTACACTTTGTAGTAGTTTGTAATTTGTACATTTTCTAAAGTATAATTTATAATAAATATTCATTGCTCTATTTCTATATTGAGCACTGTTTTAAATAAATGTTTTGAACGCTAACATTTTCTTCGTTCCTTATTCACTTATATATATATATATATATATATATATATATATATATATATATATATATACACAGTACTGTGCAAAAGTATTAGGACAAGAACTATTTTATGTTTTTGAGGCACATTGACAGAAAATAAACAATTTAATTAAAGTAATTTTATTTGATTTACTCAACAAATGCTTTGACAAGAAAAATACTTGTTACAGAATAAATTTAATATTTAGTATAATAGCCTTTTACTTTGATCACAGCCTTCATTCTGTCAGGCATTGACATCACAAGCTTCTTCAATGTATCTAATGGTATCACCTGCCAAGCAGCTTGTATTTGTTTCCCAAGTGTGTCTTGCGAAGTAACATTAGATTTATCAATTTGAGAGGGGGGAAAATATGAAAAAAGGATAATAGAATAATGAGTAGTTTCAAAATAACTTGTTTAATGGAAAATAGGAAACATTAAATATAGCTTCTTTTTAATACATTTCTTTTACACCTAGTTTTAAATAATCAATATTTATTAGCAATTTACTTTTTGCCCTGTATTTGAATTTCAAGTGATGTTTTTATGAAAATCACCCCTGTCCTAATACTTTTGCACACTACCGGTAGTGTGCAAAAGTGTTAGGACAGGGTGATTTTAAACTTTATTTTGATGCCTCATAAAAGATAAAATAGTTCTTGTTCTAATACTTTTGCACAGTACTATATATATATATATATATATATATATATATATATATATATATATATAGTTTTTAGGTTTTCTATATTTATGGGTTAAAGTGCCCAATCTCAGGGATACGGCTTATGTAAATATAATAGTGGGGATTGAAGAAGTTAACATTTATAGGCGACAGTCTGTTTCGTGCGAAACGAAATCACCAGCACGTGCCTCTCTATCTATCTATACTGGATTATACATACGGGCAGTGTATGTAAGTGTAAGTTGTACGATATCATTGCTTATTTATTCTGCTCCCATTACGGATATTTATCAAGGGATTATCATTATACATAAGAAAATGTTTGCATCATCATCCATAGGTTCATGTGTATAAAACTTAATAGTTTTTAAAGATGTACACCAAATTTGTATACGTATATATTAGGTGCGTGGGATAAATTGTCATCCTAACGAAACTAAAATGAAAATAACACTGAAATCTCATTTTAACAGATATATTTACCAAATTTACCTTGAAATACTTATATAAAAATTTAAAATGCAAAAAATAAAATTGCCATTGACTTCAACCACGACCCCCAGGAGACTTGAGAATCTCCTGCATCTCTTCTGGACTGTCTCTTTAAGTTTGTGAATGTTGCTATAATCCTTACTTTCAGTTTATCTTTGGTGTTACTAGGAGTTTTGTTGGTCTCTCGCTCAACTGCGCCCCACACATATAATCAAGTGGGTTGCAGTCTGAGGAGTTAACTAGCTAGAGGTAAGTGATGATGTGGTTGCAGAAATTATCTGACAGCCAAGACTGGGTTCTTCTACTTGGGTGGCATGATGCAGAGTCCTTTGACCCATGGCAGCACTACCTCCTCAAGGCACTTGATGTAGGCCTTCATGTTGAGTGAGGCCCTGTGGGAAGATGAAAGGAGGCATAACGTCGCCGTTACTAAAGTTCACTCTAAACACCATGATATTGGCTGACACCCAAACACTCTGAAATGTTTGCATTGACGCTTCCGGTGTGAATGCCAAGCAGTACAGCAAATGCCGTTTCCAAATATCTGTCGGAGTGAATTGCGGCATGGAGCTTTTTTTCTCACAGGCGGTAACTAACTGACCCTACCATACTGTGCAGTCGATAAAGCCAAAAAGAAACAACGCGCATGCGCGAAATTAAAAATATAAAATTTCGACAAGTTACCCATCGCACCCTGTAAATGCAATTTAGCATCTCCATAGACGCGCGTGCACACACACACACACACACACACACACACACACACACACACACACACACACACACACACATAAATATATAGTTTGATTAATTCTTATTTGTTTTTAATCGATTATTGATTTTTCATACGTTTATTTCTATGGTCTCAGCACGAAACAGTTCCGGACGAAATACATTGATTTACACTAAATCAATACGTTCTGGGCACTAACGATGAAACCCGATTCCTCAAAAGCTTCGTTCATGTATTTTTTTAACACTCTAAATATAACTCGGGTCTTGTTAATCAATAACGCACGGGATGTCAGCGGTGGGTGATCGAATGTATTTCGACACTGAATAAGATCATTTCTGTCATAGTGGTTGGCAATTGATGTGAAAGGTATGAAAGATTTTAAAAGCACGTGAGCGTATCGATATCAAACGAAAAACTTTTTGATGTCAGGAGGAAGAGATACACTTAGCTGATTATTGTCTTTTGCTTCCAAATGAATTCCGGTGATCACCAGCTATTAACTTGGGCTCAAAGCATACGCAATTAGGTTTAACTTACGAGAACAAGTTTCTATCTGAATTTCTGGCATGAGTAGCTATCATTATTTATATTATTTATATGTGGACTATTTTCCTCTTTTTTGTTGTTGCTATCACAACGTTTCGATCGTAGTACTTCCCGACCTTAATCAGGTGTATGTCGATTCGGATAACCTACAAGAAATTTCGAAAGGAATCCTTTATTTAATATACGGAAGTAGATTATTCTCGTTCCTTTGTTCATGTTTCAGGTTATCTCGTCTAGTTCTTGTATAGTATTGCTCAGTTACTGCTCGCTCTGTTTCTACTGAATCCAGAAAAACCTCTTGTAACCTGCCATATAGAGAATCCTGACAGAAAACTGCTGCTTGAAATTAGTAGAGGAGTACAATTCAGCAATGTACTAAGATTTTCCAAGGTCATGCAATGAGTTGGGCAAATGTCAAGTCGCACAGCTAGGAAAGGGGTAAACAATTGATCCATCAATCCATCAATTTACATGCGATGAATGTGGAAGAATATGTCTCTCCAACGCAGGCCCCGTTAGCCATAAGAAGAATCATACTGGTAAACTGTTGACAAAATACGATCAGTATTACGCTTAAAATAACATACTGAATGTGTAGAAAACGTGCAAAAACCATATGAACAGACTTTGCAAAACAGACCAATTCCTGTACATATCAGCTTACTTTGCCACATCTGTAATAAATAGTGCAAGTCACTTGTTGGCTTTAAGAGCTATCTTACGAGAACCAAAAACACTGATCAAATGTTTCAGTAATGGTCCTACTCGTATAACGAGTCGACAAACAGTCCTCATGCATGTATGTATGGGATTAACACCCATTTATCACAGGCGTACAGCTGTAGAAATGCTTGGGTTGGTGTTCAGGCGTATGGTAAACCCATTGGGAATGTTAGAGTGCTTAGCTTTCGTCAAGGTATCCAACTAGGAGAAGGAAATTTTTTATTTAACACGTACGGTTTGACAATATTCAGTTATGTTGATTGGTCCTTCTTTTGAGGCACATGGTGTTCCTGCTTAGAGATTAGGACTGACCCAGTGCAAAGACCTTTGTTGTCATAAGTCACAAATACTAATAATAACGAAACTATGCCTATCCGAGAAAATTAAAGTGTTGGCTCATGAAAGATTAGAGAGTCCAGCATGCTTTTTTAAAAAATACCGCCCACATCTGGTGGGGAATAAGTAGTAGAAGATCATTAGTGCAAAGTCAACACAAATTGTTTCAGTTAGAATTTGAACTCAGTTCGCCAAATCCATTTTCTGAGCTGATAACCGTTAGATCAACCGCATCACCGTTTTCCAAAGATACCGGATACGAATGCAAATTTCATTAGAGACGACTTGTATTTGTTTTAATTTTGTTTAATTTTAATGTTGCTTAAAGTTATGTCAGGTTACTCTACTAGTTCAACTGGTATCATATAACCCCAATAAATCACATGGTAGGGTCGTCGAAGACCAAACCGTTGCCTTCATCAGTTTTTTCTAATGAGATGAGTGGCTAGACATCCAGCAGGATAAAAAGTAATGCTTGTCAAAGGATACATAAACCTTTTTGTAATGTCAACAAACATCTGGAGCTAGAAAATGGAAGTACCAATGAAATTACATCAGCTGTGAAAGCTCAGATGAATCAAGTTGGCCTTGTCACTGGTGCCTGCCTGCTTGCCAGTCAGTCAGCCACTAGCTACTTGTTCTTTCTCAACAGTAGCAGTCTTTTTATTCCCCAACTAGCTTGCTTTACTCTCTCTACATGATGACTAAATGAAGAAGACTTAGACAAAATCACAATTTTTTTTTCTTCGTTTTCTAAGCCTTTCACAAACTAATAGTTGTACATAAGTGCAAACATTGTAATTAGAAAAGCCAGTTGTCAAAGTATATTATTGCTTTTTCAGTTATAATCTTTTGAAATAAGGGCTGTGAGAAAAACTGCCATGGTTTAAGAATGTGTCTAGAAAATCTCTACGGCTAGAGAGTCAAACAAAGTCATTTCACAGCATCTAAAAACAATATCAAAAAACGTTAAAAAATCAATTCATCCCTAGCAAAGTTATAATGTTACTAAGGCGCAAGGGGCTACTGAGAATGAAAGAGAATGAGAAGACTTAAGAAGAAAAACGAAAACCTATTTCGAAACAGGAAACCTATACTCCTGTTCAAAAGACCGGGGATCTATGAACTGGTAGATAAGCGAAACTATCCACTCTTATTAGCTTGACTCTGATTTCATACCTTAGATATACTGTGAAGAAATGCTTGCCTGACCGATTGTATTCAAGTATGACTATCTCAGGTGTATTTGTGTTTTTTCAACACTCACAGAGCCAACCTATAATTTATAGTGATCAACAGTCTGAACAAGGCTAGAATGCTCAAACCCTCGGTCACGATGTCTTGCGACTTCGTACTAGCTCAAACATCTATGGCTTCCAAATAATTCCGCATACCCAGTTTCGCTCACAAGGTTTGGATCAAACCGTGGCATGGTTTTCAGGCACTTTCCAAATGTTCCGCATGCTGCTATCGCCTATACAGGCCGATAGCATTAAGAAGTTACTTTCCTAACAAATCAATTTTGATGAGATTCGAACCCAGGTCATGATTATGGTCATAAATTGAACTTTATAACCACTCGGCCATGTGCCCCATTCATGTATGTGCATATATATATATATATATATATATATATATATATATATATATATATATATATATATATATATATATAAACATTTCATTCAAACAAGCACACTCATGTAAAGACTCGTTCTGTTTTGCATGTGAGTCACTGCAATCACTGGTTTCTTAAATAATGATAAAATAAAGAACTCCGAGAAGAAGGTATATTATTTAATGAACAGAATTAACGTAAGGTCCTACTATTTTAAGTTATCTTTAAATATATACAAGGTTGATATGTCTATGCTATGGTTGATGCTAATTTCCAAGAGAGTCACCGCTCGCACGATCTCAGGCTAACGTTTTCCGTTGACATGAAGTGAAACGATTCATATTGGATCAGTTTCTAGGCCTGCCGCTAGGAAAGTGGGTTCACTGTGTCGTGCTAGACAATTTTTCTTATTAGAACCTATCTTACGCATTTATAAGCTGACAATTTATATATGGATTGAATATATTAATGTCATATCTGGTTAGGTGCTGTTGCTATCTATCTATAGATTCTTGTTAAAATACAAAGAAAAGCCCGCAATGTTATTGATCCAGGCCTGGCATATTGGTTTCAGTTAATTTTTTCACTGTCTTAACGTAGCTTCCCAGCGTGTTTTCTATTAATAGTTGCATTATTATTTTTCCGATGAGCTTTCCTCTTTGATAGACTTTAAGAATTTAAGCGCAGTGGTAAATTGGCGGTAAAGCTTCATTATTTTACAGCTGAACTCGTTAGACGTAACCGTAAGTTTTATGATATCGGTTAATTCCCTCGCACTTTTCGCTTGTGGAATTTTCTTTTACTTTCTTACTTTACAGTCAACTTTAGTCTTTAAAAATTTAAATGTAACGTCAATCGTTATCTTAACCTTTGTTACTTTATTGTTCTCTCTCATTAATAATTTCTTTTTCTCATATTTTTTCGCATCCAATAAACTCCGTGCATCATAGTGGCTTTAGTGCCTTTTGTTTTTGCTTGGGGTGAAATTATTTAAAATAGTATCCCCTTTTCATTAGCAATAAATTATTTTTAAATTCTGAAAAAAACAAAAAACAAAAAACAAAAACAAAAAAACTAATACATTTAAGTATCAAACAACTGGAAATAATATGAAAACTTAATAGCATTTATAATAACAATCTTCTTATATGTGCTTTGTTCTTTAAAGACGTAGGCGATCATGGATCTTCCGCAATTTCCAATCTATTGTAGAACCAAGTAACGTTATCCATTCAAACAAGCTCGTCAGGTAGGTGGTTCGTTGCTAACCTATGTTTCTTCTATATGTCTTGTGAGTGTAATTTTCTCCAAGGCTTCTTACCTGATTATGTTTTCAAATTTCGACTGTGTTCCTTTTGTCTCTATTTCTCTTAAAACTGTCTCGTTGTTTATACGTTCTCTCCAAGTTATTCTCAGCAGTTTTCTCATTTTGTGCCTGGAACTGTTTTATGCAATCCTTTTCTCACAGTCTTCGATGATCGTATGAGAACAAATGTTTCGACGTGATATGGTCGTAAGCCGGACTTGAAAGAAAGTTTTATAAACGACACAAATACTTTTCAGCATTTTTGGCTAGAAATATTTCAGCTGTTCAGTCTTTGAAATCTGTCAATGGTGTTCCTTTGTTTATTGTGAGAAGTAATGAAAATTTGTGTTTTGAAACGTTTTATTTTTCAGTTAAATGCTATGTTATAATAAAACGTTTCAAACCACAAATTTTCATTACTTCTCACAATAGTTAAGTGTTATGTTGAATGTGCGTTGTGGTGCAGTGGATATCGGCTCGGAACGAGAAATCGGGGAAGCCGAGTTCGAATTCCAGCTGAATTCATTGCATTCACTTACGCGCAAATACCCTTGGGAAAGGTATTAATCCGGCTCTTCCTTCCAGTTATGGGTTAGATAACAGGACAGATTGGGTTCTATAGCCTTGGTCGGCAACCAGTCTACCGCAGAAAGCAATGGAAATCTACTGCGGGATAATCTTCTGCCCAGTCAGTCATGTCTCTTTCGAGACATGATCGCCCAAGCGTGTATCACGTATGACACTTAACTGACTGACTGAAGTGTTATGCTAATAGCTTGGGCATTTCTGTGAGAGTTGAATGTTAGCAGTGGATTACTGTTGGAAAGATTATTCAACTCAAATTAAACATCTTACCAATCATCTTTTCATTTATCAAAAAGATTAGAAAAGGTTGAAACGAAATAACAATGGTACATGACAAAGAATATCATTGAAATAATAAAGTGGTGTAGATGACAATTAGTCTACATTCTCTGACTCACACGAGAAACATAAACAAATGGCATAAATATTACAATCTAAAACTGATAAAGTAGAACTGACTTGCAATAAAATTGGAGGAAGTCCTGCATTCGACGTCCAGTAAGGTTTCTCTCTTTCCATGAAGAAATGTCGCCTTTCACAATACCACCGTGGGAACACGTTAAGTAGCGGCTCTCGCAAGTGTCCTCGCCAAGCCTTACCGAAACGGAAAGTCCTGAAAATGCAATAATAATAATAATAATAATAATAATAATAATAAAAGGTCTATAAAAAAGCAAAAAGGCACGCCAAACAGGAGAATCGTAACTACAGGTATATATACAATGTGGCAAATCTTAAAACTCTATGGAAAAAAACTATGCTGAGTAAAAATATATATACTGATAGATCAAAACATTCTAAAAGTAAAAACAAATGTAAAAATTGTTTTAGCATCGCTAGACCACAGACGACATGATTCTACAACCATGAATATTAAAATGCCTTAATATGATATAACTTTTTGGAACATGTATTTAGATTTAAACGAAATGATGAAATGCATTTCATAACTTCAAAGAACAATGCCTGATCAGGTGCAACGTAGGAAGAACATTCTTCAAGAATATTCCAAATAGTATCCGTAATATTAATGATATTGTATAATAATATCTTACATATTAATGATACTGTATAATAATATCTTACATATATAAGTTTACTAAACCGGCCTAAAAACTCAAGCTCTTGATATGAGCAACCTGAAAATATTTGCCCCAAATCAAAACCAATATGAATCACTGAGATAAAAGTCTGAAGTTTTAACCAGGAATAGAATTCAAGATTGAGGAATGTTCCGTATTTGAAACTTTATAATAATGTATTAAATATGTTCAATAATGAATAAACATAAGCGGCTTACAAATAGCACAAGCAATACGCCAAAGCATGACTTAAAATTATAACTTTAAAAATATATAAAGCCATGATAAAAAGCAAACAAAAATAAAAAAAACGATACATTAAAGTTTTGTTAAATTTGAAAACTATAACATGATTCATTCTTGAAAATGATCAACAATGGCCGAAAGTTCTGAACATATACAGAGTTGGTCACCTCGAGGTGGTTTAATGGTTAGCAAACTTGTCTTGCTAGAATCATTACAATTGAGTAGTGAGTTCGATCCTCACTAGATATCCCATACTTTCGGCATTGTGCTACCTTTAAGTTGCGCTTAGAAATCACCATGAATATACAAAGTCTCCACACACCTGAGCTAGACGTACATTATCTTATAAAAACAAGAAATAATTCATGAATTGCTAAAAGAAACCTTGTGTTTGAATCTTTAGCAAAACCTGATGAAATGAAAAACTACAGTTAATGTATAGAATGCCATCTCTTTAATCTGGCAACTCACATGGTTTGCCATGATTTTGAAATCAGCCATCATTAGTTCGTTGGGTGGCTACAAGGGCAGCGCTAAACTTTCCGCAGCAGCCCACAACAGCGGAGTGTTTTGGTCACATAAAGTTGCTCATTTCTCATATGTTTCTTCCGAATTACCCATTTGAGGTATCACCCAAATGAGCAAGAGGTGCAAATGATACAGCTAGAAGTAAGAAGCGCAAGTGTAGATTTTTATCTACGTTTCAAAAGGTGGATTTACCGCATGAAGCAATAAACTTCTAGTTTGGAAGTATTAATAATTGTTTTATTTCTGGTTTTAAGCTTTGTCCTACCTTTGATAACACAGAAACATACATGTAAAATGAGCTGGCCAGACTATTTTTTATAAGGCATAGAGTGTTTGCAAGTAGAAAGTGCATGGATATAAAAACCAACATGTCACCTGATCGTCTTTGAGAACCCTTTTTGACTTCCATCAGCTTGGTTGATGGTTAACTGTGTTGTGCTTGTCAACTCATCTCTTAACTATGTTACCCTAATTCTTTTCACACCGCTCTGTATATCCTTTCCTTTCTCTCCACCTTTGCAACTGTCATCACACCTGTATTCCCATCCTTCTTTTGTTCTTTTCTAACTGGTTCGTCCTTCTCTTCAATCTCCTAATCCTTTTCTCTTATGTAGCCCCCTGCAAATCAGTGGCGTTACCGCCTTGCTCGGGGCGATATGATAAAAAAAAAAATTCGTACCAGAATCTATCTTATAAATTTATAAGTCTACCATTCATCCATGTATTAAATATTTCTATCACATTTGGTTTGTTGCTTTCTGTCATCTTCTTGATAAAATAAAAAGAAAAACCTACAATGTTATTGGTCCTGACTTGGCATCTCGGCTACAGTCACTTTCCAACCACCGTTTTGTAAGGTACCTAAAGTGTATGAATTTAAGTGATGTACTAGATTGTCCTGGATGTACTGGATGTGCGTTGTGGTGCAGTGGATATTGGCCCGGAACGAGAAATCGGGGAGCCGAGTTCGAATTCCAGTTGAATTCCTTGCATTCACTTACGCGCAAGTACCTTGGGAAAGGTATTAATCCGTTTCTTCCCTCCAGTTATGGGTAAAATAACAGGAAGATTGGGTTCTATAGCTTTGGCTAGCAACCAGTCTGCCGCAGAAAGTACTGGCTACCTACTGTGGGATAATCTTCTGCCCAGTCAGTCATGTCTCTTTCGAGACATGATCGCCCAAGTGTGTATCACGTATGGCACTTAACTGAGTGACTGATTGTCAGCAAGGTCGAATCATTTTTAGTCGAAATGGCTAGTTCTATACTAATAGTTTTGTCTCTCGCATTTTCGCTTGGAAATCAATTCTGGTTTTTTGCTTTCCGGTAAACTTTGATTTTCAAAAATGCAATGTCAATCGTTATCTCATGTCTTCTTAATACTTATCATTTTACTTATCATTTTATTGTTCTTTCGCTTTAAGGATCTTTTTTTCTTATATTCTCTCACACTCAGCAAACTTTTGTGTATTTATTGCATTGCTTGGGGTAAAATTAAAAATAAAAACAACTTTTTGGTGACTGTTTTAGTTTTATGTCGTAAGCGATCATCGGACAATCTTAGGGGGCGAAACTTTCATTAGCTATCAAGTATTTCTATCTATCTATCTATCTATCTATCTATCTATCTATCTATCTATCTATCTAGTTAGCTAGCTAGCTAGCTAGGCGTCTTGCCGAGGAATAAGTTAGTGTCGCAGATGATTACTAAAGTATATTTGTGCCAAACGAAGCATCAGTAATGGTCTATAAGACGAAATCGCTAATTCTTATGCTACTAGTCACAAGTACCATAAACCATTAGGGTCGTTGGGACACCCAATGTACTGCATTCATAGAAGTGATGTGTCTAGGGTAAGATTATCTGATGGAGGCCAAACCTCTTCAGAGTTTTCCTTTTAATAGATTGTCTGCCACTTCAAGTCAAGAGAGGCAAATTAGCCTTGCTACTATCCTATAATTTGGGGCAGAAGAGATGGATTCCTACCTTTACCAAAAGTATTTGTGCGAAAGCGAACGTAACGCACCTAACCGGAATTCGAACTCGACTCAAAAATTTCTTTTTCCGAATTGCTAACCGCTACACGACGCGTATATCCCTATTCTTCTACTGCTTAATTTACTTAGTTTAGTCTGACACAAATCCGCAAGTGTGGAGCTTTTAGTATCAAATTCACTAGAACAATAATTATTTGCAAAATTACATATATAATATCAGCCATTGTTTTCTGACCGGTTACTCTTTAGGAGGGTTTGCTTTAAAAATATTTTCCCCCTAATCAAGGTGATAAAGTCACTAAGACGTAAGAAGTTATTGAGAGTGGAAAATACTGAGAAAACGTTATTGATGAGGGATGACCATAAAAGATAAGGATTAAAGGAGGCAGAAGATGACAGTTGATGTTATATTTAAATTTTTGAATCATACTTGACGAGAAAGCAAGTAGCCGGAAGAGTTCCATCAATAAATGGTGCGAAAGAAGAAACTGTTAGCATAGAAACTACGGTTAAATATAGGTAGATAGAGTTAACCGTAGATTGGTACTAGTTAGACATCGATACTAGACAGACATAAATTGGTACTAGATAGACGTTGACAGTACTAGATCGGTAGATAGGAGACCTATCTACCTATCCAAAACTGTCACACACACACACACACACACACACACACACACACACACACACACACACACACACACACACATATATATATATAATATTTATTTAGAAATTATAACATTAATATGTTATAATATTACTACAAAAGTAGCCATTTTGTTTCGACACTGTGTCTTATATTTATAAAAATAAAGTGAATCTAATAGTCGATTAATAATGCTGATCACTATTTTAATCAAATATTAATATTAATGCCCCAATAAATTGTTTTTAGAGTTTATTCTCATATTCTTCAAATTAGAAATTACATATTTTTTATTTGTCCACTCTATCTATGTAACAATGTCTCCCTTATTAAGGGGTTTGGGCTAGTCTTGAACCTTTTAAAACTCTTCACCTTGAAATAAACCTATCACTTCATAAGACACAGATAGTGTCGAAACAAAATGGCTACCTTTGTAGTGATATTATAACACATTAATGTTATAATTTCTAAATGAATATTATTCGGTCTACTTTGTATTGAGAACATTTTTAAGTATAGTGTTTCTTGGATACGGAATTTTATTCCATCCATACTTACCCTATACAGGACATGACGATCGGGTATAAGCATGAAACAGACTGTTGCCACTGGATGTTAACTTCAATTTACACTACTATCTATCTATCTATCTATCTATCTATCTATCTATCTATCTATCTATCTATCTATCTATCTATCTATTATAATAAAGACCGTTTCATATATATATATATATATATATATATTACTTTCTGTCACTCTCAGTGGGGATAACCTGAGAGGGAACAGCTAATAATCCTCTCAAATATTTAGCTGTCATTTTTTACGGCAGGTGTACACGCGTATATATAACACATATATTAGATTATTTTGAAAGTAATCAATCTCTCAGTGTCATAGATTGTTAACTATCCCTATTACACAAGCAAGTGTAAGAGCAGAAACTATTAGAATAGAACGTTGCGGTTATATCTATTAATTCCAACAGTAAAATGAGATCTAGCCGTCAATCAAGTATTGCGTTTAAATTCGTGAAGTCAGGGTAGAAAGAGGAAAGCTCATCAGAACAATTACCATTAAAACATTTATAAAAATGGCGCATTACAGCGGTGGGAAAGTCGCTGAAACTGAGAAGTCTGGTCTAGAGGGAACTTATTGAGGATCGAACTTACTATGCATCTGTAATAACCTGCGAGATTACTCAGTTAACCATTTGCTTACATAAAGCGCTTACACAGCCTACAGTCATTAGGGGAGGATACTAAAGGAACCGATTGACGGGTTGAGTTAGAGAGGGGAGTTACGCTAATGGTGGAGAGTGTCAAGTAATGTAAATTTGAACGTGTGTCCTTTTGTTATTCTGCTGAAACTTTTCTCGCTTTGCCGGAATTTCGTCATTCTCTCGTGGGGAAAAAATCTGGTGGACAAGTCAAGTCACGCAACCCTTTTCAAAAGCCTTTTAAGTGCCACTTGACCAGAAATCCATAAATCTTTACACTCACCATCACCCCACAGTAAGGTACTTGCAAACAGAGAGTCCCATTTCAGGGAGATGGTTATTAACTTTCCTGACGCGCGTGCACACACACACACACACACACACACACACACACACACACACACACACACACACACACACAGAGTAATTGTACTACTATTAGAGTTTAACGATTTATCTTTCTCTGATGAGCGGTGTACCTGCGAAACGTAAAGTCGGAAGATAAGTCTTTTGATCTTTTATCTATCAATCGTACTATATATATATATATATATATATATATATATATATATGTGTGTGTGTGTGTGTGTGTGTGTGTGTGTGTGTGTGTACAGAGTGCGATGGATAAATTGGCATCTTAGTTACTCAAAAATGAAAATATAACACATCTCATCTTATAGATATATTTATGAAAATGACACAAGAACATCTTGAAATAATAAAGAGTAAATTTATTCAATATAATCACCATTGGTTTCAACCACAGCCTCCAGACGACTTCGGAATCTCCTGCAACTATTTTGGATAGTCTCTTTATTTAAGTTGGTGAATGATGCCATAATTTTCATCTTCAGTTCATCTTTGGTGTTGCAAGAAGTTTTGTTGATTTCTTGTTTAACTGCGCCTCACAAAAGGGAGTTGCATTCTGGGGAGTTAGGTGGCCAGATGTAAGGGATGATGTGGTCGCAGAAATTGTCTGACAGCCGTGACTGGGTTTTGCTTGTTAGGCACGGTGTAGAATCCGATTGTCATACAAATGATTTTTCAGCAGCCATCCTCTTGAATCAGGGCTGCACTATCTCCTCAAACGATCATTTGATTTTTCGGGTTTGAAAAAGCAGGTAGTTTTTTTTTATAACTGTTGAAATAAATTCTTGATTCCTAACCGTTTAATTATGTGCTGAGTTCTTTCTTTCTTTCTTTCTTTCTTTCTTTCTTTATTTTATATATATATATATATATATATATATATATATATATATATATATATATATATATATACGCATCGGTCATTCAGTAATGGATTAAAGTACTCTAACTACAGGCGTATGATACATCATACGCTAAAAGTCTTCCTCCTTCTACCATAGCTCAGAGGTAGAATCGCCGACTGACGTCAATTCAGTCGGGTTTCAATCCTGGGTAAAAGCAATCGGATGTCTAACCGTACTGATGAGCTGTGATACAGCAAAACAGATCTGTCTGCGGATGACTATATATATATATGTGTGTGTGTGTGTGTGTGTGTGTGTGTGTTTGTGCGTACGTGCACATCCGAAGCAGATGTGAAAACACGCATGTGCACGCAGTTCTTCATTGATTTTCGAAAGTTCTTTTCAGACCATTTAACCTTTACAAATCTGTGACTACAGATTTTCAACGCTATCTGAGATGGCATAAGTGAGGAAACAATTATTATTATTTGATGTGAGAAAACATTTAGAGCGTGATTAAACTCTTCTATGGCTTTTTCGCGAAGGTGAAATTTGAGTTGTCGGCTGTGGCCGAGAGGAAAGGCTTGAAATAGGATAACATACTGAGTTTGGTATTGCTTAAACCATTTCACCAACTAACGGGAAATAGAATAATAATAGTCGACTTATTTAAATCCACGGTCACAATTTCATGAATCGATTTACATACAAAGCTTAGGGCTACATCAATTAAAGCAACAAAGCTTGGTCAGTATGAAGATGGGTGACTGCTTAGGAATAGCAGGTGCAGTAAGCTTGGGTGTGCCGGGGTGTAATGGATAATGATTCGGAATTGTTAATCGGAGCGTTGAGTTTCAATTCCCGCAGGGTTCGTTGTATTTCCTTACATGCAATTAACCTTGGGAAAGGTGTGAATCCACCTCTTCTCCCCGCAGCTATGGGTTAATTAATAAGACTTGTATCACTAAATCATTATTATCTAAAAAAATTCTTACAACGTAAAACTATTTTCTGGCTTTAAACATAATCTGTAAAAGATTGATAAGCCGTGCAAAAACAGATCAGTCAACTTTTGCATATATTCCTTATCAGATTTGTTTGTGAATTAGTTGCCGATTTTATTTAAATATATGTTGAATTGTTATGAACGTCATTACATTTCCCACCATGTTAAAATGGCGAATAATGTATTGACATGTCAACTGTTAAAAGTGGGCAACTTCTTAATTTGAACTTTGTAAATGCCTTCAATCGCATATAAATATTTTACTATTGGGACATTTAATTTTAGAGGATTTGTGAAAAAAGAAAAGCAGAAATTATAGTGTCGGGACGTTGATTTTTGTTACATTCATATATAGTGTTGCCAAGAATTCAAAGTCAAAATAGGGCTTCATATTAATATTAGAGTTAGACAGCATAAGTTAATAGCTTTTGAAAAGTCGATATCATGGAAATTGCTTTTTCATACAAAGTGGTAGCATCCATGAATATTAGGCAAACACTCATAGTACACAGACTGGACAAAGACATTAACAAACCTATCAATAAAATGACATCATTGGCAGTAACAACGTCGAAGAACTAAGAAAACCTGTACAACTTTTGTGATTTAGCACTTGATAGGGAGGTTTGGATAGGACCGATAAGAGATAATTACAAAATTACTGAAGATGAAAAATTACAATGTGCAGTGTAACTTAACTCGAAACATTTCTTAGGAGGATTATATAGAGTTAACTATTAATATAATAGCTATTTGTCTCTAAGTGTTTTAATTAAATTTCAAAATTAAGTTCACAATATCCGATTCAGTTGTCTACTCAATATTTGGTGCGATTCCTGTTAAGCGAAACATTATTATTCAATACAAAAACCGGCGCAATTAGTTAATCTAGTAAAGGAATAATAAATAATAAAAAAACAACAACTGACAGTTGAGTTAAAGAGAAATATCTAATACTGAGACATTAGGAAGAGACATGGCTCGAGATGCCAGAACAATCTAACCCGGTAAATAAAATAAGGGTTCAAATTTTTATTTCAATTTTAATTTTAAGCTAAGATTAAATGTAATATTTCCAATAAGCAAAATATTTTATTGTATTTCATGATGAATTTAAATTGTTTTGAAATAGCTAAAAATGGTTGATTTTAGCCATATTTACAAATCTGTCAGCACAACTTAATCCATTGTATTAGAAAATCTTAAAAAATAAAAATAAAATATACTTTTCTGAAACTTTATTCGAGGAATATTAACTGATTTAAAGTTTAATTCATCTAATTTGAAACAAATATTTTTAGTTTAAAGAATCGCAAGAAAGGACTTTTTTTTTACACGGAAGTAGATGTTTTTATGAAGTGTTGACAATTATCTCGATAGACTTATGTTTCAGAATTTTTTTCTCAGAGGGACATATCTGTAAAATTGCACGACGATTATAACGTGAGCAGTTTTTAATATAATTTTTAAACTACATTTTAGACAATATTTCAAGTAAACTAATAATTTATTGAATTTTAGGTTCTTTGGTTTAAATTCACGATAGTAACAGTTGCTCTTTTCTGATAAAGTTTATGGTCCGTATTTATGATAAAAATAGGCGCATAAATTCAAAATTCTTTCTAAAATACTGAGTGTCGCTGATTATCATTTATAATCATAATCGTGTGCTTAAAATATAAAAATGAGGTATTTGTTTATATTTCTGAGATGGGGTAATATTTACACTATTTACTTTATTCGGACTATTGTCCTCATCTTGATTGCCATTTGTACAACGTTTCAGCCGTTGTACACTCCGGCCTTTCTTCAGGTGCTAAGAATTTCGAACTGATTCCTTTATTACAATCACTGGGTTATATCATTCTCATTCCTTGCACGAAGTTACTTTGGTAGTCTTTAGTTATCTCTCTTTAACCTAACTCTCTAAGTTATTTGTTCACCACTGCTGTAGCCTTGTGTTGAACTCACCACTCTTTGGGTCAAGTCAATTGAAACTAACCAACGTCTATATCCACTGGTTATAGATGTTGATTCAGCGGATATAGACGTTGCTTAGTTCCAGTGACTTGATCCAAAGAGTTTTAAGTTCAATACAAGGGTACAGGAATGGTAAACAAATAACTTAGAGAGTCAGATTAGAAGAAGATAACTCATTACTATCAAAAGAGCTTCGCTCAAGGAATGAAAATGATATACCCCAGCGATCGTAATAAAGAATTCAGTTCGAAATGTCTAACACCCGAAGAAGGCCGGAAGGTACACCGGCCAAAATGTCGTACAAATGGCAACCTAGATGAGGATAATAGTCGTAATAATGTAAATAGTATAAACATTAAGCCATACAAAAATGAACGTCTTTAAATTTCGTAACATTAATCTAGTGGGATGGAACTGTTTTAAAAAAGTTACTAAAAATTTTTGAAAAAACGTTTCTAAAATAATTTTATTCATTTATGAATAAGTCCTGAAAATTTCATTAAAATTCCAGAATTTTTGTCTGAATTTTTGGAATGAGGAGCTATTCTTATTGGTATTCACTGGAAACGGAGAACTGAACAGTACTAAATAATATTAAAAACTAGTTGATATCTCTAGACATGAGCGGTAGAACGAGAACAGTTTATCCCCGTAGATAAAATAAAGGGTGAAGTTCAGAATTCCCTCTAAGTTATTCAGATAAGGAAGGCCAGAGAACACAACGTCCGAAAAGTTATTATAAAAGCAACAAAAATGTGAGCAATAGACTGAATAATCCGACAATTATCTGATTTTTGCATGAATTTCCAAAATCAATGTGTTTTTCACCGCAAAAGAGCCCTTAATTTTCTCATACTAATTGATGGTCATTAACTTACGTAAGAAATGTAATTTTAACCAAAACTTTGAAGGTTTTAAATGGATTAAACATATAATTTAATAATAAAAAAATCCTTTGATATTTTCTTTTTAATAATAAAATTTTAACGATAAAACCTAGTTTTGGATTTTTTAAATCATGATATACTCATTTGTTAGCGAATCTTTACACACACACACACACACACACACACACACACAGTAGCGATTTGGAAGACTGTGTGAAGCCAGAATTGCTGACAGTCCGTAGAATGCTCATAGAACCGCGTTTACAGCAAGCAGACATTGTAATAAAGTGCGCAATATCAAGCGTATGCAACTCATACAAACTATCCATTGCAAAAGCTGCCGAAAAAACGATCGGCCCTTGTACCGCCCCAGAAAATATCTGACATCTGCCGGGCACTATCTTTGCAAGAGTCAGATTAGACTGAAGCTGACTAATCCTGTATTTCCAGCCTTAACAGAGTTCAAAAGAATCTATGTAGCCTTGTGGTGGATGAATTATTTACTCACCCTAAAATTCCTTAGACGAAACATGACATGCTCCTCGTTATTATACCGGTAGATTAATGGAAAATATTCTGAGGAGTTATATTCTGTATTTCCACTAGACTTTTACAGCTAAGACCCGCCGTGCCAATTTCACTGAGTCGAATAGCTCCCATTCCCTTCAACTACCGTTAGTAAGGAGGAGGTTCCATTCGAACAGCTTATTTCCCAGAACTGTTTCTTTGTAAAACAGACTCCCGAGAGGATGCTTTTCCGATCACTATAATCTTAACATGTTCAAGTATAGGGTCAATTGTTATCTATCCTACATATATTCATAATGTGGAACTACAAGAACTACCATGTCAATAATTAAGCACACTCTGTTTTTACAGTCTTAGATCACGATGTCTGGGCGATTAGCATTGAATGCTTTATCTGTGTATATTGTAAAGTCCCATAAAATTGTTACTATCTAAACTTATTTATAAATAGAATTTTTTCTGTGTGTGTGTGTGTCTCTCTCTGTGTGTGTGTCCGTTACCTATAGACTCCGAAACGGCTGAACCGATTTTCTTGAAAATTTACACAGTTCTACTATAAGCGTCTGCGAGTGTTCTTAGCTATGTTTTGTGTCGAGGTACCCCTGATAAATATCGAAAATCGACAATTGAATAAATCGGGTTATAGAAGGAGTGATCCGATTTTAATCAAATTTGATACACTTATAGACAAAGACATAAGAAACGATATTCATAAGTTTCAAGGTTGCAGTTCTTACAATAGTGCAGAAAATCGATAATATATATATATATATATATATATATATATATATATAAGGCAAGATGTTTGTGTGTGTGTCTGTTTATTTGTCTGTATGTCCTTTATACAAATCCACAATTTATTTCCGATTCTCACCAAACTTCACACAAATACTTTAGGGTGAGTCTGAGCTCCAGGACCATGGATTAGTTTTAAAGCTTTTATTACACCCGAGCAACGCCGGGCTATACTGCTAGTATTTTATATTTTTATCTAAGACTATTTTTTTTTAAAAAATGGTAAAATGTACAATTGTTTATAAAACAAAATTTTTATTTCATGAAGTTTTCTCTGCTTTTAGGTCCCCTGTGAATATGTCGTATTGTGGTATATGTAGGATTGGAAGGTGATGGATGAGATATTGTAGTGACTGAACAAATTGTAATGAGTGATTGGGTCTTGAATCTGATGAGTTAGATCTAGAATAGAAAGTATTGACCAGCCTCATCCCACTTCCTTTTTGCCTTGCGCCACAATTATTGTCTTATTTACAATAATAAATATACATTCTATTTCTTCGGCTTCGATTATGTATGTCGTCTTTATTTTATTAAACAGACAATGCACAATAATGAGATGACGAAAGGATGACTTTGAAATAAAACCATTTTTCTTTTTAAAATTTTCAGTTTTGACAGCATTCCTAGCAGTGAGTTGAGGCGTACTATTTAACTTTATAATCGTTATAATATTTATAATTTCTTATTGCAATAAACGTTACATTTAGTAGAAACACGTGTTTGGATAGAAATACTTGTTTTTTCTAACAGGGAAATTAATGTCTACCGGCCTATAGATCGAGATTCTTACTAAAGAGACAGTAATAAGAAATAATGTTTACTTTTTTGATCCAACATTATTTCTTATCAATTCCTTAAAAAATTGTGTTTGCGCTTTAGGCACAAGAATGAAATTAGCAGATACAGACATCAAAATGTCCCCACGAAAGATGTGATTTTCTTACAAGTGGTAACTGAGCTTTGTTTTGCTGTAATGGCTTCCCGTAACCTAAAGGTCAAACACAATTTATTAAAAGGATTTCATCATCATCACCATCATCATCATCTGTCTTTTGAGTGATTCATTGTTCGGAGGAAACTGGGTGCAGAAAAAGCCGACAATCTCGTCCAGGCTGAACTATTAGGCAGTGGCTCTCAAAAATTCCGAATTTGTCAAGTCCGTCTAGTCATTGATGTTTGACGACCTCTTAAGTTGTCGTCTCCGCCTGCGTCTTGCATGATTGTCTTGCAGGGGCTGTCATGTCGTGTGACGTGGCCAAATCATGTCATCGTTCGATGATTAATAATGACGAATTCCATGTGATTTCCATGATAGAAAAAATGGATGCAGGGTATATTTTTTTTTTGTCCGGAAGCACATTTTCTCTTGTAGCACTTTTGATCACTTGGCAGTTAGACATTGTTAAATGTTAACGCACCCCACCCCCCCAAAAAAAGAAGAAGAAAGGTAAACAGGTATATATGCTAAAACATGTGTACTCAGGAAATATAAGGTTTATAATAATAAGTTTCAATGGATTAAAAAATCTATTAATGCATAAAAATTACAGTATTTTCTAAAACTTTTATATATATTTATAAAAACAATGTTTATATATATATATATATATATATATATATATATATATAAAGATTATAAAAAATATATCATCTACTTCCTTCCACAACTTTCAATTCGTGTTTTTCTTTCATATTTAAATATTTCTGGTTATTTTACTTGCTTCTCGAAATGGCATTTTGATTCGTCGATTTCCGGTCCACGCTGAATTGTGCATGCGTTCACCGCCGACTGTATCACGCGCTGCGTCTTTGTCAGTCAGACTGGTTCTCCTCATCGATTGTTTTACGTTTGTTTATAGTTTTTTGTTTTGTGTTTAGTCGATCTGTTACCACCATGACAAGTTTTTTTTTTCGGGACATAAATAAATAAAACAATAACTGAGTCGATAATCAAAACCATACAAGCCAGCCGCACTCTGAAATATAATTAGATTTTCTTCACGGTCCACATCTTCCTCGAACCAAAACTTAATCCGTTCAATAACTCCGCTTGCCACCCGTCAGCTCATAGTATTCTACGGGAATTATAAATATCGATCGTTTTTATTGATTGATTTCGTCAAATTGTCACGGAATGTTGTAGTATCCTCTCACACTGCAGATTTTTGACGTTTTGGTCATTTCTAGACCTACTCACCCAGAAAAAGATTTTGATTTTATATTGTTTGGAGTTCCGTTCCGTGGTCGATTAATTATTTAGAGTACGATCTCTATCTTGTTTGTTTCGATTGTTTGTTTTTAGCTACTGACTTTTCTAGTGTTTTCTGAATCCCCGAGAGAAAGTAGTTGATTTATTCTGACTGCTACTTTTAGCTTTCTTATTGCATGCACTATTTTTCAGTTTATGAACGTCGATTTGCTCTTCAAATTTTTCCCACACTACCTCTTCATTGACCCAGACCCCCCAAACACGTTTAATATTTTAAATAAAAAGAAACAAAAAAAGTTTATCAACAGTGATGAAGAAGACCAAAAATTCCACTTATTGTAATGAAATGAAAAAGGGACGTAAATAATTTATAAAAAATAGCCAGATTTAAAAAAACTGCAATTTTAAACGTGTATATAAATATATACAAAACTATATAAAACAAATAGGGAAGAAGTGCAAGAAACACCAAAAAGGGCCAACTGGCTATCATTCCTTGCTCTTCACAGCCAATCGAGGACAAAAACATATTAATATGCATACAACGACAAAAAATGTAATTTATCTGATTTACACTATGGATTCTCTGGTAGTACGTTTTCTTCCCCTTTTTGTCGTTGCTCATATATTTATGTTTTGTCATTGATTGGTTCTGAAGAACGAGGAGCGATACGTATTTAGCCCTTTTAGTTGTTTTTACTTTGTTATATCTTTGACCCACTACTTTATGATGATTACTTTTTTAGTCTTGCATTTTCTTCTCCTTTGTTTTATATATTTTTGTATATATTTAAATATTCATTTTAAATGTCCGTTTTTAAAGTCCGAATAAAATTTTGTACCCCAGCAGCTTATTTAATGACAATATTTTATACAAGGAATTCAGGCAACACAGATGAGTTAAGAGTAGAACTGGAAGATAAGTTATGAGCAAAACATTTTACTTTATCAGCAGACGATGTTAACATCTTAAAATGAGTGAAGAGAGGAGAGGTAGAATATTTACTTTTATTTAATAAATTATTACAGAACAACTAGTAGTCATGCGAACCAAACTTTTTAGAGACTATACAGTGTTTTTATTCCATCAACAAATAAAGAAAACCATAGAACTTACGGTTACATTTAACTATTTCAGCTGTAAAATGATGAGATCTAGTTGCCAAACTTAAATTTTTAAAACGTAAATTTGTAAAATCAAGGTACCAATGTGGAAAGCTTATTATAACAATTACCATGAAAATATTTATAGACAAGGCACAGGAAAGATATGTTACGTTGGATAGTAAGTGACTGAAGTTGAGATGCTAGGTCAGAAATATGAAAAATCTAGTCTAACGCCATTAGTTTCCCTAGTTCAGACCTGTACAATTAGGATTCACTATACTATTTCCACAGATGCTACTTTCACCCTCATTTCCTCCATATGCTGAATATAAGAAGAAAATTACATTTAGACATTTTTTCCCAAGAACTACTTTGCGGACCCCACCTGGAGGTTTCAAGCTTAGCCTCAATAAATATTATAACACGACCCCTGCGTCTAGCCAACCCCCCTGACCTTTGGCCGATTCTGCCAACGCTGTTTCGCACTTCTCGCTTATGGAACTCTTTTGGCTTCTTGGTTTCCAGTCAATTTTGATCTTCAAAGACTTAAATGCAATGTCAGTCGTTATCTTCTGTCTTTTTAATTCATGTTCTTTTATTGTTCTATCTATTTAATAATGTTTTTCTTATTTTTCACACTTAGTAAATCCTTGCATCTTAGTGACTTTATTGCCTTGCTTTAAGGTGAAATGTTTTAATATATATATATATATATATATATATATATATATATATATATATGTATATATCATTAATAAGAAATGTAACTGTATGGATAAAAATAAATGCCCGCTTCAAGGAATTTGTAATACGAAAGAAGTTATTTACAAAGCAAAAGTACATGACTTAAATGGTCAAAACAAAACATATTTGGGATCAACCAAAGATATTTATAAGACTAGATGGTTTAACCACAAGTCTACATTTAAACTAGAAAACTTAAAAAATTATACAAAATTGGCTAGCCACGTGTGGAAATTGAAATTAAAATATGGAAAAGGCCCATACATAACGTGGAGTATAATGAAAACAGCCAAATCATACAACGCTGGCAGAATATGTAGACTGTGCCAGGGAGAAAAGTTAGTTATTATGTTATTCCCAAACAAAAATCTAAACTTATTTATAAATGGAACTTTGTCTCTGTGTGTATGTGTGTCTCTGTGTGTGTGTGTGTATCCGTTACCTATAGACTTCGAAACGGCTGAACTGATTTTCTTGAAAATTTACACAGTTGTACTATAAGCGTCTGCGAGTGTTATTAGCTAGATTTTGTGTCGAGGTACCCCCGATAAATATCGAAAATTGATAATCGAATAAATCGGGTTATAGAAGGAGTGATCCGATTTTAATCAAATTTGATACACTCATAGACAAAGACATAAGAAGTTTCAAGGTTGCAGTTCTTCTAATTCTGCAGTAAATCGATAATATATATATATATATATATATATATATATATATATATATATATATATATATATAAGGCAAGATGTTTGTGTGTGTGTCTGTTTATATGTCCTTTATACAAATCCACAATTTTTATCCGATTCTCACCAAACTTCACACAAATATTCTTTAGGCCGAGTCTGAGATCCAGGACCATGGATTAGTTTTAAAGCTTTCATTACACCCGAGCAACGCCGGGCTATACCGCTAGTGTATTACTAAATGAAAGAACAGAAATTATGACCAAGTCTAACCATAACAACAAATACCTATTAGGATCATACAATCTTGGATGAAAACGTTCTAACTTTTATTTTACGTGAACGTTCTTAAAAACGATAAAATCCATTATTGTAAATCGTCTGAAAACACTGGAAAGTAGAAATCTGGGTTGCGTAATAACCCGTTTAAAAATGAAAAATATTCAAAAGTTTTAGAATATAATTGTACTGAACACTTTTTAATACAACTGTGTACTGGTTTGATTTAATTATGACTAAAAAATAAATAACTAAATAATATATATATATATATATATATATGTGTGTGTGTGTGTGTGTGTGTGTGTGTGTATGTGTGTGTGTGTGTGTGTGTGTGTTGATTATGTGCTGAATTCGAAAAATGTCTAAGATACGGTCATCTAATTGTATTCTAAATCCCAGATATTGAGCTGTTGCGATATATTTTTGTACAGAAAGATTTAGTATGATAATCCTTGTAACCAATGAAAAAGAAAAGCGTAGATAGCTTGCTGATTGTTTCTTTCCGTCGCTTTCCGCAGAACATATTTAATTAGGCTTTTTCTTTTTAGCCAATTTGCTTTTCGATGTCAGTTTGCAAAAAACGTTATAGTAATTGCTGTCAAAAAGAATCATGGCGTCACGGGACACTTTCCTCGTTGCACCCGATGTGTGCGCTTAAACACACACGTACACACAGATATATTCCCACTTAGGGCACATAGGTGCATACAAATAGAATATATTAAATTGTTGATGCTCAAAGAAAAAAAAAAAAATAAAAAAAAAAAAACTCCCCACGTCTGCATATAGTTATTTACAAAGTATGAACTGCTAATTGGGAAAGATAGGATTTTCAGCAGCATTTAGTAGGAAGAAATCGCCTACACATAGCAAGGAAACGAATTAAACAAGTGAATAGAAATAAGAAAAGAAATTTGGCAAGGATGCATTTTCTTACCGGATTTATTTAATCGACACAGAGAATAGATCCTTAGAAAACTAGAAGATTTACCAGGATTCATTATCATCAGGCCATAACGTTAATAACATAAGATATCGTGTTGATGGTGAGCTCAGAAAGAATTCATTGCTTTGTTTTGTTACGGCTTATCAACACTTTGTGGGTTATTTAAGGCTCGACATATTTCAGATTGTAAAACTAATTCGTTTTTTCCTTATTTTGCCAGTGAATATTCTATTAACAACTGCCCTAACCAAGATGAAAATTAAGCAAGTAGCAGACGCAGGTAAGATTGCATTAGAGATGCTGACAGTTTTAGATTATTTATGGATTTGTTTACTAAAAGTGAGAAGAGAAATATACGACAACGGTGAAATACCAGAAGACATTAGTTTCATAGCACTGTCAAAGGAAACAGTTATATAAACTATGCAGAACAATCAGCTTAATGAGCCACATAACTAAATTTATTATAATTGTAATGAATATAGCCAGTAGCATAACTAGTCCGGAAATAGACGAAGAACAGTGTAAATTTATTCAAAATACTGGCACAAGAAATGCTATTTTAATGATCGGAATGCTATTAGAACAAAGAATATCAATATAGAAATAGCTATACCTATGTTTCATAGATGACACAAAAGACCTCTTAGAAAGCGTGAATTACACGGAAAACATATTCTAATATAATATCTTAACCTCATCAAGTTTTGGGTCAATCTATCCGACGTATCATCGTAATCTGCACTTTTTGATTGATTCGCTTCTATGGCATATCAGTCGTTTGCAGGTGATCTAAAATGAGGAAATATTTTTAGATTTCAATAATTTTTTTGGCGATAATAATGGTTTAGCTGAGAGGAGAAGAGACAGATTCATAAATTTCCCAAGAGTATTTACTTTTAAGTGAATACGACGAACCAAACCGGAATTGGAACTCGGTTCTTCGATTAACAAGTCTGAGCCGTTATCCGTTACACCACCCGTACATCTAAGCTTACAGCACCTGGCATTCCTAAGCAGTTACTCATTTTGGTACTGACCATGCTCAATGTTGCTTAATTTGTTGATCATACAGGAACCGGTGTTTCAATGTGATGTGGCTGTAAACCCATTCTTTTCGTATTTCATTGGTAAGAAGAAATTTAATCCGGACAACCTCTTCGCAAGAACGGTTTAATTGGAAAACAAAATCTGAAGGAGATGATTCCTGGATCATTAGAATGTGAACCTCTTCGAGTCTCAGGTCAACTGTTGTTATTATCAACATAATAACTGTACATCTTAACCCCTTCTCTAAAAATGCAATGACCTCATTCAGTAACCATCTACTTTGAACAGTTGCTGGGCCTTGTTGGGTGAACTATCAGTAAAAAAATTGAGATTTCATAATTTAGGTTATTTTATACAAAATGACTGCCATTCATTTATCTCTGCACAGAACAAACGGATTTACATTCTCATTGCGCAGATCATCATTCACTCAATGAATCTTGAGATCCCTGTAAGTATTTATTTTATGCGAGGGTAGATAAAAAATGATCTGCACTTTCGCCATAACATATATTTCAATCTGATGTGGCCGTAAGCTTGAAAGATGAAAAAGAAATGCTGTAATTTAATATCAAATGAAAGCAACTAATTGTTACTGGTTTGAACATTAATAAGTGAAGAAAAATAATTGTATAGATATTTCAAGAGGCACGCAAAAGAAATTTCAAACATAGTTGCATGGTCGTAAGCAGAACTGAGGCACAGAATAAATGTGTCTATATTTCTGAGATGAGGTATTTACATTATTTATATTGTTCGGACTTTTGTCTTCGTCTTTAGTTTCATACTGTTATATACGTACCTATGAATATTAATGGGTATGCCCCCATTCTCATAAATACATGGAAAGGGTTATATTGCTGCCTAGGGATTGACTTCACTCAGACGCAATTCTGGTCTTGTCTGACTCTCTGCTTTCGGGCAGAGACTAACCCAGTCGAGACTCCGCCGAAATGGAGAGTCTCATCTAGGGAATATTACACATTTAATTTTTGCCCGAGCTACATGGGTCGGGTCACCCACATTTTGTCTTAAGTAGGGAGGTAGTACCTTACAATAATAGATCCGACTGGGTGGGAATAGCGACAGACTAGAAATTGTGCAAATAACTAAGATTTATAAAATCTAATAATATATACAAAAAAAAAAAAAACCAAAACAAAACAAAAAACAAAAACAAAACAAAACAAAAAAACAAAAAGACAAACAAACAAAAGCTGTAAAAGAGAACAAAAAATACAATTAGAGTCAGGAGATCAGATCTAGTCATTATAAACAAATAAAAGATCTGTAAGAGAGGATACTGTTGTTCCAGCAGACCAGTTCTAATCTTCGTAAAAAAATTATATGATCTGTATTCAAGTAGTTTTGAGACTTTTCTTTAAAGAGAGGCTGTTATTGCAGTCCTAGATTATTGCTGTTATCAACTAACCACCATAGACAATCGCATCTACCTCCCATTAGCATGGGACAGGCTAGCCTCCCAGAGAGTAAAATACTACGCCTCCTTGGCCTTACACTCTCGGCGGACCTCAAATGGAATGACTATATTGAATCCATTGCCAAATCTGCTGCTATGAAAGTCGGCTCCCTGTGCAGGGCCCGGAAGTTTTTCCCACCTGAAACTATTCTGCACATATAGAAATCTACCATCCGCCCGTGTATTGAATATTGCTGCCATATCTGGTCGGGTGCCCCTGCTGCTCTCCTTGGGCTTCTTGACAAAATACAAAGGAGGATCTGTAACGTGGTTGATACTGACTTGGCAGACCGGCTGCAGCCGCTCTCACACCGGCGTGATGTAGCTTCCCTGTGCCTCTTCTACAAGTACTTTCATGGCTTCTGCTCCGATGAGCTTAGATCACTGGTGCCGCCTAAGCACGAATTTACACGAGATACTAGATTAGCAACTAGGTCCCACCCTTTTACAGTTAAACAAATAAGATGTAACCGTAGATTCTACTCCAATAGCTTCTTTTCTCGCGCTTCCCGCCTGTGGAACTCCCTTCCACAAGTCTGCTTTCCCGACAGTTACAATCTCCAGGTGTTTAAATGTAGGGTCAATAGACACCTCCTATCACACTAACTCCCAACTATTCTCACAACACTCTCATCTACCCAACCCTCATTCTCGGTATCCTCACCCGCCTATCACCCACCCTCTGTTATTTCCTATATTTAAACAGCCTTTCTCCACTCTACGTAGCCCCCTGCACAGTAGTGGCAGTGACATGCCTTGCTCGGGGTGAAACGCTTATTAAAAAAAAAAAAATTGTAATTTGAGGATATCTACTAAACACCAAATAAACTAACCTGTCAACTTGTTATTCAAGATCGAAAGAGATGGCTGTAATAGCTCTTTAAACGCACCATCTAAACACTGTTTGTTAAATCTGACTAGTTTGCAGAAAGCAGTCAGGACCTGAAGACATTTTGGAAGCTCGCTATGAAAGCAAGTTTTGTGTCGACAGAGATAGGCATCAAAATAGTTCCTCACTCTTCCTACACCCCAGACCTTGCTCCCTATGATTTTGGTTGTTTCCTAAACCGAAAAAAACCTCCAGGGCATTGTTTTGACGACATTGAAAAGCGGAAGTAGGCTGAGACAAGTGTTTTGGACATCTTTATTTTGGATGATTTCCATGGGACCTTCACGAAGTGGCTTGAGCGCTACAACAAATGTATTGAAGTAAAAAAACCATACTTTTAAGGAGATTAGAGTTTTGTACTTATTTGAAATTAATAAATGTCCAAACGTTTCTCTTGGAAAAGTCTCAAAACCTCTGACATTAATTCATATGTTAGAAAGAAGATGATGCTTATCCAGTGGACTGGATGAAATAATTGTGAACAATTTTTTAAAATCAATTCTCCTCAAGCAAGGTGATAACGCCGCTAAAACGCGGAGAGGCTACTGGAAGTGAAAGAGAAGAAAATGACATTAGAAGAAACCGGAATCCAAATCCTAAACAGGAAACAAAGGATAAACCTCAAATGATCTGTCAAAAAAAATCCCGCTCGTTCCAACAGATTAAATATTAAAATTGAAAAAAATAATTGTGGAAGAATAAGATTACAGTCATGCTCATAATTACCGGTGTGCGTGGAACTGTCTTGAAAAGATTTATATAAAAAAAAGATTAGAAATACCAGGAAGTATTGAAGCTGTCCTGATTATAACATTACTAAAATCAATAAGAATGATTGAAAAGAGATGAAAAGTATTGAGCCGATTTAGTACCCTAGCAATCAACTACTATTGTGAAAATTGAGTCTGAATATGACTAATACTCTTAATACTTACAGGTTTGTTATTTTTAGTTAAAAGACGGAAATCATATAAATAAAATAATGATAAAATAAATATTTACAAAGTCAATTCGATCGTTTTCAATAAGAAAAGTGTGATCAAAAACATAAATATATCGTCAAGGCTGGCATCAAGTAAATAGTTAAAAAATCATTATTTTTAGAAGACAAAAACAAGTTCGTTCTTATTTCAAGAATTTGTTGTGTTGCTTCGTTTTGGTATAATCAGAAGATAACACAAACTTGAATTAATGATGTTTATTTTTGGTATAAGACTTTAGGTTTTTACAACAAGTTACAACCTTTAAATTTTGTGTAGATACAGGAGCAGACTAGCTAAATTCTCTTCACTGTGTGATGCTAGTAGTAAACGAGCCTATCCCTTCTGGACTCTAGTGGTCAACTCAACTAGCCTCTTCTCCTTTTTCAAATTTCCTATACAAAACTACCGCCCTTAACTCCTACTTCTTACTCCTACTCCTACCAAAAGAAACGGTTCCTTATTTTGCCGCCCAATTTTGAATTCTTGGCGTCAGTGTGTCTACCTTTTTCTATTTTTAGAACACTTACCATTTTATAAACCATAGCAAATTCTTGCGACTGTTAATACAATAATTTTTGCCGTTTCCATAACGTTTCACCCGACTTATTTTTAAGCCTTCAATAACAGAAAAATCTGTATAGAAGAAAAATAATTTTCTTAAATGTTCAGAAGGAAAGACGACATTTTCGCCTGTAATGACAAACTGATATATGCCCAAAATGATAATAAAAATAAACACCTTCAAACATTGTATAACATTCATTAAACTTGATTTTTAGAAAACAAAATCAAGAAACTATTGATAATGTTTTTCTGCTGTTTCCATAACTTCAGTCGACTTATTAAAATTGAAAAATATTAATGCAAGGAGGCTACTGGAAGTGAAAGAGCTATCATCAACATGCTTCCTAGTAAACAAAGAGAAGTCGTTAGAGCTCAATACAGGTGGCCTTTTATTGATTTTATATTACACATAGTTATTGACAAAGTGTTATTATACATTGTTGTTGCGTTTTTCTTATTCACAGCATAACATGATTGTCGCTTGAACAGATATTGAAATGTACTATACAATGTAAACATCAGTCACGTTTTAGAGAAACAAAAAATCTTAACGTTCTTTCTTCAACTTTTATCATACGATCTGTACATGGGAAAAAGGTCCCATTGTCCCCAATTCTGATTTTACTCCAGAAAAAAAAAAGAGATTAGTAAACATTGTCTACAAAAACAAAACCCGTTCTTTTATAGAGTTTGTGCAACTGAAAGATGTAGAATAGATAAGCCGAAACATTGCTGGCACAACAGCATTAAGGAAATGTAATAATTTCATGAATATTTGGAATGATTCCTACTTATCTTAAAATGACAGAATCTAAAACTTTACTTAATTTTTCTATTTCAATAGTTTAATTAATAGCAAACATTTCTGATAATGTTTTAATATTATTCGCGAATTACTATTTAACGTTGTTAAAAATGTTTTATCTTTATTCGTACAGATAGCTGAATTAGCATATGGCATGGTTGGTAATGTTTTATTTTTATCCATGTCAATAAAAGAAATTTTCATCAGTTTACTAAAAGTCAGAAAAAATGATTTGGCTCAGATATAGAGCTGTGAAGTACAGCCTAGCACAATTTTCAGTGTGAACGGTCGAAATGACATTGTATTATAGATCAAAGCCGACTCTTCCTGTTACAAATCACTGGGTGGTGAATATGATGAAGAGATAAGTGATAGAAAGATTTAGAAATACGCTCAGTAGTAATGGTGTTGTCCAGAAAGATGTTTGTCTTTTGGTTTATATTGGTTTTATTTTTCTCATTTGTGCCAGTGATTGGTGTTCGAGCCGGGGTAAAAACAAATGTCAGAGTTTTCAACGATGGTTTTCTAAGTTTAATCTCATTTCTTCTACCACCATTTTCATCTTGTAAATATAACTGACGAGGAAAGTGAAACATCCTTGAAAATTAAGATTATCTACTATGTCATGGTTAAAGAGCTAGTCAATGATTGTACTGTTATTATAGCTCAGTGTCAAAATTAAATCCATCAATTCGTTCAGATTTCTTGGGGTGAGAGGTTTAGTGTAACCAAAGTTTGGGCGGAGCTATGACCAACATGCTTCCTTGTGAACAAAGAGAAGTCGTTAGAGCTCATTACAGGTAGCCCTTTATTGATTTTATATCACATATTGTTATTGACCAAGTATTATTATATATTGCTGTTGCTTTTTTCTTATTCACAACACAACATGGTTGTCGCTTGAATAGATAATGAAACGTGCTATACTGTGTAAACATCAGTCATCTATTAGAAAAACAGAGAATCTCAACGTGGCTAACAGATCAGTGACGTAGGCCATTTGCTAAAGGCAAAACAATTGTAACAAAGCATGCAAAATTGTCATTAGTAAAAAATAGAAAAAGGTATGATATAAAAAAGTATTTTCCCGTTGTATTAACTAATTTACCTATGTAAATCATTGTCATACATAACAACCTTTATCGTTTTAATGGTTTACGGTTATTTTTTGATTTACTTTGTAGTTAGTAGGCTATTTAGAAAGTAAAGTCGCATTCATCCCCCAAAATAAGAAGTATAAAAAAAGAAATAAATTTAATTAATATTTTGTCATTCAGTGACTAAATCTCCATCATTAATAATTGGAGGAGACCAAAGAAAAATTAATTTTGCCATCATATTTGAAGATTTAATCCAAAAGTTAAATATTTAAAAAAACTGGGGAAAACAATCATTTCTGTCTGAATTCATGGGGTGAATCGTTATCATTATTTACATTCAGGCCATTGCCCTCATCTTTGTAGTTGTTATCACAAGGTTTCGGCTGCTTTGTCCTACATCAGGTGTATATCAATCCGGATAATCTACAGGGAATTCTGAACTGAACCCTTTATTTAATTTACAGGGCCCTAAGGGACAATAATCTAATGGTTTAAAGTGTTGGTTCATGGATTTGGTGATCTAGTAATTGTGAGTTCAATTCCTGGGTCAGGCAGTGAGTACTTGGACTAAGTAGAAACAGAGTAAGCAATAACTGAGCAGTCGTAAAAATAAGAACCGGGCGAGATATTTCTAGACATGAGCAGTGGAACGAGAACAGTTTAACTCTGTACATTATATAATGGGTTCAGTTCAGAATTCTCTATATGTTACCCGAATCGATATACATCTGAAGAACGCCGGAAGACACAACGGCTGAAACAATGTGATAAGAACAACAAAGATGAGAACAATAGCCCGAATGTAAATAATTATTTCTAAACGCCCTAGAACTAAAAATATAATCCCGTCATTAAAAAAGAAAGA
This sequence comes from Ascarosepion bandense, assembly GCA_037127315.1. NCBI lineage: Eukaryota > Metazoa > Mollusca > Cephalopoda > Sepiida > Sepiidae > Ascarosepion > Ascarosepion bandense. The sequence continues at coordinate 2,033,852 of JBBBDQ010000330.1, forward strand.
AAGATACTTTAGAGTATGTAGAATAATTTAAAAACACACAAAAGTTTAATGAATTTTTCTCTTGAGATATTTGCATAATATTTTCATACTTTATTTTTATACAAGCGAATGGTACCACTTATGTTCACCAAATCTGTACGGTGAATCTATCTCTTGAATACCTGTCAAGTTTTTGCAAGGTTTCCCGCAAAGTAAATCTTGGTTTTGCTAGGGGAATCGTTTCGATTATTGTAGAATAGGATTCTGAGTACTTCCTCTACTACCGTTAAAATGGACTGTTCCTACTTATAAATATTGCAAGTAAGGTCTTAGGAGTAGTTCATTTACTTAAGTCTTTTGGGCACCCCGACGTGCTGTAATGGTTAGGAAGCGTTTCTCGTTAAGTCAGTTACAACTGAATAGTGAGTTAGATCCTCGCTGGGTGCCCCATACTTCTGGCCTTGTACCACATCTCAGTTACGCTTAGAAAATCGCCTTGGGTACCTTGGCGTGGTGTAATGTTTGGCAAACTTGTCTCGCTAGAATCATTACAACTGAGTAGTGAGTTCGATCCTGACTGGGTACCCCATACTTTCGGCCTTGTGCCACATCTAAGCTGCGCTTAGAAAATCAGCTATAGGGCACCTCGAATGGTTAGCAAGCTTTCGGCTTTGTGCCACATCTAAGCGGTCATTAGAAAATCAACATTTACTTAAGTCTTTTTTCGTTCTATGTATGAGTATTTAATAAATCTCTTCTTTGTTTTCCTTAATTAGTCTTTTGTTTCTTCGATACTCTCTCTAATCACGGCCTTCCTAATTATCGACTATTTTGAACAAAGATAATGTTACAACATAGATATAGATTGATCCAAACCCACCCTAAAAAAACAAACAAACCCAACGATGAGGACAATAGTCCGCATGTAAATAAGGTAAATAATGATAACTCATCATAGAAATTTAGACAGAAAAAAAAAAGCTAAAGATGGAAGGAAACATAATTAAAGAACAATTTTATTATTCATTGAGGGAATCACGGTCATTACCAATTGGAGTTGACCAAAGTAAAAATTAATTTCTCTGTCATATTCAACGACAAAATCCAATCAATCAATCAATCAATCAATCAGGTGCCATACGTGATACCCGTATATATATTTGGTCTGTAATTTTGTTTTATTTTTAGACGTCTACTTAAAGAAATTGTTGTGTGGCTAAAGAATTAAAGATTATTCGAACAATAATCACTACGGTCAATTTCTACACTCTCTTACTTCTCATAAAAGAAAGAATAGGACAGTCAGCTAAGTGCCATACGTGATACACACTTAGGCTGACTGGGCAGAAAATTATCCCGCAGTAGGTTGCCATTGCTTTCTGTGGTAGACCGGTTGTCAGCCAAGGCTATAGAACCCAATCCGTCCTGTTGTTTAACCTATAACTGGAGGGAAGAGAAGGATTAATACCTTTCCCAAGGGTATTTGGGCGTAAGTGAAAGTTAGGAATTCAACTGGAATTCGAACTCGGCTCCTCGATTTTTCGTTCCGAGTCGATATCCATTGCACCACAACGCACATCCGCGCTGAGATTCAAGTTTTCTATAAAAAATATGAAAGATCTGAATTGATGTCTTCTTTATTTCTGAACGTCCTGGGATTAAGAAAAGAATCACATGACTTAAAAAAATCTAGAGAGTATGCAATGAGATGAGACTTTCTTAGAACAGAAACGTTACTCAGTTTACCTAAATTTACTATCACAAGTAAATAATTTATTTATATTTACAATAATATGGCACGCACTAAAAAGAATTGTGCTGGAAAGAGACTTTCGCTTGCATTAAATATCATAAGTTTAACTAATAAAAATTTCTTTAGAAACAAAGAAAAGTGTGCTCAACAGCTATGTAATATCTATCCTTCCATATAACAGTGAATACTAGACAATTTCCTCACAGGTGAAGAGAAGAAACATGAGGGAACAGATATGTAGTTCTATAGAAGGATGCTAAGAATATCATGGATGGTGTATGTCAGCAACGAGGTAGTTTTAAGGAAAATAGAAGCGGAAAGGAGTATTATACATAAAGTCAGACTGAGAGAATTGAAATTCCCTGAGAGCATATTGAGAAAAGAAGGTCTGGAGATTTGACATTCACATGACGCATTGAAATAATGCTGGGTATTACTTGTGTAAATGAATGTCAGAACAAGGGTAAGGGTGGGATATTAAAACATTTTTAAGAGCTACGGAGGATAAGAAGTTGTAGAGAGCCTTGATTATCAACGTCTGTTTCGTTTCAATTCAAGGTAATGCAATTTGGAAAGGCATGAATCCATCTTCCTTTAGTTATAGGTTACATAGTAAAACTAGTTTTAGTTATAGGTTAAATAATAATAACTCTCGCATCGATCAAAAACCAGGTGTGGACGACAAAGTGAACCTCGCTGCCGTACTTGAAAAGGACCTCCAATCCGTAGTGGCCTGGGGTAGGAAATGGCTGGTAAATTTCAATGCCTCTAAAACGAAGCTGTTATCAACTAACCACCATAGACAATCGCATCTACCTCCCATTAGCATGGGACAGGCTAGCCTCCCAGAGAGTAAAATACTACGCCTCCTTGGCCTTACACTTTCGGCGGACCTCAAATGGAATGACTATATCGAATCCATTGCCAAATCTGCTGCTATGAAAGTCGGTTCTCTGTGCAGGGCCCGGAAGTTTTTCCCACCTGAATCTATTCTGCACATATACAAATCTACCATCCGCCCATGTATTGAATATTGCTGCCATATCTGGTCGGATGCCCCTGCTGCTCTCCTTGTGCTTCTTGACAAAATACAAAGGAGGATCTGTAACGTGGTTGATACTGTCTTGGCAGACCGGCTGCAACCACTCTCTCACCGGCGTGATGTGGCTTCCCTGTGCCTCTTCTACAAGTACTTTCATGGCTTCTGCTCCGATGAGCTTAGATCACTGGTGCCGCCTAAGCACGAATTTACACGAGATACTAGATTAGCAACTAGGTCCCACCCCTTTACAGTTAAACAAATAAGATGTAACCGTAAATTCTACTCCAACAGCTTCTTTTCTCGCGCTTCCCGCCTGTGGAACTCCCTTCCACAAGTCTGCTTTCCCGACAGTTACAATCTCCAGGTGTTTAAATGTAGGGTCAATAGACACCTCCTATCACACCAACTCCCAATTATTCTCAGAACACTCTCATCTACCCAACCCTCATTCTCGGTATCCTTACCCGCCTATCACCCACCCTCTGACATTTCCTATATTTAATCATCCTTTCTCCACTCTATGTAGCCCCCTGCGCAGTAGTGGCAGTGACATGCCTTGCTCGGGGTGAAACACTTAGAAAAAATCGTTTTGCTTTCGTTGGCTGTTAGTCTAGAAGAAAAATATCTCGTAATTCAAAACTAAGGAAGGATTTTTGTAGATTTCGTGTGCGCCATTTTTAAAAAACAAGGTTGACTCTTCACAAACCGTCAACACTTTGATCCCATCATCTGTGTCGATAGGCTGGCCGATTAGTTCTAAAATGAACTGTTGTCCAATCATACGTCAAACCTGACGGGAGAGCCCAGTATTTTAAATATAATATATTTAAGCAGAAATCCTTCGTTTATACAGATTTTATTAAATAAAATTCTCATAGAACGTCTGTTGAATCTTTTGGCGAGTCGAAAATTTATTTTGATGTCGGATGGAAATTTGTGAAAAAACTTGCCGAAATTGTATGTAAGGTTCCAAGTATTTTAACCATCGTTGGTCATTGACAAAGAAAGAAGGTAGAAGTCAACAGGCAGCAGGTGGAGCGTTTATTTTGTCTGGGGTTCGAAATTAACATTACATATGCTGTGGTGTTGGAATAAAACATATCAACATATATTGGTCACACCTTCTCTCGAGAAGGCTGATCTGTCGCCTTTTCGAGTAATATATTTAACACTTCGCACAAACCCACGGCAGCTATTCAAATTACTGTCAGATTATAATTGACAATGCAAACAGTACTTTGCCAATCCGACAACAAAAAGCGATTAAATTTTTTTTTTGAATTTCTATGAATCAACTGGTGACAATCCACCATCAGTTTGTTTTAATCTTCGTCATTTTAGTCACATACTACGAAAATCTGTTCCACCAAAATAGCGTATAAAAGCAAAGTAATTCCCAGCCCTGAACCGTAGTATAAATGCTCCAGAATCTGACTTCTACATTATTTTCTTGGAAATGACTAACGATGGTCGAAAGTACTCGGAATATTATATTCGTTTTAGTAATATCCTTATCAAGCACACTTCACATCAAATGATACATTCGAAACCAGGAGAAATTCGTCAAAAGATTCAACTGATATTCCATATTCACTTTATTTAAAACACACACACACACACACACACACACACACACACACACACACACACACACACACACACACACACACACACACACACAATTAGAATTAGTGCTGAAAGGTTTTTCATTTAACTGAGCAGTGTTGACTTCGAAGTTTTGTGAATGCATTGTTGTAATATCTTCACACTTCAGTTTTTTTCTGCAGAAACAACAAAACATTTCTATTCTATTAACGCTCTATTTCTGTCTTGATATCAAGCACTTTATGACAAAAACTGCTCGCCTAAAATGCCTTTCTAATGAAAGAATAACCATTTTGGCACTAAGCATCATGACTATATATATATATATATATATATATGGATATATCTGCCTCTGTGTGTGTGTTTGTGTCTCCGTTCTAATGAATCCTACTCTTCCGAAACCCTTGGTCTGATTTCAACCAAAATTAGGTCACTTGTCGATCATTACATGATGTATGCAAAAATATTTTGAAACGATTTACAGGGTACGGCCGAAATCACCAAAACGCTTAGAATTTACGAATGCTTCTCCTCGGAGACACCTTATGCGAATTCAACTAAATCGGGTAACTTGTAGATCAAGGTCCGAACATTTGATATACACAAAATTTTTCGAATCAATTTACAGGGTTCGTCAGAAACCAACGACAAACATAATTTCGGGTGGATTTTTGCGCCCTTTTATGCATTTCTCCAAGAGGCTTCTCTCAAACTCAACCAAAATCGAGTCACTGGTAGATCAAGGTATGATACCTTAATATGCGAACAAAAATTTCAATTGACACCCAGGGTGCGGCAAAATTAAAAAAGAATGTTGCTTTTTGTGGTCGTTTATTTCTCTGAAACGCTTAGTTGTATTCCAACAAAAATCGGGTCTTTTTGTAACTTCTACCTTATCATATGCTATAACAATTTCACGTTTTTTATAAGGTGCCAATCCCTCCGACGTTGCAGGAACAATGTATCCATTTCTTTTGCGTCACAACGTCATCTCATCACATTACAGGCTCCCATAACGCCCGACCCCGTTCTTCTAATTATACAGACATCATTCCCGTTTATAAAAAATCTAATACTTACTTCGCATTTTTTTAACTTACGCGTCACGGCAACCACATACTGGAGCTTTTTAAGCAAGTACTTGATCTTATAACCACTGAAAAACATCGAGTAACGCCGAGCTATACAGCTAGTATATATATATATATATATATATATATATATATATATATATATATGTGTGGTCTGTAATTTTGTTTTATTTTTAGACGTCTACGTAAAGAAATTGTTGTGTGGCTAAAGAATTAACTGAAAACCCTTCGAACAATAATCACTACGGTCAATTTCTACACTCTCTTACTTCTCATAAAAGAAAGAATAGGACAGTCAGCTAAGTGCCATACGTGATACACGCTTAGATGATCATGTCTCGAAAGAGACATGACGGACTGAGCAGAAGATTTTTCCACAGTAGGTTGTCATTACTTTCTGTGGTAGACTGGTTGCCAACCAAAGCTACAGAACCCAATCTGTTCTGTTATTTAATCCATAGCTAGAGGGAGAGACAGTGGATTAATACCTTTTCCATGTGTATTTGCGCGAAAGTAAATGCAACGAGTTCAACTGGAATTTGAACTCGAGTCTCTGATTTCTCGTTTCTAAAAGAAAATTCCTTGTTCGTCAGATTCAATGAAACACGCACGAACGCACATATGTATGTATGTAATGGACTCTTCTATCGTTTTTTGCTTATGATGATCTTGCAGCTCAGTTCTTAAAACCAAATAGCCAAACGACACGCACATATGTTTTGATTATGGTGGTTGAAACAAACCACAGTTTTCGAAAGAACACAAACTAAAGAGCAGTGTCACATGGTCTCCAAACCATGCCCTGGGGTTTTGAATTCAGAGTTGTCCTTCTTCTAGACTGGTTGACAACTAAGGAAGGATAAAGAACTCAGTATGGCCTACTATTTAACCCATAGCAAGAGTCAGACGAAGAAAGAGATTCACAACTTTCCTTAATGGTATCTGAGCATGTGAATGTTATGAAATCGACTCGAATTCGAGCTCGGCTGTCTGATTTCCCATTCCGTTTCGCTATACGTTGCACCACCCGCACACCCAATTCATTCTCTCTCTCTCTCTCTCTATATATATATATATGTGTGTCTGTGTGTGTATAACTTCAAGTTTTATTATAGTGAATACTTGATATTTGAAATAAACGTCACATTTTTATTTATTAATAGTGTCTGTGACGTTTATCAGCTTGCGAATTCGATAAATCTCAATGAAGAAAACGTGTTCATCAGTAAGGATCGAATTTGAATCTCAAATCAAAGATGAAACCACTGTTTGACCAGGCGTATTTTGCCGCGCAGCCACGAAGAACGCTACAGCAATGATAATTATATCTTTTTCTGTTAAGATGACGTCAATGCACATGACAACAAGCAAGTGATGTGCAGGATGTGTCGATTCATTATGAAATATATTAAAAATCACAGCACTGTGGTTAAAACGATTATTAAGAGAAAGAGAAAGAAAGAGAGATAGATAAATAGATAGATAGATAGATAGATAGAGAGAGAGAGAGAAAGAGAGAGAGAGAGACAGGGAGAGATTGCATACGTTTGATGTATATGTTTGGTCATTGGTTTTGCAGGATATTTTGAATAAAAAACTCATTAAAAATATCAAAGTGGATTTGTTTGAAAATAAAGGACAATAAAAGATGTCACCACCCGTTGCGGAAAAAAAAATAAGAAAAACCGTTAGGGAAGAATATTCACAAAAGAAGTTCACACGGACGACAAATTAAGTTGAGATTGTTGTTTGAAAGGAATTTAAACAGGTTTGTTTAAGTGTATTTTAGGCCACAGAGGCAGCAGTTTATTATGAGAATACATACATACATACATTCATACATAAATACATACATACATACATATTTTTTCTGTACTGCCAGTGGAAATATTCATTGGTTGAAACCGCAGTACGGAAAAAGTTAGTGTTTATAGTATTTTAAATATTAACTAACTAGCTTTACCCTTTCAATTTTCTGAACCTTTTAAAAATATAACTCTTTGATGGACAATAGAAATCTTGTCTGTAAAAACAGTTTTATAATATATATATATATAATAGAAATAATAAATACTGTCAAAAAATACATATTTAAACTTACAACTTTTTAGTAGTTTTTCCTATATATATATATATATATATATATATATATATATATATATATTATTTGAAAATTATTCATTTTCACAACCTAGGTTTCAAACTTTCGGTAACTTGAAGATACCGACAGGTTGATATATATACAGTAGTAGTACAATTATTGTGTGCGTGTGTGTGTGTGTATGGGCCGTATTTATATATATGTAAGTTTGTATATATGCTTGTACACATATACATATAAGAACGCATTTTAATAAAATATTTGATACTGAACAACAATGAACATGTTTAAACATAAGCTATATCATAATAAATCAACCTAAGCACACACACACAAACACTTATAAATAGATACAAACATATATATATATATACCTCTGTGTGTGTGTGTGTGTGTGAGTGTGTGTGTGTGTGTGAGAGAGAGAGAGAGAGAGAAAGAGAGAGAGAAGGAGAGAGAAATGTATTAAAATGATACTCAAATATTGTATGATTTTCTGCTACTTAAAGTTTCATTTGGGCTCTCAGTTTGTTATACAGCGGTCTCACACTCTTCAGGCAGTTCAAGGATAAGATTCTTCATTCTGTATATATATATATATATATATATATATATATATATTATTCTGACATAATTATTCGGTAAATTTTAATTTGAAATTTTCACTGGCATCTGTTTGATCTGCCATTTATATGTTTTGTCAAGAGAAATTTGTCGATTGGCACGGAACAATGTTATGTTGAAAATGAAATATATTTTGTGCAAAATGAATGCGTTTTTTTCTATTTTCTTCTTTTTTATGCACAGTGTTCATTTCGGACGTAGGGAACTATGGGTCTCCACAACTCTCTAGCCTTTGTAACGGTAAAAAAAATGTTTGTCTCCTTATATACCTCTCAGTTTACGTTTGCACAATTTCGTTGGTTAAGTTACTAACCATTTCTCTTTAACCTCGTGCCTTCAGCGTGTCCTGTGAGTTGCAAATTTTCCAAACGTTCTTTCCTCATTCTGAGTCTGAAAAATGTGAATGTTAATTCAAACTTTATCGTTACTCACATGTTCTGTTTATGGTTTTATTAACATCCTTCTGTAGAACCGCATCTCAAAATTCTTCTTCCACTATAAGAACATCTTCGAGCATTTACTTATGTATGTATGTATGTTTAGGTGTATGCGGGTGCGTAAGAACGACTTAATGCTTACTTGTTGGCAAGTATAAAGAATTGAATTCTGCTGAACGTACATAAATACACAAGGGGGCATTGAAAATTTCTCGTACAGTTCAAGAAGCCATTCCAAACAGAAAAAAATAATTGTTTGGTCAAAGAAGGTTGGTCAAAGGAAAAAGTTTTCATCGTCTCCTTGTATAGATGCATTTGCTAAGCACAGCATCATTGATTGATTTGTTCTCTACGGTTTATCAACACTTTGCAGGTTATTTAAATCCAGAAAAAAAAGAAGAATTACATTGTAAGCATTGGGCGGGGGTGACAATAATGATTTATGATACCAGTCTTACTAATTGAACTATCGGTGGATAAAATAAGAGGTCGATTCATACCTTTCCTAATGGCATTGCACGAAGTGAATATAACGAATTCGACTGAAATTGGAACTCGGCTTATCAATTTCGAACCATTGTCCATTACACCAGCCGCATACCCAAGCTTACAGCACCCGGTATTTTCTTAGCGGTCATCCATCTAGATACTGACAAGGCTCGACTTTGCTTAACTTCGGTGATTGTATGTTTGTTACAAGTTACATTTTGAAAAAAAAAAAATGCTCACAAGTAGCGAGACGTTAAACGCTTAAAAAAAAAATTCAACAACCGACTGTTTTTTATATATTTCAGGGCGGATCTTCTTACCACTGGAATACGAACGGAAGGAGGGTGGTTTGCTATACTGTTTAGCAGGTCTTGGTTAGAGTTAAGGAAATTTAGGAATGTAGCTCTTCAGAATATTTTCCATTGAAATAGTGATATTGCAACGTCTGTAGAAAGGGAGCGGTAAAGTGAAAAATGATGTATCACCCACAAGGCCGCGTAGGCATTTTCGACTTTATTCAAGTGAATACTCAGCAGCTCTAGCCTAGATATAGCAGCACTACTCCATTTTTGGTTTGTGCTGATTTTTGTAAATTTAGAGAATAGTAGGAAGAGTCAAGAACCTTTTGGAACGATACAGGGTACCATTTTCCCAGAATCTTAAGCGATTAATCATATATATATATATATATATATATATATATATATATATATATATATATATATATATATATATATATATATATATATATATATATATATATATATATATATATATATATATATATATATATATATATATATATTGTGCTATCTTGTGATTCTTTATGTATATATATATATATATAATTTTTTTTTTGATTGCTTGTTTAATTCCTTAGTTTTTGGTCATAATAAAATTAGACCAGTACACATTTGTATTAAAAAGTGTTCAATACAATTATATTGTAGAACTTTTTAATATTCTTCATTTGTAAGCGAGTTATTACGCGACCTAGGTTTCTACCATGTGGTGTCTTCAGACGATTTGCAATAACTGATTTTATCGTTTACCGTTTTTTTAAGAACGCTCACGTAACTGGGATTTTTTTGAATGCTCACGTAACGCGGAATTTTTTAACTTAGAAGTTTTAAAATTACAAGACGTTATAACGTTTTCATCCATGGTTGTATGAACCTAATAGGTATTTGTTGGTATGGTTACACTTAGTCATAATTTCTGTTCTTTCATTCAATAATTAATTTTTCTTTCGGAATAGCATAATCGCTAAACGATAAAATCAGTTATTGCAAATCGTCTGAAGACACCATATGGTAGAAACTTAGGTCGCGTAATAACTCAAATGAAGAATATATATATATATATATATATATATATATATATATATATATATATATTTATCAGTTAAGTGCCATACACTTGGGTGATCATGTCTCTTTCGATCCATGGCTGACTTTTTTCTGGAGTAGTTTGCCATTTCGTTCTGCAGTAGACTAGTTGCCAACCAAGACTATAGCACCCAATCTGTTCTGCTATTTAGTCCATAGCTGGAGGGAGAAGAGATGGATTCATACCTTTCTCAAGGGTATTTCCGTGAAAGTGGCTGCAACAAATTCAACTGGGATTCGAACTCTGTTCTACCAATTTCACATTCCAAGCCGATATCCATGACGCTAAAATGCACATACAAGTTCTAATTTCGGTCTGGAGAGAGCTTATATTATAATGGCGTTCAAGGCAAAAGCCTCTTTGATAGAATACCTTTTCATTGCGATAGATGAAAATTCAGGGTCTACTTGTGGATGGTGGGACGTTTCTTGTTTGCTTTTTGAGGTATTGAATGCGACCAATCAATGTTAGACCAAAGACAGATGAAAGATCAGCTCACAGGATCTGGTCATCTGGATTTTGGAAGTGCACCCAAATATCGTTGTATCATCTGCATATATATTCACAAAAGATCTGAGTATGTAATCAGGTAGATCAGTCATATAAAGAAGAGATTAGGAATGAGAAGCGATTTTTGGAGGACGCCTGCATTGATCTCATGGGTATCGGAGGAAGTGTCATTAACAGCTAGCTTCATGTACTTACCTTTTAGAGAGAACTTGATAATTAATAAAACTCTTCCTGTGATTCCATAGATGGATAGCTTGCGTAGCAACCGCCTATGCCACCCCGTGTCAAATATAGCTAATGCTAAGTCTTTGTTATATACTTATTGTTTAATGTCTCATTGATTCTGCGAATTATGACAAGATATCAGCAATAGATTAAACATATTGAAATCCGTAGTGTTTGTTGCTAAGAATATTGTCTCTGTTGAGGTAAGCAACAAATTTGTTGTTTGATTATAGCTCCAAAGTACTTACTGATATCGTTATTGAGGCTTATGGGTCGATATTGAACCAGGAATAAGATGTCACTCGCATCTTTGAAAACAGAAAATATACTTCACACCTTCCATAGACTTAAGAAGGATTTCTTCTTCATATTCATAAATATTTGAAGGCATTTCACTTATGATATCATTGAGTTAGGGTTTAACAGTGCACATTTAACAGGAGAAACTAGTTTTAAAATGTCTTTATTATATGAGTAATGAATATTTGATAATACCAAATTGGGAGACTAAGTTGATGGCTATGTAAAGTAAATAAAAATAAAAATGTTCTATACCATTAAGACACAGTTACCAACGGACCTCACAGCCTCGAGGAAACAGTCTCTAGAGAAACAAAACACGTGAGAGTTACTCCCTGTCGGCAGCGTTTTCAACTTGTGACAGCGAAAGAATGGTTATGACAGGAAGTTTTTATTGTTAGAATTAGGAGCGGCGTAATTAAACGCCATAAATAGATTAAGAATAACAAAAACAAAATCCGTGAAAAAGGTAAAACATATCAAGTGTTATCAAGATCTTTTTCGATTAGAGAACAGCTGATTGCATTATTTTGGGATAGATCTCTGTGACTCATTAATTAAAATTATTAATCTGCAATATAAATGCCATATGAACGATTTTCTTTGTTTGAACGTTCAGATCAAATGTCTTATTCGTCAGAAAATTGGATTTAAGTTTAATATGAAGGAACACGCATTCAGCAAAGCATTCAACAAAGCTTTCGATAGATCGGAAATCAACGCACCTGATGCGTAATATTGTATAAATTTAATGGAAATTACAAAATTTTCTTAGGCTTTCGGTTGACAAAATTAAATTTACCAGCAGTTTAGGAGCGAGTACGAAGAAAAAAATAATTGTTTGGTCAAGGAAGGTTGATCATGAGGAAAAGTTTTCACCTCCTCCTTGTATAGATGCATTTGCTAAGCACAGCATCATGGATTGATTTGTTCTCTACGGTTTATCAATACTTTGCAGGTTATTTAAATCCAGAAAAAATACATTGTAAGCATTGAGCAGAGAGACAATAATGATTTGATACCAGTCTTACTAATTAACTCATTGCTGAAGGAATAAGAGGTGGATTCATACCTTTCTCAAGGGCATTTCGCGAAGTGAATATAACTATAACGAATCTATTTTGCCAGAATCTTAAGCGATGAATTATATATATATATATATATATATATATGATTCATCGCTGGTATATGGTAAACTTTGAAAAAACAATAGCTACTCACGCAGCTACGCATCGTTCATTCAGTAATGAAATTGAACACTCTCGGCTACTAGTGTGTGTTTACATTGTATATAACACGCTAAAGTCCGCCTTCCTCTACCAAGCGCCCATATCTCAGAAGTAGAATCACTCACGGATGTCAATTCGGTCGGGTTTCAATCCTGGCTAGAAGCAATCGGATGTCTAACCGTACTGATAAGCTGTGATACAGCGAAACAGATCTGTCTGCAGATGACTATATATATATAATTTAAGTAGCATACGTGCTATACGCTTGTGTGATCATGTCTCTTTCGTTACATGGCTGACCAGGCAGAAGTTTTTTCTGCAGTAGGTTGCCATTTCTTTTCCGTTTCATGATAGTTCAGGTTCTGCTCACTGAACGTTACTAGTTTAGTCTTTGACGTATTGAATTTTACGGGTCAGTTCTTACCCTATTGAACCACCAGCATTAGGTGAAAGGAGAAATCAGCTGCCAGTTTCTGGTCATCCAAATTTTTGGAGGTGCACCTATAAACTGCTGTATCCTCTGCATAGATAGTCACTAAAGATCGGAGTATATTCTTAGAGCAGAAAGAGTGTAGGGCCAAGAAAAGATGTTGAAGAACGCCGGTAATATCATAGGCTTCAGATGATATACCGTTAATAACTACCTTCATGGACCCACCTGTTAGGAAAGACTATAATTGAGAGACTTTATGAACACCGACACCACAATATATATCTATAACGATGGTTCTAGTGATGAATCTATTGTCTAGTATCTCGCTAATTGTGTGAGTAATGGCAGTTATAAGCATTAGCTGTGGATCTGGCAGAGCAAAATCTATGCTGGTTATTGCTTAGGAGATTATTATTGTTCAGGTGTTCAGCAACCTTCTTGTTGATCATAGATTCGAAAAGTTTGTTGATTACACTAAAGAGGCTAATGCGTCGATATTTCCATGTGAATGAGTACTACTCTGCATTCTTACAAAGAGGCAATGCAGTTGAAACCTCCCATAGTCTTAGGAATCATCTCTCCTCTAGACAGCATTTAAAGATTTTTGCCAAGAATTGAGATAACTTTGTGTTGGTACTCCACTGAGGTTTTATCCAGCCGGTGGCCTTCATAGAGTCAAGGATTTTGATAAGTTTAGAAACTTCCCGTGCCGTAATATAAATATAATAATGTTTGTGATCTGTTAGAAGGAGGAAGTGAGGTAAGGAATGATCGTTATCATGTAACATAAAATTAGAGGCAAAATTATGTAATAGTCATTTATGATAACCGACACTGACACCTTGGTTCTATTGAGAATTTTATTCAAGATTTTCCGGAACTCACAGAAACCATGTTTGTTATTTTTTTAACTTTGGCTTGGACGGATAGTGCATAGATGCGGCTTCCATTTTTAAAACTCTCTTGCAATGCTTTCTATTTTGCTATTTAACCGATAACCAGGAGGAGCGATTCATGCCCTTTTAAAGTGTAAATGTAAATGCGTCAGATGAGTTCAGAATTTTAACTCGGCTCCTCAAGTTTAAATAAGTCTGGTGCAAGGAAAACGTAAACTCAATACTGATCAAACTCAACACACGTTTTACAAATCGAGCTTACTAAATATAGAAATAAAGTAGAAGCTCAATACAGTACTTAAGTTATGGTGCCCTATATACATTGGAATGAACTCTTCCTCCTTCATAAATACTAACCTGTGAGACTTCATAGAAGAAGCAGTCGAGACTAAGTGTAACTTGACAGTTCAGACGGACATTTCTATCTGCTGACTAATAACACTCTTATTTTGTATATATGTTCTGTTATTCAAATACACTGGTTCAACCTACCTTCTTCTTTTCGTGTCTTTCTTCCTGGCTCTAACAGGCCACAACAACTTATACGTATACAAATCACAAATCCGTAGTATTATAATGAATAATATAATTTTGCAAAACAAATTTATTGGTCAATGTACTTTATCTTACATTTTTATTTCTTATTATTATAAGCATTATATTTAGTAAGTACAAATTTTTGAGTAAGCATTTCTAATTTTTAAATAGCAAAATTAGTGCCTACCAACATAGATAGTATATATGTTTCCAGCGAATGAAGCCTGTAGGTCTTGGCGTGCACTGCCTAGTGAACTGGCGCTACACTAATAAACAACTGCACCAACTAACAGTATCATTTGAGATTTTTCAACAGTAGTAACAACTAAAATGGGTGGCATATGTAACCTTAAGAGAAAATAATGGCATAATCAAGATGTTGACGTCCTAAATTACTTAAAAAAAGGTTAGGAAGGAAACTTCCATCAATACTGGAAAGAACGATAACAGTTAATGAACAAGAAATCTATTTTCCTGAAAAATTGTTTTAATAGAAAGAATTTAAAAACTTCAACCGCCAGTTGTTCTGGCTGCTCAGTCAGTAAATGTTCAATATTTCCATATAAGGAAACGGCTAATATTACTATCTATCTATCTATCTATCTATCTATCTATCTATCTATCTATCTATCTATCTATGGTGAATGCTTTTTCAAGTATATGTTTTGATGTTGGGTGTATATCCGTACGCCTATTAAGTTTATACCAAAGAGGACAGAGTTTGTCACTGATATTTAGAATATCTGTATTTGCTTTAAGGATAAAGAATATGTGGATAAGGAAGATAAAAGGCGTGTCACCTTTTACTCTTGTAGTGACAATGTCCATTGAGACTATTTTAAGCGGTTAATAGACTTGGGAAAGCCACAACGCCTCTTGTTGTTTTGAAACGTAAATCATATAAAGTTTAGTCATGGTCTCAAGTTAACTTCAAGCAATTCTACTTTGGGAAAATAATGTAAAAAAACAGAACAGTTACAAATAAAATAAATTAATAAATTTTATAAAGCATTTTTGAAATTTAGAATATAATAAAAAATAACTAATGCATTTTGGTAATAAAAATGTAAGGCGTTTTGGGATAGCGAAAGTGTCTTCCAAATGCTAAGCAGGATACTAAGAAATAAAAACATTTCACGAGAAACAAGGAAAAGAGAACTTAACTGTTACGTGATATATGTCCTCCTGTATAGTAGTGAGAAGTAGAAGATCTCGAAGACGAAGAGGAGACTTGAAGCAACAGAAATTGGGTTCTACAGACGGATGTTGAAGATACTATGAACCAAAGTTTTGGAGAAAATATAAACAACAAGAAAACTAACACTTAACAACAGAAAGAATTATTTGAAATTTCTGGGGCACATAATGAGGCAAGAGGGTTTGGAAGATCTGATACTCACAGGATAGAAGGCAAGAGGGACAGATGAAAACAACGCATAACGTACTTGGTGACCATGACTAAATAGATGGCGGAACGAGGTTTAGGAAAATAGCAGAAAAACAAAATTTATTAAGATCTACAAGGGGCAAGAAATTGTGGAGAATCATGACAGCCTATGTTTTGAGGGAACACGGCACATAAAGAAGAATCATATTATATTTTAAAAAATATTTAATTATATTTATAATTAATAATATTTATTTTACGGAAAAGCATATTTAAAAAAATTACATTTTACTTTTATTTTTTAATTTTCTTACTATTTTTCATAATTTTGAGATGATTTATTAGAATTCTAAACGTTTTCGAACTGTTAATGAAATACTTTTACCATGATGAAGACCGAAACGACGTGATAACAACAACAAATACGAGGACAATAGTCCGATTATAAATAGTGCAGATAATTAGATTCTTTCTGGTTACTTCTGTTAGCACAACGTTTCAGCAGATATATTCTACGCCTGTCTTAAACTATAATCTTAGATAGAGCAAAGTAGAAAATAGTATATAAAAAGAATTATGTATATTAATAAGTTGGTCACGTCAGTTTATTTACTACGAAAATTATCTACTGTTGGCTATCATTTTCTGGTTTGCACTCCCGAAGAAAAAATGGAGAAAATGCAACACCATGAAAAGATTCAATATTGCGCTTCTACTTCATACACACTTTCGTGTCAGACATCATTTTGTTAGACTGCCTCTCAGCTGTGACTTAAAAGAAAGAAAATATGTGTTATAAACGGTAGGTTAAAATTCTATTGCTATATAACCAACATCCACCTCTGATGTGGCAGCATAAAATAGGAGGCATTAATTTCGGAACGACACTCGTAGTTTCCTTTGAAGTTCACAGAGGTTAGATCATTAGCAGATATTGTTTGGAAGTAACGGTAGGTGTATATAAAATAATTAAAATCCTTTCGATATTGTCTACTTAATGCTATAATCTACATCAAACTAATATAAAGAATTACATCATACAAGCATAAAAAAATGTGTCAATAATAAAAAGCGATATAGTGCCTCACTTGGTTTACAGTTTTCTTTCAATTGTTTAATTTAAAATTAGTAAACTTGATGTAACACTGGACTTAGTAAATAATACTTACCAACCATACATAAAACCTAACGTTTACCCGAAGTTTAATCACCCCTAAGTATAATCAAACATGCACCCTCCTTCACAGAATATAGAATTAGTAAAAACTCTTCTAGTGAAGACATAATTTATAAACATAGCGATTTTTATAATAATGACATAAAGAATAGTGTTTATAAAAATCATGATATCAAATACATGAAAAATATGACCATAACAGGAAAAAGAGAAATAAAAAAATCATTTGATATACACCCCCATTTAACCAAAAGGTTAGCACTAAGTTAGGGCTGAAGTTTTTCAATTTAATTAAGAAACATTTCTCTAACAATAACCCCCTAAGTAAAATTTTTAATAAAAATACCCTTAAATTAGGTTATAGTTGGACAAATAATCTAGAAAAACTATTAAAAGCCATAATAATAATTTCTTAAATCAGCACGTAAACCAAAATAACAATAATTATCCAAATAATGAAAATAACAATAATACAAATTTGTATACTTGTCGAAATCCTAACAATTTCCCACTGGAAAATAGGTGTCCAACACATTTTATTGTTTACCAATGTACTATATCATCAAATAAAAAACCAACTATTAAAACAGTTTACACTGGATCTACTAAGAACTCTTTTAAGCAGAGGTGGTATTTACATTTAACTTCCTTCCGAAATAACGCGTACCGAAACCAAACATCCCTTTCTGTGTATTTTTGGAAGTTAAAAGATACAAATAAAACCCTCAAAGTAAAATGAAAAATCATGGAAAAAAGATACAAATAAAAATCAGCAAAGGAAAATGAAAAATTATGGAAAAAACAATGATCTTCAAACCATTCTATGACATTTTCGCTCTGTGCCTGAACTTTATAATATGTAGCTGAATGAAAAGATGGATATTATAAAGTTCTTTAAAAATACTTTGTACTCCTAAACCATAGAAATAAATTGACAGTATTATGTAAATACCGCAAATATGGTACTACTAAACCATAGAAGTCAATTGACAGTATTATGCAAACACCGCAAATATTTCTCTTCAAAATTTAATTAATTATAATGTTCATTTGTAACTTATGCTCTAATATTACTTTAAAAATTATTTTATTAAACTTAATGACTCACACAATATTGTTTGGTTTTCATAGCTACAATATACCTTAGTATACCATAAGTACTTAATTCTAATTTTAACCTAAACAATCCAGCCCCTTTAACAGATGAGGTAGTACAAAATCAAATTTTAAAAAACCTAAAATCCAACCTGCTGTTAAAAATTATTGTCTACCCTTTTGAATAATGCATGTTCCTAGTATGTATCTTACCCAGACAAAATAAAAATGTGGCATGTTTTGACATTAAAATACATTGTTCTCCACGCGACCCAAATTTTTAACTCCATAGTTCAACCTAATTCTGACTTTTGATTGGGCAATATTGATACACCTACAATCATATTGTTTAACTTATTCTAACCATTTCTTCTTAATTTTCTAAGTAACCATGAATTCATATTATACTTTCTAAAATAAATTATTTTTACCATTTATTTTTAAAACATCAACTGAAAAAGAACAAAATTACAATATATATATCGCTTCCCAAGCACTCCCTCAGGTCATTCCTCACTGCTAGATATATGTTTCACCTCTGCGCCTGACGCCTGTCAAGTCTCGCAGCTTTGCCCTCTAGGCAACTCCGACCACGCTGTAGTCTCCCTCAGTATTTCTTTCCAATCTCACTTCCCCCAGGAGCCCCCTACTTATAGAACCTCCTACCTCTACCAAAAAGCTGACTGGGATGCCTTTCGCGATTTCCTCTGCGACGTCCCTTGGGGAAAAGTGTTTGACCTATCAGTTGATGACTGTGCCTCTGAGGTCTCGTCATGGGTGAAAGCTGGCATTGATGCCTTCATACACACCAGGAAGTATTGCTTAAAACCTCATTCCTCTCCGTGGTTCTCTCCGGCCTGCTCAGCCGCCATTGCCCACAGGAACCATTACTTCCGTCTATTCCGGAGACAGCCAACTGATCACAATAGGCGCCTGTTCACATCTGCTCGCAATGAGTGCAAGAGAACCCTAAATGACGCCAAACAGTTGTTTGCTGAGAGAATGCGACAGCGCATAGCTGACCGCAAGTTCGGCTCCAAGGACTATTGGAGGATTTGTAAACGAGTGCTCAACAATAGGAAATCCTCAATACCTCCTTTAATCCATGGATTTGAGGTCCTCACGTCATCTGCGGACAAAGCCGAGTGCTTTGCCCGCAGATTCTCATCCAACTCCACATTCGACTCGTCCGGAGTGCACCCACCCGACTTTCCTATTAGAACTGAGGCCAAACTGCACGACGTATATATTACCCCGACAGTAGTATCTAGAGTAATTTCAAAACTCAACCCCCATAAAGCATGTGGAGACGATGGAATCCCGGTGATAGTCCTTAAGAGGTGTGCCCCTGAACTTTCCCCTGACCTCTCTAAACTGTTTAACTTCTGCATTTCTGCTTCTTGCTTTCCTGCATGCTGGAAATTCTCCTCAGTCGTTCCTGTCTTTAAGAATTGCGGTGAACCCTCGGACCCATCCAACTATCGCCCTATCAGTCTTCTACCGACATTCGCGAAAGTATTCGAGGTTATAATCAATGCTGAAATAGTTCATCATCACACCGCCCACAAACTGTTCTCCGACAGGCAATATGGATTCCGCTTTGACAGGTCCACGGCCGACCTGCTAACAACTGTAACGGAGTACATGCTACAGGCCCTTGATGAGGCTGACGAGGCTCGCGCGGTTGCTCTGGACATCTCCAAGGCTTTCGACAGGGTTTGGCACCCTGGCCTCCTATGCAAACTACGCAGTTATGGTATTACCGGTCACCTGCTTGACCTAATCCAATCTTTCTTAAATAACCGGAAAATGAAGGTCGTTCTGAATGGGCGTTCCTCTTCGTCCTACAGCACGAATGCTGGTGTCCCACAGGGCTCTATCCTGGGCCCGACGCTCTTCCTTATTTTCATCAACGACCGCCCAGATGAGATTAAGTCCCAAGTAGGCATCTACGCAGATGACACTACAATATACTCCCGCTCCAGTAAGAAACCTGTCGTGGCGGACAGACATAATCTCGCTGCTGACCTTCAGCGGGATCTACACTCTGTGGTGAACTGGGGCAAGAAGTGGCTTGTCAACTTCAATTCATCTAAGACCAAGCTGTTGTCTGTCAACCATTACAGGTAATCTCTTCTGCCTCCCATAAGCATGGACCAGGTGATTCTCCCTGAGAGTAATACACTACGCCTCCTCGGACTTACCCTGTCCTCAGACCTCAAATGGAACCGCTATATTGAATCCATAGCAAAATCTACTGCTAAGAAGATTGGGTCACTATGTCGATCCAGGATGTTTTTTCCACCTGAATCCATCCTGCATATATACAAGTCAACCATCCGTCCGTGCATGGAGTACTGCTGCCATTTATGGTCAGGTGCCCCTGCCGTTCTCCTCAGTGTTCTTGAGAAGCTCCAAAGGAGAGTCTGTAATGTGATAGGTACTGACCTGGCGACTCGACTGCAGCCACTTTCCCATCGTCGAAATGTGGCCTCCCTCTGTCTCTTCTATAAATACTTTCATGGCTTCTGCTCGGATGAGCTTAAGTCACTGATGCCTCCTCAACAGGTGTTTACCCGTGCAACCAGACTGGCAACTGGGTCCCACCCATTCACAGTCAGGTTAGCCAAATGCAGACGACAATTCTACTTCTGCAGCTTCCTCTCTCGCACTTCCCGCCTGTGGAACTCACTCCCGTATTCTTGCTTTCCTGACGGCTACAACCTCCAGAAATTTAAATGCAAAGTTAATATTCATCTACTAACCACTGGCCTCTAGCTCTCTCCCCTCCCCTGTATAACCTTCCCTTTCTCTCCACCTATGTATCTGTCATCGCACCTGCTTTCTCAGCTTTCTATTGTTCCTTTCTTACTAGTTTGTACTCCTCGCTCTTTTCTAATTAATCTTTATACATTTATGTAGCCACCTGCACATCAGTGGCGTTTCCGCCTTGCTCGGGGTGAAATGATTAATATATATATATATATATATATATATATATATATATATATATATATATATAAATATCCTGTGATGACTTGTTGGGAAAGCTGCCTGTCTCTGCCGTTAGGTAGATAGCCCAGTGATAAGATGTTCGTCTAATGACAAATTAATCGGATTTTGATCCCGGCTTGGAGCTAAACGGATAGTCTAGCTGCACTGAAGAGCTGTGATACAGTTAAACAGGCTTGTCTGCAGATTATATATATATATATATATATATATATATATATATATATATATATATATATATATATATATATTCATCATTAATTTATTATAAACTAGCTTAAAAGCACTCTATGCGAACTTTTAAGCTAGCTCTTGAGGAAGGCTAATTGGCTTTGGGCCCAAAACTAAAGGGACTTCAGCATTAAAAACAGAAATGATAATTTTGAATAAATAACTTTGAATTCTTCAATTCACTTCATGGAACTTCAAAACTTCACTTTAACTGTGATTCTGGCAATGAGTTCAATTCCAGCCCAAAACTGATTTGAACCGAAATTACAAGTTGGATCGAAACTCCAATTCAAGCCAAAAACTGAGTTCTTCAAATCACAGACTCCGGTGAACTTCAATTGAGTTGAATTCTTCAAATTACAAATTCTGTGGAACTTCAAAACCTCACGTCTAGAACCCTTCCATTTTAACTCCTTGACATTTTGAAGAAATAAAATTGATTTACAGGAGGCACCACCTGTCTGATCAGACATGCTTTGACCGGTTCAAAGTTCAATGAAAAGGGGATGCAGGTCCAAATCCTTCTCTTTATTAAGTTTTCTCGAATACACAGAGCAGTAGACGAAATAAATACTATTAAAAATAAACAGGGCAACTAGCGTCTACTCAAATACGGGTTTCCATTAAAAATAACGTTTAAAATAAAACAAATATGTCGGATTAGTTTTGAAATTTGGAAGCGGCATGCTGTATTGCTTGGCATTCGCGCCGGGAGATTCAATACGAAAATGTCGGAGTGTGTGGGTGTCAATCCGAGGACAGTACAGAGGATTCGAAAAAAGTTGGATGAGTCTAATGGTGATTACGTAAATGCGGTAGTTCGAAAAACTCACTCTAATCGTTCTAATAAGAAAAGAACTCCCAAATTTGTTGGTGAGGGCCTCAGACTCAACATTGAGGCCTACATCAAGTGCCTTGAAACACAGAAAAAAGTATTTGGAACTTGGTCGAACTGTTCTACCACACTCATTATATTTACCGAACCTTGGAGGAACCGGTATTACTTTTTTCTCAATTGTTGCGAAACGATTTGACGAGAAAAACCTTCTCTAATGAAAATTAGATTCAAGAGTTCGTCGAAAAATTTTCATATCAAAATTTGTGGAATGTCACTCAAAATTTATCGAAGATCTTCCCGATAAGTGGCAACACTTCATTTCAAATAATGATGAATATCTTAACTGCCTTCACCAGGGCTTCTCTACTGCTGCTGCAGTTAAAACCTTTCTTTCTTTCTTTCTTTATTTCTTTCTTAACATTTTCTATATAGTATGTATTTATATGCTAAGCCTTCTAACAGGGTCCACTTAGCATAACATATGCGCTGATTCTCTCAGACGACTAACTCTCCAGTGTTCTCTCTCAAGTATTTTTTCCATAGGTGTCGAAACCTAACATGATCAGATATACCTTATTTAACTGTCAGCTAATACATTTGCCACCCACTTTGCGACGACCCTTTCTGCTCATAGCCGATGGACGCGTTCATATTCAACATTTAATGTCGGTCGTCTTTCTTCACGACATTGACGTTCCACACTACTCCGAACAAAACTTTAGGAAGGAAGCCCTCATCCCTACTGTGATAACACTTACTTGTCTTGAGAACCCTATTTCCATAAAAAAATATTTTAATAGAAATATTTTATAAATTTCATTTTAAAGTAGCACTGATAGCTCGGTTAATGAATGACGAAAATTTCCTTATAAGGAGACGACTAATATTACCATTAAAATTACCGTATATATGTATAAAGATATTTTGTTTTTCAAACGCGTTATTCTTCGACTGTATCTGATTGGAAGAAATTGCTTAGCATTTTTTCGCTTTTTTATATTAAAGCATTGCTGAAGTTTTGTGTATCGAGGGAATAAAGAAGATTAGGAGAAGCTGTCCATTCTTATCAGAATTTAATATAAGCTTAAATTCGATTTCACGATATTATTCTCAAATATTCTCTTATTTGAAATACCATAAATCTATTTAAAGTATAAAAACAGATGCTTAATTTATTAATTGCATATCTCAAGCGTCCTAAAATACACAGACTCATTGGCACTCTTTAAATGGAAGAACAACTCAGAGATAAAAAAAAATGTAAAAAAGCTGCAAGTAGACAGAATGTAATATGGTCTACACTTATTACTATTTATAGTTATTATACTACTTATATTTTAGAAGTGAAAACGAAGATTGGCAAAACGTTTCTCGCTTTATTGAAGAGGTACTACCCTAAAGGGTGTTTGTTAAAATAAATATTTAGTAAAAATACAATAAACCTAAGTTACAGTTTTATGTCTAATGCGAAGCAAAATAGCACCACAAAATGTTTTCAGTAATAAACGAGCTAATATTGGAAGGAATTGAGAGTGTAAAAAAAAATAAGAATAAAACTCCCTGCTCAGTGGTGACTACCAAACAAAGAATATTGTGCATAAAGCTATTGTAAGATTCGTGGACCACCTAGACAAACCCCATATTGATTCTACCGAGCGACCATTTAAGCAACAGTTCTATACCCATAAATCATCTTTTAACTTGGAGAAACATAAACGCAGTTGTGCCTTGTCAAGATACGAGTTGTAGACAGAAGAGAAATGTGTATAGATCTAATTATTAAATTAGTAATTATGACAAAAACAAGTAGTTACAGAATATTGCAGATTGCGCCAAGAGGAGAAACTGGAGATAGCCACTTTCCTTAATCAACAAAAGCTGCTGTATAAAAGAAGGGGAATTATGACAGTAGTTTTTAACAGTTATTCGGTAATAAATGAAATTATTTAACCCCTATTTTAGAAAACTTTGTATAACTATATTGTAAGATCGGCATGTCCTGCTTAATTTTATGAAATTCCTACGAAAGCTTTTTTAGATAAGAATTATTTTGAAAAACGAAAATATAATTTCAGATATTTGGACCTAAATTGTAAAATTAAAAAATTAAAAAAAATATTTAGGAATATTAAATCTAATCTATTATCTGGGAATTAAAAGTAAAACTTGAAAGAAGATTAAACATTAAAAAATGCATTTTAACTTCAAGGTATCGCTGCCTTAAACCTTTTTTTGCAGGTTCTAACATGAATATTCATGGTTTGTGATACATAATTAAAAAGTAATTAATCATAATTCTAGCGTATGTTAACTTTTGTTAGATACTATTAAAAAAGATGTCACCAGATATAACACGATACCCACAAACCTAGAGCATTGGCCCCTGCAGACATTGGTAGTCTGATCTGGACGGCGTGTCCATAATGTTATTTGAAAAGGATGCAGAATATACTGGTTAGCAGAGGTCAACCTTTTAAGTTTGTAAATGTGCTTTTATAGCAAGATGCAAATAAATATTTTAGCCCTTCAATTTCAGGCAAAATAATAAAAATAAAACTATGCGTCCATGTATAACCTCTTTGTTAATTTTATTCTTTGGAAGTACACCGAGATATTTTCTCTTAATTCAACCAAAATATTAATTCATCTCAAAATGAAAGTAATTTATATTTACTAACTTTCACACCAGAGAGAGCGAGGTTCATCCATTGCACTCCGGTTGGGTTGATCTTTGCGATCACCCCATATGTGGACGACTTGGGTGCGCTATTTCTAAGTGTGTGTTCTGCATTCTCACTCTCCTCGATAATCAAGTCAAAAACAGATTTAAAATTTTTTTTTCTTTTTTTAATGGTAAAGATTCCTGGTAAATACATCGAATACCATCCGGACTTAGAAAATGTGAATAACTTCCTGATGTTTTTAAAAATAAAAACAAACTTTGGTTATGAATTTACAATTTCGAAAGAATATGAAAAATTTAATGATAAAAACAAACAAACAAACAAACAAACAAACAAACAAACTTTGATTCATAATTTCTTGGTCGAATTAATATTTGCAGTAAGTAACTTTACATTATTTGGGAGTGAATTAAAAGAAAAGATTTGCACACCCGTTCCTTAAATATAAAGGACTTAGATTTTGGCACATAGATTTTGTTAAAAAAAGTAAAAAAGAAACAAAAAAGTATTACTTGGTTCTAATGCCACCTTGCAGCCCCTACTACTTCTTTATGCTACACCCGTTTTCTCACTATCCAGTGGATCTTTGCAGGAGTGCAGTACCGCCCAATCTGGGAATCACGATAAGAAGTTAACACGAAAACATCCTTGTACAGTTATATGACGTCACGTATTCCGGGACCCATTTGGCTTGTACTGCAACTTATCACTAATGGCGTATCAAGCTTGAGGAACTTACCCCTTTTCAAGTTAGTTTTAGAATTTAGAGTCTTCCAAGACTGGTTGACACATGAAGGTAAGAGAGCCCAGACAGCTATGCTATTTAACCCACAACTGGAAGAAGAGTTAGATTAATACCCATACAGGTTGAATACCCTTTATCCGAATTTCCCAAATCAGAAAACTGACAATATCCAGAGGTTTTTCAGGTGCTGATATGACATGTCACAAATGGAAAATTTCAGAAAGCAACATGGGTAGGATTATTATCGCGTAACAGCGTTATAAATAAAATGCTGACCTTTTTTTTAGCTTTTATTACATTTAACTCTAATCAGAATCCATGTTTTGTTTATATACAAATACTGTACCAGTATATATTGTAACATTTTAACCAAAACGCGGCATCATTAGTAAAGACTAATAGCATACCAAATGTTCCTTCTCACAATCACAATGATTTTTTTCTTTTTAATCATTTCACCCCGGGCAAGGCGTAAATGCCACTGATGTGCGGAGGGCTACATAACTGAAAGAAAATTAATTAGAGGAGGGAGAAGAGGATTACAAACCAATTAGAAAGAAGCAATAGAAAGATGAAAATGCATGTGTGATGACAGTTGCAAGCGGGGAGAGAAAGGGAAGGATATACGGGGTGGAGGAAGGGCTAGAGTCAAGTGGTTAGTAGATGAGTATTGACATTGCATTTAAATTTCTGGAGGTTGTAGCCGTCAGGAAAGCAAGAATATGGGAGCGAGTTCCACAGGCGGGAAGTGCGAGAGAAGAAGCTGAAAGAGTAGAATTGTCGTCTGCATTTGGCTAACCTAACTGTGAATGAGTGGGACCCAGTTGCCATTCTGGTTGCACGAGTAAACACCTGTTGAGGAGGCACCAGTGACTTAAGTTCATCTGAGCAGAAGCCATGAGAGTACTTATAAAACAGACAAAGGGAGACCACATTTCGTCGGTGGGGAACTGTAGTCGAGCCGCCAAGTCAGCACCTATCACGTTACTAACTCTCCTTTGGAGCCTGTCGAGAACACTGAGGTGAGCGGCAGGGGCGCCTGATCATAAATGGCAGCAGTACTCCATGCCGGGTCGAATGGTAGACTTGTATATATGCAGGATGGATTCAGGCGGAAAGAACGTCCTGGATCGACACAGTGACCCAACATGTCATTGATGATGTACTAGCTCCCTTCAGTTTATCACATCTGATGTAGAAAAAGTTGCATTTATATATTTTTGTTCGTGGATATATGTTTTGTACACGTACAGAAAGTATAAAACATTATTTTTACGTGAAAGCTTTATTTCACGACTTAAAAATGCGTGTGAGAATTACATAGCTATCGTCATTATCTGTATTTGTATGTACAGGACATTAATTACATTTTATTTAAAACTAATTTTAGGGTATATGTTATTTATATAAAACTTCCTTCAGGATATAAGTTGTGTTATAAAATGTAAAGGGATATCGTGTTTATGCTTGGGTTCCATATCAAAGATGCCCCATTTTATAAATATTATATACAAATTAAATATCTGTATTACAAAATCTGAAAACCGAAGCATTTCCGGTCCTAAGAATTTTGAATATTGGTTTACCAAAATGAACGTAAAGACCATACGTCTTCCATGACCATACCGATACACTGTCTGTTCCTCCATGGTTATATGATGGGAAGAACAAGCATACAATCTTGAAAGCTATTAAGAATAATGTAAAATTATTTGTTTATTTACACTATTTACATGCAGACTATTATCCTCACCTTTGTTGTTTTTATCTCGACGTTCTGGTCGTTGTACCCTCCTCCAATAGGTCAAAGTAGATTAAAACGTTGGTTCGTGAATTTGGTGACGGTAATTGTGAGTTCAATCGCTGTGCCAGCAATAAATGTGCAATACTAAATATAGATACTAGGCGAAATATCCTTAGACAGGGGCAGTGGATCGGGAACAGTATACCCTCAACATGAAGGGTTCAATTCAGAATTCTATGTAAGTTACCCGGGTCAACATACATCTGATGAAGGCCGGAGGACACAACTGCCGAAACGTTGTGATAGTAATAACTATGGTGAGAACAATATTACGCTTGTAAATAGTGTAAATAATGATAACTCCTCATCTCACAATTTCTGAAAGAATAAAAATCATTTGTCTAAATTATAAGTACATTGTAAGAACCGTGCAATTTAAAACTAATTTTTAAAAAAACTAATTTGAAATAAAATTTAAATTACTATTTTTAGTACAATTTTATATTGAAATGGTATTTCAATAATTCCTAACCTTTTATTTCTACATTCAGTAACTCCCTGCGTCTTAGTGGCTTTATTGTCTTGCTTGGTGTGAAATGATTAAAAAGCTTTTGTTTATTATTATTTCCACAATCGTCTTCTGTTAATTCCAATTTCTTATACTTTCTTTTGTTAAAGATAATATTTTCATAAATTTTGAAAACGAAATTTCCATGACTGAAAATGTTCCTGACCTAATTTTTCTAAGATCAAGTTGGGCGTATGTCGATAGGGGGTTAGCCAATTGCGTTTTTGTTGAAGGAATAAAAAAAGAAGGAAAGGAAAAAACAAACAAAACAAACAAACAAAAACTTCAACGAATTCACAAAACGATGTTAAATTTTAAAATAAAATGTTTAAAGGTAAATCACAGGGAATTTTTCTTTTGTCGTTTAAAGCATTTCAAGACAAATGTTAATGTAACGCTTAACATTGATCAGACGACCCCCCCCCCCACACATATAATATAAGTAGTGTAAACTAATGGATATATATTCCACAGTTTAATATTTCCTTTTTTAAAAAAGTGCTCAGTACAGATGTAGAGCATTTATGTATATATATTGTTATTAATATTGTAATAATAATAACATACTGTAACTCAAAAGCTAACAAGTTTCGGTGTTCAATTCACCATCATCAGGCAATCATATATATATATTGATAAGGAAATTAAAAAAAAATGCCACCATATTAGTTGAATGTAGTAAAGTGGGAGGTTATTATAATTTAAAAGATTTGTGGGTGTAGGCCAATAAATATTGAAACATTAGAGTGTAGTAATGTATTTTATTGATAGGAGGAAATGAAGTGTCAGTTGTATCAGATTAAATAAGAATGGAACAAATAAGTAGCCAATATAATATTTCATATGCGACGAGATTGAAATTAATACAATAAAATATTTGACTTAAAGGGTGTTGTTAATATAAAAATAGAATTTGAATTTAAGTAAACAGACGTACAGCCATAAAGTTAATTATTAAAGGTGAAATTACTTGATTTCAGAGTTAACTGGTAGTGCAAGTAAGTGTAAACAGAAATTTATTAAGGTTAAGTTTAAGGTATATATAATTAACTAAAAAAGAAGTAAAATTATAGATTATAGCATATAGTAAACAGTTTGAGATAATTTAGATATATTTAAGTGTATGAATTATCTTATGGTAACAGTAAGTAGAAATTTCATTTCCTTGGTTTAATAAGTTAACTTTAGGGAATATAATTACATGGATTTTTCTTGTAAGTAAAGAAAACAGTTTTCATGTAACGATTTACATGTTTTAGCTTTTGTTAATATCTTTCATTTTACTGTTGTTGTTTTATTTGCATCTTTCAATTGCCAATAGTATTTGGAAAGTGAAATTGAGTTACTCTACTTTATTATTAAAGAATAGCTTATGCTTATACAATCGCAACTTGAAAGTATTTTTAGCACTTCTAATATTATGTTTGATAAGATTTATAGTTTCTGTAGTGAAAATGGTAGCTTGGTAGACTATAAAATTTGTAAGGCATCTATTTTTTCAGAGAACATTCGTTTGGGTTACGACAATTGCAAGTATTAACATTATTGTCGTTATTTATAATAGGGTGGTTTTGCTTGCTAATCTTGATATATTGTTTTAGGATTTTATGATTAAGTTTTTATTATCATTTCAAGATTATCAGTGCAGCTATAACTAAATTTCTGTGTATTCTTATTAAGCGTTTTGCTAAGGGAGTTATTAGTAAGGAAGTGTCGTCCGAACTAGGTTAAGGAATTTACTGCTTAACTTAGTACGAAACATTTGGTTAAAAGGTGCTGTTTACCAAATTATTTTTCTACTTCTATTGTGTTTGGCATTAATAATATTTTTCTTGCTTATAATATTTAAATATTATGAGCAAAAAATAATGATACAAGACATAAATAACAAGCATAAATGCCAAACATAAAATTGTTCTATGCAAATGGTGACATTTATGAAGTTTTAAATAAGAAATCATCATTATTAACGGATTACAACCGGAGCAGCATTCATCTTATGTCACATTATGTAACATTACAAAATCAACAAAGATGACAATAATTGACGGAAAGAAGATGGCGTAGTAATATTACAAAATCAACAGAGATGACAATAATTGACGGAAAGAAGATGGCGTAGTAACATTACAAAATCAACAAAGATGACAATAATGAACGGAAAAAAGATGACGTAGTAATATTACAAAATCAACAAAGATGACAATAATTGACGGAAAGAAGATGGCGTAGTAATATTACAAAATCAACAAAGATGACAATAATTGACGGAAAGAAGATGGCGTAGTAACATTACAAAATCAACAAAGATGACAATAATGAACGGAAAAAAGATGACGTAGTAATATTACAAAATCAACAAAGATGACAATAATTGACGGAAAGAAGATGGCGTAGTAACATTACAAAATCAACAAAGATGACAATAATGAACGGAAAAAAGATGACGTAGTAATATTACAAAATCAACAAAGATGACAATAATTGACGGAAAGAAGATGGCGTAGTAACATTACAAAATCAACAAAGATGACAATAATGAACGGAAAAAAGATGACGTAGTAATATTACAAAATCAACAAAGATGACAATAATTGACGGAAAGAAGATGGCGTAGTAACATTACAAAATCAACAAAGATGACAATAATTGACGGAAAGAAGATGGCGTAGTAACATTACAAAATCAACAAAGATGACAATAATGAACGGAAAAAAGATGACGTAGTAATATTACAAAATCAACAAAGATGACAATAATTGACGGAAAGAAGATGGCGTAGTAATATTACAAAATCAACAAAGATGACAATAATTGACGGAAAGAAGATGGCGTAGTAACATTACAAAATCAACAAAGATGACAATAATGAACGGAAAAAAGATGACGTAGTAATATTACAAAATCAACAAAGATGACAATAATTGACGGAAAGAAGATGGCGTAGTAACATTACAAAATCAACAAAGATGACAATAATGAACGGAAAAAAGATGGCGTAGTAATATTACAAAATCAACAAAGATGACAATAATTGACGGAAAGAAGATGGCGTAGTAACATTACAAAATCAACAAAGATGACAATAATGAACGGAAAAAAGATGGCGTAGTAACATTACAAAATCAACAAAGATGACAATAATTGACGGAAAGAAGATGGCGTAGTAACATTACAAAATCAACAAAGATGACAATAATGAACGGAAAAAAGATGGCGTATTAACATTACAAAATCAACAAAGATGACAATAATTGACGGAAAGAAGATGGCGTAGTAACATTACAAAATCAACAAAGATGACAATAATGAACGGAAAAAAGATGGCGTAGTAACATTACAAAATCAACAAAGATGACAATAATTGACGGAAATAAGATGGCGTAGTAACATTACAAAATCAACAAAGATGACAATAATTGACGGAAAGAAGATGGCGTAGTAACATTACAAAATCAACAAAGATGACAATAATTGACGGAAACAAGATGGCGTAGTACCATTACAAAATCAACAAAGATGACAATAATTGACGGAAAGAAGATGGCGTAGTAACATTAGAAAATCAACAAAGATGACAATAATTGACGGAAAGAAGATGGCGTAGTAACATTACAAAATCAACAAAGATGACAATAATGAACGGAAAAAAGATGGCGTATTAACATTACAAAATCAACAAAGATGACAATAATTGACGGAAAGAAGATGGCGTAGTAACATTACAAAATCAACAAAGATGACAATAATGAACGGAAAAAAGATGACGTAGTAATATTACAAAATCAACAAAGATGACAATAATTGACGGAAAGAAGATGGCGTAGTAACATTACAAAATCAACAAAGATGACAATAATGAACGGAAAAAAGATGACGTAGTAATATTACAAAATCAACAAAGATGACAATAATTGACGGAAAGAAGATGGCGTAGTAACATTACAAAATCAACAAAGATGACAATAATGAACGGAAAAAAGATGACGTAGTAATATTACAAAATCAACAAAGATGACAATAATTGACGGAAAGAAGATGGCGTAGTAACATTACAAAATCAACAAAGATGACAATAATTGACGGAAAGAAGATGGCGTAGTAACATTACAAAATCAACAAAGATGACAATAATGAACGGAAAAAAGATGGCGTAGTAACATTACAAAATCTACAAAGATGACAATAATTGACGGAAAGAAGATGGCGTAGTAACATTACAAAATCAACAAAGATGACAATAATGAACGGAAAAAAGATGGCGTAGTAACATTACAAAATCAACAAAGATGACAATAATTGACGGAAAGAAGATGGCGTAGTAACATTACAAAATCAACAAAGATGACAATAATTGACGGAAAGAAGATGGCGTAGTAACATTACAAAATCAACAAAGATGACAATAATGAACCGAAAAAAGATGGCGTAGTAACATTAGAAAATCAACAAAGATGACAATAATTGACGGAAAGAAGATGGCGTAGTAACATTACAAAATCAACAAAGATGACAATAATTGACGGAAAGAAGATGGCGTATTAACATTAGAAAATCAACAAAGATGACAATAATTGACGGAAAGAAGATGGCGTAGTAACATTACAAAATCAACAAAGATGACAATAATGAACGGAAAAAAGATGGCGTAGTAACATTACAAAATCAACAAAGATGACAATAATTGACGGAAAGAAGATGGCGTAGTAACATTACAAAATCAACAAAGATGACAATAATGAACGGAAAAAAAGATGACGTAGTAATATTACAAAATCAACAAAGATGACAATAATTGACGGAAAGAAGATGGCGTAGTAACATTACAAAATCAACAAAGATGACAATAATGAACGGAAAAAAGATGACGTAGTAATATTACAAAATCAACAAAGATGACAATAATTGACGGAAAGAAGATGGCGTAGTAATATTACAAAATCAACAAAGATGACAATAATGAACGGAAAAAAGATGACGTAGTAATATTACAAAATCAACAAAGATGACAATAATTGACGGAAAGAAGATGGCGTAGTAACATTACAAAATCAACAAAGATGACAATAATGAACGGAAAAAAGATGACGTAGTAATATTACAAAATCAACAAAGATGACAATAATTGACGGAAAGAAGATGGCGTAGTAACATTACAAAATCAACAAAGATGACAATAATGAACGGAAAAAAGATGACGTAGTAATATTACAAAATCAACAAAGATGACAATAATTGACGGAAAGAAGATGGCGTAGTAACATTACAAAATCAACAAAGATGACAATAATTGACGGAAAGAAGACGGCGTAGTAACATTACAAAATCAACAAAGATGACAATAATGAACGGAAAAAAGATGACGTAGTAATATTACAAAATCAACAAAGATGACAATAATTGACGGAAAGAAGATGGCGTAGTAATATTACAAAATCAACAAAGATGACAATAATTGACGGAAAGAAGATGGCGTAGTAACATTACAAAATCAACAAAGATGACAATAATGAACGGAAAAAAGATGACGTAGTAATATTACAAAATCAACAAAGATGACAATAATTGACGGAAAGAAGATGGCGTAGTAACATTACAAAATCAACAAAGATGACAATAATGAACGGAAAAAAGATGACGTAGTAATATTACAAAATCAACAAAGATGACAATAATTGACGGAAAGAAGATGGCGTAGTAACATTACAAAATCAACAAAGATGACAATAATGAACGGAAAAAAGATGACGTAGTAATATTACAAAATCAACAAAGATGACAATAATTGACGGAAAGAAGATGGCGTAGTAACATTACAAAATCAACAAAGATGACAATAATTGACGGAAAGAAGATGGCGTAGTAACATTACAAAATCAACAAAGATGACAATAATGAACGGAAAAAAGATGGCGTAGTAATATTACAAAATCAACAAAGATGACAATAATTGACGGAAAGAACATGGCGTAGTAACATTACAAAATCAACAAAGATGACAATAATGAACGGAAAAAAGATGGCGTAGTAACATTACAAAATCAACAAAGATGACAATAATTGACGGAAAGAAGATGGCGTAGTAACATTACAAAATCAACAAAGATGACAATAATGAACGGAAAAAAAGATGGCGTAGTAACATTACAAAATCAACAAAGATGACAATAATTGACGGAAAGAAGATGGCGTAGTAACATTACAAAATCAACAAAGATGACAATAATGAACGGAAAAAAGATGGCGTAGTAACATTACAAAATCAACAAAGATGACAATAATTGACGGAAATAAGATGGCGTAGTAACATTACAAAATCAACAAAGATGACAATAATTGACGGAAAGAAGATGGCGTAGTAACATTACAAAATCAACAAAGATGACAATAATGAACGGAAAAAAGATGGCGTAGTAACATTAGAAAATCAACAAAGATGACAATAATTGACGGAAAAAAGATGGCGTAGTAACATTACAAAATCAACAAAGATGACAATAATTGACGGAAACAAGATGGCGTAGTACCATTACAAAATCAACAAAGATGACAATAATTGACGGAAAGAAGATGGCGTAGTAACATTAGAAAATCAACAAAGATGACAATAATTGACGGAAAGAAGATGGCGTAGTAACATTACAAAATCAACAAAGATGACAATAATGAACGGAAAAAAGATGGCGTAGTAACATTACAAAATCAACAAAGATGACAATAATTGACGGAAAGAAGATGGCGTAGTAACATTACAAAATCAACAAAGATGACAATAATGAACGGAAAAAAGATGACGTAGTAATATTACAAAATCAACAAAGATGACAATAATTGACGGAAAGAAGATGGCGTAGTAACATTACAAAATCAACAAAGATGACAATAATGAACGGAAAAAAGATGACGTAGTAATATTACAAAATCAACAAAGATGACAATAATTGACGGAAAGAAGATGGCGTAGTAACATTACAAAATCAACAAAGATGACAATAATGAACGGAAAAAAGATGACGTAGTAATATTACAAAATCAACAAAGATGACAATAATTGACGGAAAGAAGATGGCGTAGTAACATTACAAAATCAACAAAGATGACAATAATTGACGGAAAGAAGATAGCGTAGTAACATTACAAAATCAACAAAGATGACAATAATGAACGGAAAAAAGATGACGTAGTAATATTACAAAATCAACAAAGATGACAATAATTGACGGAAAGAAGATGGCGTAGTAACATTACAAAATCAACAAAGATGACAATAATTGACGGAAAGAAGATGGCGTAGTAACATTACAAAATCAACAAAGATGACAATAATGAACGGAAAAAAGATGGCGTAGTAACATCAGAAAATCAACAAAGATGACAATAATTGACGGAAAGAAGATGGCGTAGTAACATTACAAAATCAACAAAGATGACAATAATTGACGGAAAGGAGATGGCGTAGTAACATTACAAAATCAACAAAGATGACAATAATTGACGGAAAGAAGATGGCGTAGTAACATTAGAAAATCAACAAAGATGACAATAATTGACGGAAAGAAGATGGCGTAGTAACATTACAAAATCAACAAAGATGACAATAATGAACGGAAAAAAGATGGCGTATTAACATTACAAAATCAACAAAGATGACAATAATTGACGGAAAGAAGATGGCGTAGTAACATTACAAAATCAACAAAGATGACAATAATTGACGGAAAGAAGATGGCGTAGTAACATTACAAAATCAACAAAGATGACAATAATGAACGGAAAAAAGATGACGTAGTAATATTACAAAATCAACAAAGATGACAATAATTGACGGAAAGAAGATGGCGTAGTAACATTACAAAATCAACAAAGATGACAATAATGAACGGAAAAAAGATGGCGTAGTAACATTAGAAAATCAACAAAGATGACAATAATTGACGGAAAAAAGATGGCGTAGTAACATTACAAAATCAACAAAGATGACAATAATTGACGGAAACAAGATGGCGTAGTACCATTAAAAAATCAACAAAGATGACAATAATTGACAGAAAGAAGATGGCGTAGTAACATTAGAAAATCAACAAATATGACAATAATTGACGGAAAGAAGATGGCGTAGTAACATTACAAAATCAACAAAGATGACAATAATGAACGGAAAAAAGATGGCGTAGTAACATTACAAAATCAACAAAGATGACAATAATTGACGGAAAGAAGATGGCGTAGTAACATTACAAAATCAACAAAGATGACAATAATGAACGGAAAAAAGATGACGTAGTAATATTACAAAATCAACAAAGATGACAATAATTGACGGAAAGAAGATGGCGTAGTAACATTACAAAATCAACAAAGATGACAATAATTGACGGAAAGAAGATAGCGTAGTAACATTACAAAATCAACAAAGATGACAATAATGAACGGAAAAAAGATGACGTAGTAATATTACAAAATCAACAAAGATGACAATAATTGACGGAAAGAAGATGGCGTAGTAATATTACAAAATCAACAAAGATGACAATA
Source organism: Ascarosepion bandense (assembly GCA_037127315.1). Taxonomy (NCBI): domain Eukaryota; kingdom Metazoa; phylum Mollusca; class Cephalopoda; order Sepiida; family Sepiidae; genus Ascarosepion; species Ascarosepion bandense. The sequence continues at coordinate 2,070,505 of JBBBDQ010000330.1, forward strand.
ATTGACGGAAAGAAGATGGCGTAGTAACATTACAAAATCAACAAAGATGACAATAATTGACGGAAAGAAGATGGCGTAGTAACATTACAAAATCAACAAAGATGACAATAATTGACGGAAAGAAGATGGCGTAGTAACATTAGAAAATCAACAAAGATGACAATAATTGACGGAAAGAAGATGGCGTAGTAACATTAGAAAATCAACAAAGATGACAATAATGAACGGAAAAAAGATGGCGTATTAACATTACAAAATCAACAAAGATGACAATAATTGACGGAAAGAAGATGGCGTAGTAACATTACAAAATCAACAAAGATGACAATAATTGACGGAAAGAAGATGGCGTAGTAACATTACAAAATCAACAAAGATGACAATAATGAACGGAAAAAAGATGACGTAATAATATTACAAAATCAACAAAGATGACAATAATTGACGGAAAGAAGATGGCGTAGTAACATTACAAAATCAACAAAGATGACAATAATGAACGGAAAAAAGATGACGTAGTAATATTACAAAATCAACAAAGATGACAATAATTGACGGAAAGAAGATGGCGTAGTAACATTACAAAATCAACAAAGATGACAATAATTGACGGAAAGAAGATGGCGTAGTAACATTACAAAATCAACAAAGATGACAATAATGAACGGAAAAAAGATGGCGTAGTAATATTACAAAATCAACAAAGATGACAATAATGAACGGAAAAAAGATGGCGTAGTAACATTAGAAAATCAACAAAGATGACAATAATTGACGGAAAAAAGATGGCGTAGTAACATTACAAAATCAACAAAGATGACAATAATTGACGGAAACAAGATGGCGTAGTACCATTAAAAAATCAACAAAGATGACAATAATTGACAGAAAGAAGATGGCGTAGTAACATTAGAAAATCAACAAAGATGACAATAATTGACGGAAAGAAGATGGCGTAGTAACATTACAAAATCAACAAAGATGACAATAATGAACGGAAAAAAGATGGCGTAGTAACATTACAAAATCAACAAAGATGACAGTAATTGACGGAAAGAAGATGGCGTAGTAACATTACAAAATCAACAAAGATGACAATAATGAACGGAAAAAAGATGACGTAGTAATATTACAAAATCAACAAAGATGACAATAATTGACGGAAAGAAGATGGCGTAGTAACATTACAAAATCAACAAAGATGACAATAATGAACGGAAAAAAGATGACGTAGTAATATTACAAAATCAACAAAGATGACAATAATTGACGGAAAGAAGATGGCGTAGTAACATTACAAAATCAACAAAGATGACAATAATGAACGGAAAAAAGATGACGTAGTAATATTACAAAATCAACAAAGATGACAATAATTGACGGAAAGAAGATGGCGTAGTAACATTACAAAATCAACAAAGATGACAATAATTGACGGAAAGAAGATAGCGTAGTAACATTACAAAATCAACAAAGATGACAATAATGAACGGAAAAAAGATGACGTAGTAATATTACAAAATCAACAAAGATGACAATAATTGACGGAAAGAAGATGGCGTAGTAATATTACAAAATCAACAAAGATGACAATAATTGACGGAAAGAAGATGGCGTAGTAACATTACAAAATCAACAAAGATGACAATAATTGACGGAAAGAAGATGGCGTAGTAACATTACAAAATCAACAAAGATGACAATAATGAACGGAAAAAAGATGGCGTAGTAACATTAGAAAATCAACAAAGATGACAATAATTGACGGAAAAAAAGATGGCGTAGTAACATTACAAAATCAACAAAGATGACAATAATTGACGGAAAGAAGATGGCGTAGTAACATTACAAAATCAACAAAGATGACAATAATTGACGGAAAGAAGATGGCGTAGTAACATTAGAAAATCAACAAAGATGACAATAATTGACGGAAAGAAGATGGCGTAGTAACATTACAAAATCAACAAAGATGACAATAATGAACGGAAAAAAGATGGCGTATTAACATTACAAAATCAACAAAGATGACAATAATTGACGGAAAGAAGATGGCGTAGTAACATTACAAAATCAACAAAGATGACAATAATTGACGGAAAGAAGATGGCGTAGTAACATTACAAAATCAACAAAGATGACAATAATGAACGGAAAAAAGATGACGTAGTAATATTACAAAATCAACAAAGATGACAATAATTGACGGAAAGAAGATGGCGTAGTAACATTACAAAATCAACAAAGATGACAATAATGAACGGAAAAAAGATGACGTAGTAATATTACAAAATCAACAAAGATGACAATAATTGACGGAAAGAAGATGGCGTAGTAACATTACAAAATCAACAAAGATGACAATAATTGACGGAAAGAAGATGGCGTAGTAACATTACAAAATCAACAAAGATGACAATAATGAACGGAAAAAAGATGGCGTAGTAATATTACAAAATCAACAAAGATGACAATAATGAACGGAAAAAAGATGGCGTAGTAACATTACAAAATCAACAAAGATGACAATAATAAACGGAAAAACGATGGCGTAGTTTATATTACAAAATCAACAAAGATGACAATAATGAACGGAAAAAAGATGGCGTAGTAACATTACAAAATCAACAAAGATGACAATAATGAACGGAAAAAAAAATGGCGTAGTAACGTCATAAATCGAATATTTAACGATATTTGAACGAAGAAAGCATGGCATAAAAGTAACAAATCGTTGAAGTAGTTAGAACAGAGAAATTTTCACTTATGCGTATTTTTTCTCTGAAATTTTGAATTGAGCTTCTGTTTAATTGACTGGACGGCATAAAAAGAAACTTTTATATATCAAAGGTTAAGAAACTAGAGACGATAAGTACATTAGGAATTGTGGTTACGCTGAATTAAAACACTTATGCCCTCATAAATGAATGAAAGAAGCGGAATAGTAAAATACAGTTTGAAAAAATTATATTAAAATTTGAAGTTGAAACATAAGTTAACATACTTAATTTTTCTTTAATTTAAAGCATGTGTAGATCGTCATAAATAGTCGATTTCAACTGTGAAGTACTTAAAAAGAAACTAGTAAAAAAGTCAATAGTGTATTTTATTTATAACTTTTTCCGTTGTTCACCAATGTTTTTTTTTTAAGACGGGTCCTCAATATTGGTTAGGGTGGAAAATAATGAAACATTAAATAAATAAAACTTACCGTAGAAGAGGAAATAGAGAGCTAGTTTAGCCAGTGACAGATTAATCATTGAGATAGCTTAAGCTCAAGGGACCTGATGGTAGAGGAGGGCCTAGTACAAAAATTAGTTCAATTGAGTGCATAAACAAAACAAAATGAGAAATTAGTTCATATAACTTCTAAAATTTTTTTCCAGAAATGCACTTGGGAAAAACATGAATCCGTTCCGTCTCCTCGTAGCTATAGACGGGTATATTTAGTCTTGAGTTGCAACCGGTCTAAGAGACACAAAACTATGTATACCAAACTAATCCGCCACCTTTCCCAAGAATTCATGACAATTTATACATAATAAAGAAAAGAAATCTGTGGAGATCCATATTCGCCAATGTCTTGAAGAAAGTGAAAACTTTGAATTCTAAATTATTCAAATGGAAACGGTGCACCAGTCCACTATCTTTCTTTCCTATAAAGTCATATGGTACCCCCTAGGTACAAATTTGCACGAGATACTAGACTAGCAACTAGGTCCCACCCTTTTACAGTGAAACCGATAAAATGTAACCGCAATTTCTACTCAAACAGCTTCTTTTCTCGCACTTCCCGCCTGTGGAATTCCCTTCCGCATACTTGCTTCCCCGACAGCTACAATCTCCAGGAGTTTAAATGTAAGGTCAATAGACACCTCCTAATACACTAACTCGCACCCATTCTCTCAAACACTCTTCCTATGTACCTCCTTACTCGTCTATCACCCTCCTTCTGATATTTCCTATATCGAATCGCTCTCTCAGCACCTTCCCCTATGTAACTCCCTGCGCTATAGTGGCAGTGGAATGCCTTGCTTGGGGTGAAACGATTAAAAAAAATTGATCAATAATAAAAAACAGGAATTTGTGGAAAGCCTGGATCATCTACATTCTGAAAGGACATGCCATTAAAATATACAAATATTACATTATAGATAGTAAAACGGTATAATTTATTTAACATGACTTAACATTAGTTTATTCACTTTAACAGATCAGCGAATAATGTCGTGGGAGCTTTACTACTGCTTAGCGAAGATGTCTAATAAACCTTTACTACTATACAATAGCCTAGAGTTGGTTCGTGAATCTGGTGACATAATAGTTATGAGTTCGATCCCCGGACTGGGCAATGTCTACTTTAACTAAGTGAAAAATGATAAGCAATAACTGAGTAATAGTAAAAGTAGGAGCGACGATATATCCCCAGACATGAGCAGTAGAACGAGAACAGTCTACCCCCGTAGATAAAAAAAGGTTTGGAATTCTACGTAGGTTACCGGCATCGGTATACATTTGATGACGGCCGGAGGCACTGCGACTGAAACGTTTGGATAACAACAACAAAGATGAGGACAATTGTCTGAATGTACATAATGTAAATATTCTGTAGTGATTTTAATCCTTTTTGGATGTTTCCCACTCGCCAGATTATTCTATAAATAATACTTGGATACCCAAATGAAGATCGAAGCCAAAATAATCTGTCTTGTGCCAAAAGGAGACCAATTTTGTAAATATATAAGTAGTTATCTGCCGCAGATTGCTAATGTTCGATATTTGCATATTCGACGTCTATTATTTTTGACCAGCCGCTGTATCTGAGTGGGGAAACTGAAGAAGTTACAGAATCAGATAAATGAAATTTGAAAATTAGGCATGGGATGATTGACTAGTTTTGAACAAATTTAGGGCGTTGAATACAAAAATAACATCAATTTTTTAACCATTATCTTTAGATTTCCTGTTCCAGAATATCATAACCTACGTAAAATGCTCATCACTAAGTCACTGTAAATGTGATAAAAATGCTTATTTGAAGCTTTAATATAATTTGAGCATGAAATAAAACACAACTTCTAAAATACGAAAGAGATATGACACAATAATTGATTAAAATTCGAATATTGAAAGCGATTGACAGTTATGAAGAGAACTTTTGTTTATTTGATTTTCGTGAAAGTTTATTAGATTTGTCCCGTTTTGAGTTCCAGCAGACGTCAGCCACTATTCATTTGTCCCATATTCCTTGATGCCGTTCTTTTATAACTTTAATTGCCTGGTGGAATATTTCGCCTTGTTCATCGCTAATATCACCCAAATAATTTGGAAATCTATCTGACCGTGCAGAAAATATTGCTTAATGTCACGATGTCTAAATGTCGTCAGTATATTGTTCACTGGCTTATAATTGTATTCAGCCTTGTTACCAAGAAGATTTTTAACCACCAAAACAAACGGAGTCCCTGCATCTAACTTTTGAGTATTTGTAGCATTAAGAAGACTTTAATTCCTGATAAGCTTTCTTATTCGAGTTTCATGGAAGACACCTTTCAATCTTTCAATGCTCATCACGGGGAATGTCTTGATTATGTATTGAAAGCATTGACTTTGCTTATTTAAAGCTTTTACAAATCCTTTCATCAAGGCCCTTTTCTGTCTTTAGACCCATAACAATTTTCTTGGCAAATTTGTTGCCTCGTAGACTAATCCACAAAACAATATACCTAAACTGTCAGTATCATCATCTGTTATCATAATCTAAAACCTAGGATCTTGAGAAATCAAGAATTCAACAACATTCATGTTTTCGCAGGAGACATTAAGAATTAATTTGAACGTTATCGGAAATGAGACTATAAATGGTTATTTTGAAGTTCAACACGACAAAATATAGAGCTTTCTAGGTACAGAATAAATGGACTTTTGCGTTCAGCGTTTCAAAATTAGATAAGTAAAATAATAATTAGAATGGTCTGATAGAACTGATCAGAAGTCTCCATGGATGTAGAGTTATGAGAATGCTGGATAGCTTTTGTTTAAATTTTGATATAAGACAAAAAGGCGTGAAGAAACTGAGACGGCTGCAAGAATTAAGATAACTTCGCATCTAGTATTATTTAGTGATGTAACCCAGCACGTGACAATGATCGTCCTCTCGGGCATCGCCCACTCTCTTACTCCTAGAAATGCGGCTACAACTGCTGGTCCTCATAAGATAAAGTGAGATAAAAAAAAACAAAAACAAAAACAAAACAAAAATAGAAAATTGTCCGCCATTAATGTGTATTGTAGCGTTCGTCTCTGTTGATCTGTATTGTAGCGTTCGTCTCTGAAGAAGTGAAGATAGAAATGACACGAAACGCGACTTTGCACCAAAACATGTATAGGAGTCGAAACACCCCGGAAGCAGAAGTTGTAACAATTTACTTCGTTCACTTCAAAATTGATAACTGATAAGATCTAAAAGTGTAAAAGTAAAATCCTTACTGGAAGAAAGCATGACTAAGAACTGTATTTACAATAATCCTTGTTATTGTGTAAAGAACACAAATGTGAAACTAGTCACTTTCGAAAATAAATCCTAAGAAGCACCAGAAAGCTATGAGACGCGGTGACACTAAAGTCTAGCATAGTTGATCATGCGTGAAGTATAGGAGGAAGACAATAATATTAGTGGAATTAGGTCAAAATAATACATAGAAAGAAACTGACGAATAAGAAAACTGAAGGAATCCGCCCACTTACACGTGTAGGTATACAGAAGTCGATTATCTCTTTTGGTAGAGATAAGTTACATGGGTCACGTGACAGATGTTTGGTGTTGACAATTCATTACTAGACTAAAGTGGCTAGTCATTAGCATATTAGGTGCCATTTTCTTTGGTGAATATATCTTCCTCAAGTATAGGAAAAAAACTCCAACTAATTTTTCTCAATTTAGAAAAAAACAAAAAAACAAAAAAAATCGAAGTTTCCCCTTCGTGGAATAAAACCTCGCCTGGACCATTTTAATCTAGATTCTTAAATATGGCTTCTTCAGAATAACACAAGAATCTGGAAATAATATCTGAGACCCTTTCTTTTTGTTTCTCCTTACATTCTATTCACTGTTTTCCGTGTGGGTCACGTCTAGTTATGTATATGTAGTTTTGTGTATGTCCTAGTACTATACAATTCTTATGTGGGGAGACGAGGTAAATATAGTAGCCTTGTACTTGACAAATAATAAATACTATTTTTTAATCATTTCTTCTCATGAAAGGCGGTAAAAAACTAGAGACGCTGAAGAATAATGAAAGAAAGAAAAAAACTTTAGCGAGGAGAAAGAGTAATAAAAACAGGATTAAAAAAGATAGAAGATGACAATAAAGCCAGTAAGACGCAGAGAAAGGATAATAAAAAACAGGATTCAGTAATGCAAATGATATCAATTGACGTTACATTTAAATTTTTAGACATCGTAGTTGACAGGAAAGCAGGGGCAAATTTCCATAGTCGAGAATTGCGTGAGAAGAAATCATTAGAATAGAACTTACGGCTACATCTAAAAATTTCAACGATAAAATTATGAGACCTAAATGAAAATCTAGTAATAAACTTAAATTCAAGAATTTGAGATACCAAAGAGGAAAGTTCACCAAAACAATTGTCATGAAAATATTTATAGATAATTTATAGAAAAGGCATGGAGTATATTTATAGAAATGGTACAGGAAATATTTATAGAAATGGCACAGGAAATATTTATAGCAAAGGAAAAGGGAATATTTATAGTAAAGACATAGGGAATATTTATAGAAATGGCACAAGAAATATTTATAGTAATGGCACAGGGAAAATTTATAGGAAAGCCATAGAGAAGCTACGTTACGGCGATGCATTGTGATGAGTAAATACTCTCAAGTTTTCTGTCAAACACATTCTGAACAAAATCATTAAGTAAAAGTGTAAATAACAGAATAACATTTTTCTTCGAAATGTTTATAGTTGAATTCACTAACAGGAAATTTAGTCTATTTGGCCAGAGATAACACTTAAGAAACTCACAGATCTATGCATTTTGTTTTCTGTCCATTTTGCTTGTTGTGCGAAACTACTGTTTCTTTGTCATTTTGCTAACCAATAAGCATTGAGCGGCAAACAGAATCAATAAGATGAGTCACAGAAATAAATTGAAACACCTTGAGTCTTTAACGTGTTGTTTTGATATACGGTAGAGATAACAACAGGAACAATGAATGACATATGACGGTGATATGCTGTTGGCAGTTGGAGATCATTAAACGTAACAATAGCAGAAAGAAAGCCTAAGTGACTAAGTGTGAGAACCAGAAATCTCTCAAACGGAACAATTTAATATATATATATATAGAGAGAGAGAGAGAGAGAGAAAGAAAGAGAGAGATCAAGCGGGAATGAGAGATGGAGGGAGAAGTGTGTGGAGAGCTAAACAATTAACAAAAACGGCCAATCAGAATTCATAAAAAGTGTGCGAATGGGAGGGATCTAATAGTATCGCCTGCGCGCGCAGACACATACACACACAGAAAGCTCTTCTTCTTCATGTGCCGTGTCCCCTCAGGACGTAGGCAATCATGGACTTCTACTTGGCTCGGTCTCTTGCCGACCTCAATATTTTTTCTCTTGGTATCTCTTCTAAGCCCCGCACTGCCATTCATGTGCTCAAACCTAACAAGTACGTCTCGCACTACTTTCTCTGTCTCTCCTTCTCTTTATCCGACCTGTGAGTATTAAGTTCTCCTGGCCCTCCTTCCTCATTACGTGTCCCAGGGACCTCATTTGTCTCTTCCTGATATTAAGTATGAGTTTTCTTCTCATTTGCATCCTTTCCAACACCTCATCTGTGTACACATGCCCAGTTCATGTTATCTTCAGCATCCTTCTGTAAAACCACATTTCTGCTGCCTCAAACCTTTCCTTCATCCTTGATGAAATCGTTCAGCATTCACTTCCATACAGAAGGACAGATATCACAAAGCAATCTAGAACTCTTTTCTTTGTCTTTCAGTATTCTGGTTAGCTTCTCAAGTGCGTCTTTGGCCATGCCAATGCGCTTTTGGATCCCCATGTCGCACTTTCCGTCCTCTGTCAAAATACTCCTCGGATATTTAAATTTTTTAACTTGTTTTATTTTAGTTTCTCTGACTTGTAATTTGCATATTGGGCTCCTCTTTTTGCTGATGACCAAACATTCATTTTTCTTTAAGTTTATGCTCAGTCTTTTCTTTTGGTACCTTCTGTAGAAGGTCCTGCATTTTCCTTTCCGTGTATGCTATCAGAAATGTGTCATCAGCGTATCTGATATTGTTGGGATTGTGGCCGCTAATGACGAATCCTGGCAAGGCTTTTATTTCGCTCGTAATTGCTTCGCTGTACAGTTTGAAAAATACCGGTGAGAAAACACATTCTTGTCTTACACCTCTTTCTATATTTGCATGCCTGCTGAGTTCACTTCATATCCGTACACAAGCGGTTTGTTGCCAATATAGATTCTTGATTATCCTAACGTCTTTTCCAAGAATATCGATGTTTTCAAGCATCTCCATCAAGTCCTTGTGTCGTACTTTGTCGAACGCCTTTTCGTAGTCTATAAAGCACAGATAAAAGTCCTTCTGCATTTGTATAAAGACAGATTAAAAAAAGTAATAATCTAAGATAAAGAGAGATCGCGAAAGATAAAAAAATAGTTAATAGAGGAGAGATAAATTGGGAGAGTGAGAAATAGAAAATCTGAAAGATTTTTCTAACAGAATAATTTGAGAGAGAGAAAGAGAGAGAGAGAGAGAGGAGGAGAATAGCAGAACTAACAAAAATGTCGAATCAGAATTGGAGAGAACCAACAGTAGTTCACGTATTATATAAACACACACACACACACACACACACACACACACACACACACACACACACACACACATATATATATGGTATATCAAATATACTTTTACAAAGTTTGAGGGTGATTCCTTCACACCTCAACACTAACAAAGATTCATATAATATTAACATATGTCCGCGAATCCTTCGTCTCCGAATTATTAAGTTTATAGAAAGTTTACAGTAGACGGCGCTGTGTTGCTATGTACACTAGATTACATTTGTCATCTGTGTACATTTGTGGTTAATCTGTTTTCAAAGTTTAACGTGTGTAGTAAAGAGTTGACAGAGAATTGTTCTGTTTAACAATAGTAGGATATTCACATCGTGAGCAGGCAGATATGGTTTTTACATACGGCTACACAAATGGTATTGGACGTGAGGTTGCACAGCTAAATCAGATTGCGTTTCCAGACCGAAGTAAGCCGAGTCATCCAACCTTTGTTGCTGTTTATCATCGCGCTGCTGAGACAGGATATGTGGCAACACAAACTATGGATCACGAAAGACCGAGATCCGTATGTACGTCTAACCATGAAGAACACATTCTACATGGTGTCGGAGACGATCCAGGAATCAGCACACGTCAAGTAGCCTTAGCATGCCGTGCATCTCACAGTACCGCACGGAGGGTACTTTAAGAGCAGCTCCTGCATCCGTATGATTTGAAACGTGTGCAGTGTTTTATACCCTCTGATCATTCACCACAGAAGAGCTTTTGCAGATGGTTTATGGCATAAACTGCCGATCAGTTTTTGTCCCTTAAGTTTTGTTTACGGATAAGGCAACATGTGGAAGAGATGGGATAACAAATTTACGCGGCAACATTTGTGGGCGGATCGGAATTCTCATGGTATAATACAGGCTAGACACTAACATCAGTTTACGATTAATGTGTGCGATGGAGTTGTAGGTAACCGCCTGTTACATCCATATGTTATCCTAGCACGTTTTACAGGAGCTATCTACAGGGACTTTATTTCGAACACACTTCTAGACCTGCTAGAGGATGTATTCCTGATGATACGAAGACGGGCGCATGTGTTTCATGCATGATGAGGCTCCAGCATATTCTAGTCACATCGTTCACGATTCATTGGCTGATATATATCATGAAAGATGTATTGGTAGTGTAGAACAGGGTCCATGGCCTGCACATACCCTCGACCTCAGTCCTTATATATATATATATATATATATATATATATATATATATGGGTTTAACGGCAATACCGTGGGAAAGTTGATCAAGACCCCATGACACATGTGGGGGGCTTGAACAATATTTTCGATATTGTGAATTTTGAAAGGATAGCATTACTAAAATTTAAATTTAGATATTTTGACTTTTACGTCTACATTTTTTGACAACTAGCTTTATTCAATTTTGAATTTTCTCAGTTGTAAACAGTCATTATTGAATTTATGATTTTCAGTTATTTTGTTATTTCAGAATTACTCAATTCTGATTTCCACTCCTTGTGATATTTTGGTCGACTTTTGAAAGACAAACGTTAGTCATTATTGAATTTGGATATTTGTGACATTTGCTTTACTTTTCAAAGTCAAGCCTGACTAAATTCAGAATGTTGAATTTTTGACATTTTGACAAACCTGGTTAAAGTTTGAATTTCAGTACTTGTAAATTTCGGTTCTGTTTTTGAAAGTACAGCGTTAATAAAATTTGAATTTCCATTTTACTTTTGGGGCAACTTTAGGAAGACCACTATTTTTGGTTTCTAAATTCTGTTACTTGTAACTGTTGTGACTATTTTTGAAATTTCAGCTAGAGTATTTTTTTATTTCAATAATTATGACTTTATGGATTACTTTTGTAATTTTAGAGTTGTTAGACTTTGAATTTTGCTACTTTGATATTACAGACTATTTTTAAAAGCGAAAAAATATTGTATTTCAAAAATCGCAACGTTTTAAACTACTTTTTGAACAGCGTCAGTAAATTTTGAATTTCCTTACTACGTGAATTTTTGGGCGACTTTTGAATTACTCACGATATTCTTTTTAATTTCGATGTTTGTGAAATTTGGGCTGCCATTAAAAAAATAAGGAATTTTCATGCTTAAGTCATTTGGCCTACTTTTGAAAGATCAACGCCAGTGCATCATGATTTTGATTATGTCTTTTGAGGCTACTTACTAAATTTTGATGTTTATTACTATTTAAACTAGATTTGAAAATCCATTGGTTAAATGTTAATGCCTATGATATTTTGAAAAATTCTATGAAATTTTGTATTTTCTTTTTTTTCTTTGTTGTTAAAGGTTTCGAGTAATTTTGAAATAAGTGTATTCACTCGAACAGCCTAACATGCAAATCACAAATTGGAGATACCGAAATCAAACAAATACAACACTTTAAATATCTAGGAAGTGTTTTAACAGAGCCCAGGAAGCGCGACATTGAAATCCGAAGGCGCATTGAGATAGAGAAAGATGCCTTCTAAAAGCTAAGCAAAGTATCAAGACAGTACTGAACTGTAACGGAATATCTGTCCTATAAGGTATTGAATTCTGGACAATTTCCTCACAGATGAAGAAACTTGAAGCAACAAAAATGTTGCTCTACAGGATGATGCTGAAAATACTATAGACTGAACATGTGAGCAATGACAAAGTTTTAGATCAAATGGAAACAAAATGTACACTTATAATTACCATCAAGAAGAGAGAGTGGAATTTTTTAGAACATGTAATGAAGAAAGAGGGTTTGGAAAATTTTATATTCACAAGACAGATTGGAGGCAAGAGAGACAGAGGGAAACAACACATAAACTACCTAGAAATCTTGAGTAAATGGATGGCGGAACAAAACTTACAAGAACTAACAAAAAGACAAATTTATTGAGCTACGAAGGATAGGAAACTGTGATATTTTGGTCGACTTTTGAAAGACAAACATTAGTCAGTTTTGGATTTCGATATTTGTGACGTATAGACTTTTGAAAGACAAACATTAGTCAGTTTTGGATATCGATATTTGTGACGTATGGTTTATTTTTCAAATTTCGGTCTTTGAAATTTTGATATTTAATATTTGATATCCCAGTTCCATATTCTGCAATCCATTTGTAAAAACATATTAGGTAGGTCGATGTTTCCGGTGCCCCTCTTCCCTTTATTATGTCCTGTGAGTATTCGATATGTCAAGCCTTGTTTCACATTTCAATTATCTCTTTCTGTTTCGAATCAAAAATGTATTTTTATTCCTGAATTTATTAAAGCTATCTTTTTGTTAACATGTCTGGGATATACAAAAGATAAACTTTCTTTATTTTGAATCGTCTGCCCATCACAGACAAATTTCTTATCAAACTTCATCTTAAATGATAGTGCGAATCATTTGAATGATAGGGACAAACGAAAACCGTGCAGAGACTTCCTATGCGTGAAAGCTTCCTCGGACATCGGTGTATATCTATATATTGTACATTTTCAGAAATACTAAGTGAAACCACAACCTTCTCCTTGGCTCACATCACCCTGTTCAGCCACTATAGCCCACAGAAATAACTTTTTTTAGGATGTACCAGCATGATAGTTTCGATCAAAACAGACGCCTGTTTGTTCCTACTCGTGATAATTGTAAACGTGTCCTCAAAGAAGTTAATTATTTTTTGCAGACAGAACGAGACACCTTATAGCCTCAAACAGGTTTGTTTCTCGTAAATACTGGCGGCTCTGAAATAGTCTGTTATATAAGAGTAAGTTTTCTATCCTGCCTCTCTTTACTCAGTTTGAGGTGCTAATATCTGATGATAAAGTAATTTTTGCTCGTAAATTATTTTTCAAATTCTACTCTTAACTCATCTGGAGCATCATTGCTTGATTTTCCATTTAGTAGTGAGTTTCTATTGATGAATATGCATATAACTCCAAACATAGTTTCTGTTGTCATCTTTAAAATGAATTTTCACAATGCATGTGGACTTGATGTTATTCCTGCAATAGTCCTTAAGAAATGTTCCCTTTAAATAGGTTCCTGTTTTTTCTAAAATCTACAACAAATGCTTTGCTGCTTATTCATTTCCTGCTGGTTTGGAAATCTTCTTCTGTAGTTTCAATCTTTAAGAATTAAGGCAAACTGTCTGATACTTCTATATGTCTATCAGCCTTCTAACTCTGTGCAAAAGTAGTAAAAGTTCTAATCGAAGAAAAAGAAGATAAAGGATGAATAAAAGTAGGCAGAGAAAAAGGAAAGAAAAATAGATATGGAAGCGATATAGAAAATATGAAGCAAAAGAAAAGAAAAAAAGAAGTAGAAAAGAAATTTTTTTTTTTTTTTTTTTAATCATATCACCGCAAGCAAGGCGGTAACGCCACTAATGCGCAGGGTGCTACGTAAGGGTAAAAAGAATGGAAAAGAGAAAGCCGGAAACCACATCCTAAACAGGAAACAAGGGATGAGCCTCTTCACCTGTTCAATAGATGTGGGTGGAGTGTGAACCGGGCGATAGTTTAGTCTATCTACTCCAATTGAAAAAAAATAATAAAAAAGGAAAAGAGTGAAAAGATTGGAAAAGAAAAAACCGGAAACCGCATCCTAAACAGGAAACAAGGGATGAGCCTCTTCACCCGTTCAATAGATGTGGGTGGAGTGTGAACCGGGCGATAGTTTAATCTCTCTACTCCAATTGAAAAAAAATAATAAAAAAGGAAAAGAGTGAAAAGATTGGAAAAGAGAAAACCGGAAACCGCATCCTAAACAGGAAAAAAGGGATGAGCCTCTTCACCTGTTCAATAGATGTGGGTGGAGTGTGAACCGGGCGATAGTTTAGTCTATCTACTCCAATTGAAAAAAAAATAATAAAAAAGGAAAAGAGTGAAAAGATTGGAAAAGAGAAAACCGGAAACCGCATCCTAAACAGGAAACAAGGGATGAGCCTCTTCACCTGTTCAATAGATGTGGGTGGAGTGTGAACCGGGCGATAGTTTAGTTTATCTACTCCAATTAAAAATTATCCAAATAAAAATTAAATTATCCAAATAAAAATAAAGCGGAAGGAAACAGGCGGAAGATAGAAAAGATGATGTAGTGAAAGAAAGCGACAAGAAAAAGGAAGATAGGAAATAAGAAAAAAAAAAGAATAGATGAAATAAACAAGAAAGAAATTAAGGAACAAAAATATAAAACAAACATAAGATAAAGAAATAAAGTGAAGAATGAGTAAAAAGGATGAAAATATACGAAAAAGGAAACAATAAAAAAGAAAAAAAACTAGAAATAGAGGAAAGGAAAATGGATAGAAATAAACAGAAAAGGAATAAATTTGCGAAAAAAAAAAAAAGAAAAGAAAAAGAAATGAAGAAGAAAAGTATTTAAATCGGAAGAAAAAATAAAGGAATAGAATAAAGAAAAATATAGAAAACTGAATAAGAATGAATAAAGGAGATAAAAATTTAAAATAAAAATAAATCCTGGAAAAAAAATGAAAGAAAGGAAAAAGTTTAAAGAAAATAAAAGCTAAGAAAAAATATGAAAAATAAAGCAATAAAAAATATGAAAAATGGTTAGAAAAAATCAAATTGAGAAAGAAATTTACAAAAACAAAACACGAAGAAAGAAAAGAAAAACAGAGATAAGAGAAAAACAGTTTTTCTTCTAAATAAACGTTCGCTTGATTATTTTTCAACTATCGTTTGTCGCCAGACAAACTCTTCTTATAAATGTTACTTGAAATTCCAAATACAAAGATTTGGTGAATTTCTAAGCGCAACTTAGATGTATCATAAGATCGAAAGTATGGGACACTCAGTGAGGATCTAACTCACTACTCAGCGGTAACTGTTCTCGCGAGACAAGTTTGCTAGCCATTACATTACGTCAAAGTAACCTTCAGATACAAAGATATGATTAGGAAGCCATTCTCACAAGTCCTTGCAAATCACTAGAATTCATACTGAGCACTCACAAATTGTTGCATTGTGCTTTAAGCTAGGTAGATAAAATATGTACTTTTAAGTACCTAATAGAAGTGCAGGCTTTTTATTTTTGGAAGAGCCCTTTTGAACACTCCACGAACTTATTAAGATCAATTGTTTATTAATCTTTCACCTTTTGATCTTTCAAATTATTTTCCGACCCCATTTTATGAAGAACCCACTTCTGTTTATTGCACACTGAAAAAAATTCTGGTCCTCCCAAATTATTAATAGCCCTACTTCGAATTAGTTACCATAGAATAGACGCCTTTACCGAAAGCAATAAGTTCTAGTAGATATGTCAATCTTGTTGCTTTGTACAAACTAGGCTAAGCTATGAAAATAGTTTTATATATGTTTGGTAGAAGTCCATAAATAGGAGCATCCAACGAGAATCGAACCAACTACTCAGAAGCAGAATAGCTCGTTATACATTACCTTAGAGGGAAGCGATCCTGAAAAAAAAAAAAAAAAAAGAAAAAAAAGAAAAAAAAAGGAAGTTGCTCGCGTAGCAGTATTTTTTGTGGTAATTAAACTTATCGAAAATTGATACGTTGAACCACTCGATGATGTTAAGATTAGAAGGTAAAAAATTATGAAATATTTGCAGCAATAAAGGAGATTGGGAGTTGGTACCAAAAAATAGCGGTTCGTTGGAAGAAGCTATTCGAATGAAACTTCCTTCTTACTAATGGAACACAAACGGAATGAGTGTGGTTCATTTCAGTCTAAGCGGTACGACGGGTCTTGAAGGTTAGAATTGGTGGAACGGTTGTTTTAACATTTTCCATTTTCTGTGGTCAAGGAGTTGTAGGGTGAAAAAGATTTATTCAGCCACCATCACATATGGCAGTAAAAATCCATTTTCGGCCTGATCTGGCTCTTGCAGGGATAAAGTATAGCAGGTGGAGTCAGGTACTTACTGGAGGAGTACGGAGATCGATCGATCGATCGATCGATCAATCGATCTATCTATCTATCTATCTATCTATCTATCTATCTATCTATCTAAGTTTGCTCATTATCTACTTATCTAAGTCTGCTCATTATCTATCTATCTATCTATCTATCTATCTATCTATCTATCTATCTATCTATCTAAGAAGGGATTTTTTTAATAAACTGAATTGAAACTTACCGAAGGCTAAAAATATACCGAAAATCATTTGTATCCACTTAGTCACGGTTGGGGAATTTCGTTCTACTTGAGTGAAGTTGTGAGGGACATTGTCACGTCACCAGGAAAGCTATAGCAACAGTTGTTTTACTATTCGTAGTGTCAAGAGTGTAGTATATTGATAGTTGTTGTTGATCGGGAAGTAATTGTTGTTTTGATGGTGGCAGCAGTGATGAAATAATAAAATACTCGGTAAAGTAAAACAAAAATCGACAGCAGAAAAAAAAAACCGGGTGTAATAAACACGTTATAATAGTAAAGGGATTTTCATAGTAGTATTTGTAGTAATAAAGAGAGCGTAGCATTCACAATATACACGATGGAGGATTGATTTCTTTCATTCGATCGTTATAGAATAATCGATTGGACTTTGTTTAATTTCATCAATGCTTTCTATAAGTTTATTGCCTATAGTTTTTGAAAGGCTTTAAAAAATTTTGCTTTGAAGTCGGTGTTAGCGAGTTGTTTAATATCTGAATTACTCAACAAATGGTTGATATCGATCAGTGTGTCTGACTAAGCGCTCTCATGGACATGCGCACGTGGGAATACGGACAGACATGCAGACACACGTAGATACGTACGCTCATAAATTTAAATATTTATACTAAAGTTCGCCCAATGCAAGGCTTGAGATCCACTCAAAGAGTTACGAATAAAGCCTTAGGTCTAATATGACTACAAAAGGAGAGGGCCGAAAGCGAAGATGATGTACAGATTAGCAGGATATGTAACGGCTGGACGTTGGCTTGAAAAGGTTAAATTAGTAGCGTTCAGGGAAGCACCCAGGCGGGAGGTATGTTCCACGAAGTAACAATTTTTGAAAAGAAAAGAAGCTGTGTGGGTGAAACTTTCTTCTTACATTTAGAAAACGAGAGAAATGAGGCTGATTTGATTCCGTGGAATTAACATGGCGTGTCCTAGCGGTAAAGGTGGGAACCGGCGGAACCAATGAATGTACATAGAAGCATATATACACATTAGCACATATTCTCATGCGTACACACATACACTCACGCACAGATACCCCACATATGTAGAAATGCGTATATTTTCTTATTCTCACGTGTACGCATGCAGTGAAATGCACTAACACATGCACACACATTTACACATTATACATTTACTTTAGCGAAGAAACACACTAACTAGTAAGCATATATACTCACATATGAACACACATTCAAACAAAAAAGCACACACACATTAGTACGCACGCATAAGTACTCAGTCAGTTAAGAGCCATACGTGATACACGTTTGGACTAGGAAGAAGAATTTTCTCGCAGTATGTTGCCATTTTTTCTGCGGTAAACTGGTTGCCAACCAAGGTTATAGAATCCAATCTGTCCTGCTATTTAACCCATAGCTGGAGAGAGAAGAGATGGATTTATGCGTTTCTATTTCACTAAGTGAATGCAACGAATTCAACTGCAATTCAAACTCGGCTCTCCGATTTCTTATTTCGAGTCAAGATCCATTACACCACAACACACATATACATATTCAAACTCTCTTGTCATTAAAATGCTGTATTTTATCTTTTATTCTTTATATTTGTTTTATATTCAAAATTTCATTTTCAAAGCAGCTTTGTATAAAAAGATCTTCAAGAGTAAACATTCGCAAGACATAACATCATTAAAAAAGCGATGGATCAGGGAAGGACCTTCAAAGTTTTGGGTTGCACAGTAAACTATTTCTAATGAAAGAAACGGGTAAATATTTGAGCTCTTGTAAATTTGTTAAAACGATTAACAAACGCGTACAATTCGAGTTCCATCAGAACTTCCTTAGATTTGCACGTAATTTAATCTGGTCAGTTACGTCTTTTCATTGCAATAATATTTTTAAATGACAAGAAAATATAAAGTAAAAAATCACCATTATATCTTGTTTTTAACCATCTTTATCTGTCTGAGAGAGAGAGAGAGAGAGAGAGAGAGAGAGAGAGAGAGAGAGAGAGCGCATGTATGCGTGAAAAAGGCAAATGAAAGAAAGCGAGAGAAAGAGTGGGAAGGGAGAAAGAGGGAAAGAGTTAAATCGAGAAAGAGAGAGAAAGACGAGGAAAAAGAGAAAGAAGAGAGGAAAGTGGGGAAGCTCGATAAAACAGGGAAAGGCATTTCTCTCTCTTTTTATATATATATATATATATATATATATATATATATATATATATATATATATATATAGAGAGAGAGAGAGAGAGAGAGTGGGGGAGAGAGAGAGGGCGGAGAGAGAGAGAATGTGCTTAAATCTTCTCGTATTGCTCCAGTTTACAAAATATGACCAACTTACCAAATATTTACTTTTTTGTGGGAGGAATCTCTTTGTAGAAGTTTTAAGAACTTTTCTGTTCCAATATTATTATATATATATATATATATATATATATATATGGTGTGTGTGTGTGTGTGTGTGTGTGTGTGTGTGTGTGTGTGTGTGTGTGTGTGTGTGTGTAGGATAAAATGATTGATATGAAATATCCGAACACAGTATATAAAGGGGGATTCATGAAAAATAGATGTTTATTTTTTTATTTTCTTGCCAACATTTCGCTCTGTACAGTGCAATACGTTAACAAAAAAAAAAAAAAAAAATCAGATTGGTTTACACGAATTCTATCTTACATGTAATTTTAATATTATCTGAAGATCGATTGAGGAACGAAACTAACAGTCAACTTGCAGTGCTCTCTATGTCTCTTTTCTATACCATTTTTTTTCTATCTATCTATCTATCTATCTATCTATCTATCTATCTATCTATCTATCTATCACTAGCAGTATAACCCGGCGTTGCTCTGGTGTAATGAAAGCTTTAAAACTAATCCATGGTCCTGGAGCTCAAATTGTGGATTTGTATAAAGGACAAGGACATACAAACAGATAAACAGACACACACACAAACATCTTTCCTTATATATATATATATATATATATATATATATATATATATATATATATATATATATATATATATATATATTACCAATTTTCTGCACTATTGTAAGAACTGCAACCTTGAAACTTCTGAATATCGTTTCTTATGTTTTTGTCTATGAGTGTATCAAATTTGATTAAAATCGGACCATTACTTCTATAACCCGATTTTTTCGATTATCGATTTTCAATATTTATCGGGGGTACCTCGACACATAACCTAGCTAAGAACACTCGCAGTCACTTATAGTACAACTGTGTAAATTTTCAAGAAAATCGGTTCAGCCGTTTCAGAGTCTATAGGTAACGGACACACATACACACACAGACAAAATTCCATTTATAAATAAGTTTAGATAAGTAATCAAGCGTCATTTGTGGACCTTTTTTCCTGTTTTTTTCTAAACCCCAAAATACACGTTTGGCCTGATGACATTACGGCATTTCTCCTCATTTTTGTTGCTGCCTTTTTTTTTGCTCCAGTTGGGCTCAGGTTACCCAATATTTTTTTTCTCTTGTTAAACTTCTTTATGCGTCATGTTTGTTTTTCAGAGAGAGAGAGAGAGAGAGAGAGAGAGAGAGAGAGAGAGAGAGAGAGAGAGAGGGGGGGGAGTGAAAAATGAGTGAACGGGTAGACGAAGGAAAATTGAAAGAAAGAATGAGCAAAAGAGTGAGGTAAAAGTGAAAGAAAGAATGAGAGAGAAAGAGAGAAGAGAGAGAGAAGAAATAAATAGGCAAAGTAGGAGATAGAAAGAGGTGGAGTAAGGAAGAGAAAGAATGAAAAAAAAGGGAAACAAGTAAGCTGGGAAGAGAGAGAGAGAGAGATAGATAGAGAGAGAGAGTGAACGTGTTGACAGAGAAAAATATCAAAGAAGGAATGAGCAAAATAGTGTGTGTGTGTGTGTGCGCGCGTGCGCGCGTGTGTGAGAGATACAGTGACAAGAGAAGAAAGAAAGAGACACAGAAAGAGAGTAGGAGAGAGAAGTAGCTGAAGCATGAAAGAGAAAATACGAGAGGAAAGGAGAAAGAGGTAATTGAGAAAGAAAGTGAAAGGGAGTGTGTGTATAGATGGAAGAACGGTGAAAAATAGAATAAGTGGAAGTATGTGGGGAGTGTGTGTGTTTGTGTGTTTACGTATGTGTGAGAGAGACAGAAGAGAGGAGAGAGAAGAGAGAAAAAAACAGAGGAAGAGTAAAAAAAAAAAAAAAGAAAAAGAAGAAAGAAAATAAGCATAAAACATAATAGGTCAAAACTGATCAACTACTACAACCTGGCTTTGGGTCAGTATTTCATTTTCCCCTATCCAAATTATTTTCTCCTCTCCACTCCCTGTAGAAAGAGAGCTGCTTGATTTTGCCCTATCGACAGAATACAGCGGCCTCTTCGTTTTGAGGATGGGTTGGGGCCATTTTCAACACAAAATACAAACAAAAGACATGATGTTAATCATGTCTTTTGTTTGTATTTTGTGTTGAAAATTTAATTTGGGGAAATCGTCATCATACCCCTCCCCCTCATGCCATTTCATGTAAAATTTTTATATATTTTTGTAATTATTGCACATTGTGAAATTTTTATGTTCATTTGAGGTGTTTTTAGGTCCCTGGAATATTGTGCGGTATTTTTGTACATGGCAGTATGAGTGTTGATGGATAAGTTCTTGTGGTGATTGAGAAAAATTGTAATGCATGTCTGGGTCGTGAGTCAGATTAGCTAGGTATAAGATAGATAATGGAAGACCATCCCAAGTTTTGTTCCCCCTCCCGTTTCGGCCTTGTGCCACAATCATGTATCACTTGATAAATAAAAATCAACTACTACCTGGCCAAGTATTTCGAAACCGATAACTAACTCGGTTTGTCAGTGATACATCATGATGGGTCGAGATAAAAGAGAGATTTATTTTCATTAGCAGATCTATGAAAAAAGTATCACTATAATTCGAACTAGGTTCGCCCTTTTCTTTTTTGCCAAGTTGATAACGGATACGCCACCTTATAGTCGTTTCAGGTTCCTACATATGATTATCATTTTTTCTTCCTAACCAGTTCCCTATATATTTCTCACTATGTATGCATTCATGCAAAACATATCTTGGGCAAAGTAGACCCGATGGAGCCTACCGTTGTCCTACGACTTGATGGCTTGCCTTGGTCACGGCCGTTGACTCAACGCCCGGACCGTTGATTTCTTTCGAGAAATCAACTGCCAAGAGATGGCGTTTCATCACCTTTCCTGGACAGATTGACTGTAGTTCAAACCCATGTGCAGATTTGACTTGCAGCCGGTTGAAATTCGCTGTAGTTACGGTCTCTCGGTTGAACCTCCCACTTGTGAGAACCTCGAAAACACTACACATTCTGATACTTATTCATTAATAAATAAATTTATTGTTACAAAGTGAATTTTGAATGAAGTTTGTAGAAATATTTAAAAGAAATAGTTGACTCATTTAATTTTATTAAAATTTCGTCACACTAGTATCGTATAATTTATTCTTATTTCTTATTTAAAACCCAGAAAAATTTAAATCATTTTTAATTTGAAAAATGAAACTGTTATGTTAAAATGTAAAGCTAAATCTGGCCTATAAAAAAAAAAAAATTCGGAATGTTTTATTTACTTTTCATTTTTAATTAGTTCATGCTATAGTCCTTAAGGTCCATTTGGGTTATTTGATGTTATAGATTGGGTTATGCTTGGTTGTACTGGTATTCCTACATACGGCCAAGACGGGGTGTCTTTTTGAAGAAAAGAAAGTAAACCAATATATATATATATATATATATATATATATATATATATATATATATATACACACACACATTAAGAAATAAAATAAACCGCTTTATCATACTGTCTCTTCTTACGATTTTCCTTTCTCTTCCTCCAATTTTTAACTTCTTTATTGTATCTTATTTGTTCGGTCTTTCTCTTTTATAACTTTCCTTTTTATTCTTATTTATAATAATAAATATAATAATTTTTTTTTACAATACCAGTACAACCAAGCATACCCAATCTATCGAATAGCCCAAGTGAAACCTTGATTAATTACCTTTTCTGGGGAACTTATATAATGCACGTCCTAACGCTAGTAGCAATTTTTCCCTTTCTGGGTGCGAGCCGGAATACTGATCATATGCGGTTGGGTCACCTATCGAAGAAGTCTGTTGTTTATTGAGACCCGAAATTTCTAATTACATGGGAGCAACAACACTGACGACGCACCTGGATTCGGCACTTTAAGGTGTATTTTAATAATAATTTAATATTATATTTTTATTCTTATATAACATTAGTCTGGGGTTGGATATTTTTTTAGTTTCTCTAAACATATTTGTCCTCATTTTTTTTGTTCTGATGATAGAGGACTAGTTTAACTGTTTTTAATCGTTCTATTTCGGTATTACCAATATTCGGTAATATATATTTTTTGTTACCCTTCTTTTTTGCTTTTAGCATCTGTTCTTATTGCACTAATAAAATATACTTTTTCGTGCGATATTTGAAAAACAGAATTTCTTTAATAAGAAAGTTTCAAGGCGAACTATGATTTATTATCTGGTAAGGGACCATGCTTATCATGGAAAACTCATACTGTTTAACAGCAATACACAACGTCGGTCATTAGAGCAGTTCCCACACCTAGCCTCGATTAGCAATGGACTGCGCGATTATGATCTTGCTTTGTACGTTGAACATTTGGAAAAAATGCAAGATATACAAGCTCAGTTCATTGACCCCTAGAGAAAAAATAAAGCAGTTTAGGTGACAGGGTCTTTTTTTTTAATTAATGCTGATATAAATACTGTCTTATCAGAGAGTCGCATTGAATTACGATATTGAAGCCATCACAAGCAAGTTTCAAACATTGGGAAACATACTACACGAAAAAGTAATGACACCGTCAAAAAATAATCATTATTCTGGGAGAAAGCAAAGTTGAACGCTATTGCTTTTCTTACATCTTACCAAGTTGAAGCTGGCTTTTATCGTGTGCCCCCCCCCCCGATTAAAAGCTAGTAACATACTGTAATCAGAGGTGAACTATCACTGGCCATGCTGAAGGCGGATATTAAAAAGAAAATTGCGGATCAGGATCAGCTACAAAGATCGAATTGAAAACCTCAATAATAAGTTTTATTTTATTTAATGAATAAATTTTGTGTTGGAATATTTTAGCAGGAGCACAAAAGTCAATAATCTATACTATAATAAGAGCCATGTGTGTCCGTCCTTCACAAGGCCTTATTAGTGAGAAGGGAGATCAATCTGTCTATATTTCTTGAAAGATGTGTGAGGTGTGCGGAGGAGATTGGTTGATATTCGCGATTGTGGTTAAATCTTTTCACGTCTTGGGAGAGAGGATAATGAATGTATGTATGTGTTTATCTATGTCTTTTTCTTTTTCTCACTGAAATTAAGTAGTGTCATTTCTCATATATGTTAAGTATTTTATATTCCCTTATTTATTTTATTAGTCAAATAATTCCTGTCTCACGAACATTTCTCTTAATAATAATTTTAAAAAAATCAGACAATTTTATTTTATTTATTGTAACTGAATTTGTATTCTAAAGACTTTTATTTCCCTTCATTCTTTCTTTTTTTTATATTATCACTGAAATCACGTATTGTCTTTTATCTGATAAAATATTTAAACTTAACAACTTCAATAACAAAAATTCAATAGCAATCATAAATCATGGGATACAAATGAACAGATTTTAAATTGGCAACTTTTCCCAGTTCACTGACAGACATTAAATACCTTTATTTTTCCTTCTGTTTTTTCTTTCGTTCTTTCTTAAATCATTTAGTCCCTGAAACCAAGTAGTGTCTCAGATATGTCTTTGTCTACGCTATTAAAACGGAACAGTTTCTTATTTATTATTTGCAGAGCGTAACATACGTAATAACTAAGAAACTAAAGAAGGGACGTGCCGAATTAGAATAATATAATATAAACGTGTATATTCAGTTTTTTAATTAAGCAATGTAACTGATGTCTACTGCAGGGCTAGGTAATTGAGATTTAATACAGATGCTGTCACTTCGGTAGGGTTCTTTATTAGTAATCAATATTTAATAGTAAACAAACATATGGTTAATTTTGCCACATTTTAATGTTTATTTACTCCCGCAACATATCCTTGACACGCTTACACGTAAACTTCACCTTTTTCATGCAATAGGCAGCTTTTGAAGTAAAAACCTCTCATAAAATATAAATAAATCTGGGACAAGAGACTCTGGTTTTTAGAACTTTTAAAAAACTTTCTTGAGCATGTTCTTTTTTAAACTTCTATCTCCAAACACACTAGATTATTTCATCAAAGACTTCGGATATATTTTCTGATATAAGTTATTGTAATTATTTACACTATTTACATCTTATGAATTATTGTCCTCGTCTTTGTTGCTATATTCACAACGTTTGGGTCGTTGTACGCTCCGACCATCTTCAGGTGATTGAAATTTAGAACTTAACTCTTTATTTCCTTCGCTGGGTTAGATTTTACTAGCCTCGATAAAAACGACCAAGAGGAAAAATAAAGAAAATAGAGAGGTAACAAAAGAAATTACATTAATCTAAAGTGGTAATATCGAAATTCATTAAAATGCCCCGACTGAATCGGTAAGGCTGCTTTCTTGTTTTTTGGGGAGTGGAGTATTTAGATATTAACACTCTAAGGTAATGCAATTTTTTTTTGTTAACTCTATTTTCTGTCGCTGAAAACACCGATTCTTTTTGGATCAGTGTCGAGCATGGTCAGTATTTAGATAGGAACATCGGATACTGTAAGCAACCTCCTAAAATCCAAAACCTGTTCAGCCTTTAAATAAAAGGGCTGATAAGCCGTAAAAAAATTAATCCACCACATTTCTTTCGTTTGCTTTCCTTCTTGTTTTAACATGTCTGTTTTTATTGTTATCATTAAAGTAGGCATTATATAAGATTTGGTTGTCATATGTATTAAAGGTGATGTTATGAACGAACATTAAATGTTTCATAGAATTTTGATTGCAGAAATAAAAAAAATAATAGAGAACATTTATTGCAATTAATTACTACATACAATTGTGCACGCATACACATATAACACAGAACGGGCGGTGTGGATTAAGTAGCAACCAGAAGTGAAAACATCAAATAACAAAATTTGGTCTCGACGGACATCTTCCAGCAATAATAAATAAAAAAATTCGAATAAATAAATAATTTTAGCTTCTAGCCAATCAGAGACGTTTTCGCTTCATTTTGGTAGCCTAAAACACCAGTCATAAAATAAGTTATTATTTTTTATTCTGTTAGTCTAACTTAAAACTTCCTGCTGATGCACGAACAAACGCTAAACTGGATCTCTTTCCACAAATACCGACACACTAGCCATTGCAGCATGCTATTTGTGCATTTTTGTTATTTCTTGTTTTGTTCAACATAAAAGGTTGAATTTAAAATCCATTAAAATCCATTACACTAAAGTCAAATAAAGTAACTGTCTAGAAATAGAATATATATATATATATATATATATATATATATATATTTTCATATCGAAATGGTCATTCAACATAAAAGGTTGAATTTAAAATCCATTGAAATTACACTAAAGTCAAATAAAGTAACTGTCCAGAAATAGAATATATATATATATATATATAACGCAAATATTTTGAGAAATCGATATAATTCACTACAAACAGTGAAATATTTTTAAAAATGTGTTTTTACTTCTATGAAGGACTGCCAAAATAATTTATGAGTAAGAAAGGGACTATATATATATATATACATATATAAGGTTGAGCGCTACTAGTCTGAAAGATCATAATTCTCTAAAGTGGTATTTACAAGAGACAACTGATCGAGTTGAAAAACCGTTATTTCCCTTTCTTGCTCCTGTTCAAAAAATCTTTTTTTTTCCTCCTTGTTCGAGTTCGAAATCCTTATTTTCCATCCTTGATCAAATTCAAAATCATTATTTTCCATCCTTAATCGGATTCAAAATCCTTATTTTTTTTTATCCTTAATCCAGAATCGGTTACGCAGTCTTGTATGGGATAATGTATTTCCCACTCTATAACCCTTTCCACTCACAAATACAATTTAGCAACCCTATCGATACCCTATCGCTATTTGTATCGTAATTGTTTAGATGAGTTCCACTCTTTAGTCCTCCGCTCCAGTTCAAACTGTTACAGCTAGGACTCATCATGCGTGCTCACAGAATCAAATCTCCCACATTTCGTCCGTATTTAATTTGTAGAGAGGAAATTCTAATCAACTTTTTCTCGGGAACTGTTACTTTGTGAAACAAGCTACCACCTTCCTGATCATTACATTGTTAACTTCAAGTCAAGTGTCAATAGCCTTATGTTCATAGTTTTCACTTTATTCTATCTCATGTTATATTCATAACACACGTATTCAGTAATATTCTACTTTGAGTGGCTCATGAGTCTTGTATTGAGTGAATATAAGTATAGAAAGTTACTTTTAGAAAATCATATACACAGGGAAATTTCATGGATGTGTAAGTCACTAATTTTGCTATTTAAACTGTTGAACTATGTATTCTGTCCTTGGTAGATCTTAGTAAATTTTGTCTTCTTGTTATCTCTCTTAAACCTGGTTCTGCCTTCCATTTACACAAGCTCGTTAGGTAGTTGCTGATTTCATCTGTCCATCTACCCCTTAGTATGTCTAAGCCATTTTTTTTATGTGCCCTAGGAAGTGAAATTCTCTCATTCGGATGTTAAGTGTAAATGTTTTCGTCGTTGCCCACATATTCAGTATATTCTCAGCACCCTTCTGTAGAACCACATTTCTGTTGCTTGAAGTCTTTTCTTCATCTGTTCGGAAATGATCAAGCATTCATCGTCCTATAGAAGGATTGATATTACACAATAGTTTAATACTCTTCTTTGTTTCTAACAAAATTTTCCTGTTTCTTAATATCTTACTAAGCTGAAATAAATACACAGTAGCAATTTTAGTACAAACGCACTGAAAACACCATCTCGGTTTTGGATTATTTGCTGGTGGTTGATATTTGCTTAGCATTATTTAATATGGTGTAAATTTATATGCCGGAAAATGTCGGAAGGAAGATCATATGTCATATGTGGAAAAAGAAAGATTGTGTTACAAAACAGGATATTATATTATTCCTGCTGGAATTTCCCACTTGGCACCAATTTAGAAAATTGTGTTAATGTGAGTGAGATGCTGGAAATATCCTATTAAAAATACTGCAAAATTCAATTGATCTCTTGTGATGCCCAGAGAGTTATAATTAAAGAAAGAATACAAATCAAACAAGATAACAGGCAAGTATAATTAGTTCGATAATGTCAAATGACCTACAATCTGTTTTTAACTGGAGTTTGTTAATTTTGACGCTTCTAGAACGGAACTACTCTCTGTCAATCGTCTGTGAGATCCCTTTTTACATTCATCAACGTAGCAGATGCTAATCTCCAGGAGACTGACTCCTTGTGACTTCTTGGGCTAGGCTAACGTCTTCCACTGACATGAAGTAGAAAGATTATATAAAATCAATTGTTACGTCTGTTGCTAGGAAAGTTGGTTGACTGTGTTGTGCTAGACGATTTTCCAGCTTATGTTCTAGAAAACAAAGATTACAAAATACTTGGACAAAACAAAGCAAACCATCAAATCAAGAAGACAATATTTGATAATTGTGAGTAAGGAAAATAAAAACTGCCGGATCGTATTACTGGTTATGCCAGCTGCTCAGAGATCAAACGTAAAGGAGAGTGAGAAATTCTAGAAATTTCAGGACATTACTCGGGAGCTGAGCAACGAAATGTGATGGTTAGAATTATGCCAAAAACGCCGCCATCGAGGAAGCGGTGAAATGTACAAATCATTCTGCTTCCGGAGACGGAAACGATACTGAGAAAGGTGCTGGGGAATTGAAGGGACTTGCTTTTACTCAATCTTCAGCAATGACCATCATACTTTCGATGTGAGCATCATCATCATATTATTATTATTATTATTAATAATAATAATATTAATAATAATAATAATAATAATAATAAAAACCTTGCTTATTAATTGATATGGTTTGTCTAGTGGATTGTAACATATCAACCAAGGAATTCGAAAAACTGTCAAAATATAAAGACCATGAAATAGAAAAAAAATGTGAAAATTGAAAACAAGTATCATACTAGTGATAGTGGGTACACTTGGAATGATAAAAAATGGAACTAAAACTCATTGAAAGAATCCTTAGAAACCCCAGCTTAAGAGATATACAAAAAATTGTTTTGTTAAGTACAGCCCGCATACTAAGGAGAACGTTATCTATGTAACACTAGGGATGTTAGGGAGATATGAAAAAACATGAAATGGAGCCATAACAACACACCACGACCTGCCTTAGGTCTTCCCGCAGACTTGATAGGTAGTGCGACCATAGCAGAAATCGATTTATAATGAATAATAATAATACATCAGGCATGTTTCTAGTGGCTTTAGATTTTACTTGACTGGAGATGTTAACACATACATGCTTTTGTCTTAGTTAATTATGATGGCATAGAGTAAATATCCCGTTAAGTACCACATATGTTTGTCAGGTATTTGACATTTTTAGGACGCCGAAGTAGACGAAGCTGTCCAATTAAGAAAACGGTATCTGATAATCAGGAATAAAGAAAAAAGAACCTGTTTGATGGTGGCGCAGCTGGATAAAGTAAGTGTGCAGGAAAATTAAAAATTACAAAAATACTTAGGGGCTGAGAAATCTATGACTTATGAAGGTTGGAATCATGACCACGGAATTGTGCCGAAAACGCTGGAATTGAGTGTAGAGGAGTTGGAAAATCGGACAAAGGGTTGAGACTGCACAGACCATGCTGTCGCCGGGGATGACGAGGATAGTGAAGAAAGTGAACGAGGATAGTGTTAGTATCCAATGAATATAAAACTCGGCATGATAGAGTGGGTCAACATGTGCACTGAAAAATATGACACTTTTACGGGAATGAAGCCGAAAGAAACTGGTATGAACATCACCCAGACCCAGTTACTGAGGATAGCTCCTGTAACAATTTTATGGGAATTTACAATAAACACAGACAGAACAGTTAAAGCTAATCGCCCAGACATGGTGATCAAAGAGCACAAAAAAAAGCAGAACGTATTTTCTTATTGACATGGCAGTCTCTGCAGATTGCAATGAATCTTTGAAGATTTTCAAAAACCTATAAAAAACAACGAGCTTGAAGTGGAAATCTCAAAACGGTGGTACTTGAGAACGTCAATAATTCCAGTGGTATTTGGAGCTCTTGGATTGATTAAAATGTTCCGACAGACTCATTGAAGAGATTCCTGGAAGCCCATGCCTTAAAGAAATATAAAAAAGTGTACTCACAAGTACAGTTTACACCTTACAAAGAGCATTATCTATGTAAAATGTGTGTGAGTTTTGTCTAAAAAATGCTTAGTGGAAAATGTCATGATACCATTTCTGACCTTAGGTTTCTGGTTGTAACTTGGAAAGAAATTTTCATGTAACAGAAATTAAAGGAAATAATAATAATAATAATAATAATAAATTAAAAAAAATCAGGAATGTCTCTCGTGGCTTCGGATCCTAACTGACTAGAAGTGTTAACATATATATGTTTTTGCCTATACAAATTATGTTGGGCTAGAGTAAATATCCCGTTAAGTACCACAGATGTTTTTCCAGGTGTCTGACATTATTGGGACGCCCAAATCGACAGTATCTGATAATCGGGAACAAGGAAAATAAAAGAACCTGCTTGACTCAGCTGGCCAATGTGAGTGTGAAGGAAAGTGAGAATTTAGAAAAATACCAGGATCTTGCTCGAGAGTTGAGAAAGCTATGACGTATAAAGGATAGAATGATAACCACGGAAATACGACTAAAATACTGGAATTGAGTCTGTTTAAGTTGGAATATCAAAGGGTCGAAACTGTAGAAACCATGCTGTCATCGGGGACGAAGACAGCGAGAAAGGCACTGAAGATCTTAAAGGACGTTTTTATTATTACTCAGCGTTCTGCAATGACCTCCAGACTTCCGACATGTGCATAAAAATGTATGAATAATAATAATACTAATATCCAAAACATAGCTTTCAGGGATTCTGATCTTAATTGATTGAAAGGGTATGTTAACCCTTTCAATAAACTAAGTGTTAAAATAAATATCCTGTTCAATATCACAGATTTATTTGTCAGTTCATTGACCTTTAACAGGTGAGTATGTCCATTAAGGGCTGTGTATCTCTGTACATGGGCGACAGTCAAGAGAGTTTTAAGTTATTATGATGCAGCCAAAGTAGCATGAGAGTTACACTTGAACACGTGGAACACGTTCAATTCGAAACCGACTGAGCGGACTGGGTTACCTGAACTGAAGGTGTTTCTGTGGCAACATGTAGGTTTATGCGTTGCTTTTATAAAATCTTCTCACCATATACACGTGTCTGGTATAGCATTTTCGGACTGGGTGTCATGTCATGATGATCATTATTCGGTTTCGTATATTTTTTAAGTTCACAAGCATCAACTATTAGGACCCTGAATAAGTTCTCGCTGATTTTCCATGAAAAGTAATGTTTTATTTACAAAAATTAGTAAGAAAAATGTCACTGAAAGCCTCGTCCATCGCTAGCCACTACACTTTCTGGCAGCCTTTGAATTCCACATCGAAAAAGCGACACACCTTTTGAGGCTAATCAAAAGTCGATTCATTTTTTGGCATCTTCATAAGAATGAAAGTGTTGCTCAGCCCGGCCATGTGCCATCGATCAAATCAAATGATAATCGGGCGAGGCAATGTCTGCTGAATACGGCGGGTAGGGTAGGACTTCCCATTTAAGCATTTCCAAGTAGGTTTTCACCCGTTTTTGCAATATGTGGCCTTCCGTTGTCATGTTGTGAAATCACTTTGTCGTGTCTTTGCGCGTATAGCGGCCGTTTTTCTTCAAGTTTTGGTTCAAACTTATCAATTGTAATTGATAGCGATTTCTCGTGATGGTTTTGGTCGGTTTAAGCAGCTCATAATACACCCAGTTGATCCCACCAAATGTAGAACAGAAGTTTCGAACCAGCAACATTCGGCTTTGTCACCCGCTGATATTGATGCATGGCCGGGCTTACTCCACAATCTTCTACGATTAGGGTTATTGTAGTGCATACACATTTTATCGGCGGTTACGATACGATGCAAAAAACCATTTCCTTTCTGCCGTTGAAGCAGCTGTTCACGCATGACAAGACGCCGTTCGACGTCTCTCGGCTTCAAATCGTACTTCACCCAATGTCCTTGCTTTTGAATCATTTCTAATGCTTTCAAACGTTTAGATACTGTCGTGTGATCAACTTTTAATGATTCTGCAAGTTCATCTTGCGCCTAACATGAGTCTTCATGAAGTAATGCCTCTAATTCTTCAAACTTTTTTGTGCGTCAGAGTGTTCTTTATCTTCAACATAAAAATCATTATTTTTGAAGCAGTTAAACCAACCTCTACATGTAGTTTCCGACAGAGCATGGTCACCGGAAGTCTCAACAAGAATCCTATGTGCTTCAGCTGCAGATTTCTTTCGAATAAAGTGGTACGGCAAAATTTCACGCAAATATACTTTCTTTGGCACGAAATCCGATATGTTTAACGCCATGAAAAACAAAGTTGTTTACACTTCGGCGAAATGATATACCCCGAATTTCAAGCTTGCTTATTGTAATTTCTTATACATGCGTTACTATCTGAAATTACAAACACGCAGTTCTAGGAACGCCATCTGTTGGAAAAACAGCGAGAACTTATCCAAGGGCCTAATAGGTATTAATAAGGGATGCCTTTATGCATTTATACCTCATTCAGTTGTGAGCAAGGGTAATAAATGACTTCTAAATTCTAGCGCCCCAAAACGAAACTGCTTTAATTTAGTCATCGTATTATTTTTGCCCTCCATCAGCATATGGATGATTATAAATCCAGGAGAGCAACCCATCGCGACTTTTTGGTCTCACGCTTTCTAATGACATAAAATGGAGCGATTGTTGTACAGTGGATACCGTTTCGAAATGAGAAATTGGTGAGTCAAGTTCGAATTCCAGTTGAATTCATTGAATTCACTTACGCGCAAATAATCTTTGTGAAAGGTATTAACCAGTCTCTTCTCCATCAAGCTATGGGTTAAATAGCAGGATTTGGTTCTACAGCCTTGGTTGGCAACCAGTCTACCGCAGTATGTAATGGCAACTTACCATGGGAAAATGGGAAAATCTTCTGCCCGATCAGTCATATCTCGAAAGAGACATGATCGCATAAGCGTGCATCACGTATGGCAATTAATTGACTGATATTACTAGGTTTTTTTGCTCAGAAGGCTGATTCACTGTGTCGTGTCAAAATTTATTTTGCACATATATAAATCTACTATTTGTCCTTGCACTAAATATTGCTGCCATATCTGGTCTAGTTTTTCTGCTATATATATTGAATATATAAAAAAAAAAATGCAACGTTAATCGCCGTCTATTGTTTACCTAGACCTATTCTTTTATTGGCTTTTTTCACTCTCAGTAACCCATCGCGTCTTAGTGTAATTATAGCCTTGCTTGGTGGGAAATGATAAAAAATCGGATCAATTTTTTGGTGTGCTGCTGTGTCACTAAATAATAATAACAATGATAAAAACAATATGCTCGAAATTAAAGTATCAAATCATCGTATTTATAAAGCAAATATACTTTTAAAAAAAGAAAAAAAATGATTGCGTCGCATAGGGTAATAGTAAAATTGACCGCTTCCGTGCGGGAAACATCTTGCATTCATTGACCAAACTGTTACCATTGGTAGAAATTTGTAAACTCTTTTTATTACAGTTTTCCGGAATATTAGAATTTCCAAGTCCACTAAATTTTACAGCTGTTTCTGATATCGATGTGATTTTCGTTTCAAATCATTATTTTCTCTTCTCACGTACTTCAAATTGTTGCTGTTGTTACTGTCAGAGAGGGTTTAAGTATTTTTATTATTTACTAAAGCTCTTTATGATTTTGAAGTACCAATCTATAGGGTATGACGAAGGACAATATTGTTTAAGATTTATCTGGTTAACCCTTTTGAAACTATTTTTAACCATTGATTTAAGAAAACGATTTTATGCAGTTGATAGTTTAGACATTTTTGAATTAATTGGAAATCGTGCATAGCATTCATAATAGTCTAATGAGACTATTTAAGAACATAACTCCAGTTTCTAAGTAAATATTTTGCTTTTGTAGCCTCTTACGGCGTTAGACAGAAATTATCTATTTAGTTCAGTTTATTCATCTTCTATACTAAATGTGTTATAACTGATACAGACTCCTCTGTATTTAAAATGCTTAGAATTTATCAGTTCAACATTCACAGAACGCATGACACAGAATGTTGATCAATATAAAAACTTCAAACTTCGACTGAAATTTGTTGCTTAATAATTCTAGTTTAGAAAAGTGTTTTTGTGTGTGGTGAGCAAGTGTTATAGAACTACTGTAGCATGTTTGATCCTAACAGGGTGTGTCACACTTGTAACCTTTGGTGAAACAAGCTAAGTTTAGTTGATAGGAAGGCCAAGTTTTGGCCCAGCCGTTTGGGCGCGGCTGATTAGGTGCCTAGATTGTTTTGTTGCCAAAACATTTCAGCGACTGCCATTTTGGCGTTGAGAAATATTTTTTTTGGGATCTGGTCTTCATTCTAAAGTTATTCTATCCACGCGACGTTAAATAAAATATCTTGCAACAGCATAGTGCATTAGCACACATTCATTTCAAAATCTGGGTCGTTAGCCAACATAAATATAACACGAGCTATTTCTGAATCATTTTTGTTTGAAAATGATCAACGATAGCTCAAAGTATTCGCAACATTGCATATACTTTCAACAAGTTTCTTAACAAGTTTCTACGCGCTACCAAAGGATTAATTGGACATCATTGAAAGGTATAATAGATATTCCTCGTCTGTTCAATGTTTAAATGAAAGTCAAATTTGTACCTAATTTTAATACTAAAAGAACTAAACATTATTTTTTTCACTAATCATTACTATGTCAGTTAAGTGCCATACGTGATACACGCTTGGGTGATCATGTCTCAAAAGAGACATGATTGACTGGGCAGATGATTATCCCGCAGTAGGATGCCATTGCTTTCTGCGGTAGATTGGTTGCCGACCAAGGCTATAGAACCCAATCTGTCCTGCTATTTAACCCATAATACCTTTCCCAAGGGTATTTGTGCGTAAGTGAATGCAAGGAATTCAACTGAAATTCGAACTCGGCTCCTCGATTTCTCGTTCCGAGCTGATGTCCACTGCACCACAACGCACTTCGTCAATCACTACGACAAAATAATTAGCGACGAAACCTTATTTAGATATTAGCTTCAACCATTGGTTTCAAAAACCTTTCTAGCTGAGCCTCTTCGGCTTTCAGATTTAACTCCCTGGCGCCCGCTTCTGTTCTTATTTCTTAATATACTAGAAGCTATTTCTTAATATCCAGATATCCTGTGACACATTAGAGTCGTAGGGGGGCACCACATTTACTGCAGCTGCAGTAGAATTGGTGTTCTTTAGTCACGACAGCCTGACGGAGCCCAACACTCTCTAGGTTGGTTTGAATTTAGAATTTTCTCTTTTCTAGACCGGTTGCTACCCAAGATTACTGTCGGAACTGCTATTTTACTCATAGCATACTTAGGGAGAAAAGATGGATTCATACCTTTCTCAATATTATGAATCCGACTGGAATTCGAACTCAGATTTCTCAATCCAAGCCGCTATCTATTACATCACCATGCCTCTATTTCTTAATATACTAGAACTTATTTCTAAGTATAATAGAAGTTCAAAACAACTAAGCTTGCTCTATAAGCATTGCGTATTTCTTAAAGTGCAGTTAGGTAAAATGTCGCCAGACTAACAGCCATGATTATATCACTACACTTACAAGCATAAAATATTGCCCCGTGCAGACGTCAATTGGCGTATTTGTTGACGTATTTGGCTGGCGTGTGACCCGATATAAACAAACATGCGGACTTTTAATTTCTGACAACAGAATAAGTTAAAATAAAGTAAAATGTTTGCATATTAGTCATGTTAATTTTATTCTTTGTAAAGATAAGTTATATAAACTTTATCATGCATATTTTGTAAAAAATATAGCCACTGCCTCAATTTCCTAACTGTTCTCTTTTACATCACCACCTTTTCTCTCCAACCGCTGGATCTATCTGCCCAGTGGGGTGGTACTGGTCACTTTGGGAATAGCAGGCTTAAACTATAAATGATGCTACAATTCCTACCAACAGGTTGTATCTACTTTAGTGTTTACTATATTGAATTGAAAAAAAATTGCAAGAAACTCTTGCATTTCTGAACACCAAAAATATATATTACTTTTTTGTTTTTAGTGGTAAGCAAATTTAATGTTGAATAATAACGAATTGCTTAAACATGTAATTTCCAACATCTAGCACTCAAAATCCTGAAAGGAAAATTCCTGGTTCTAAACGGCTACGCCTAAAATGTTGAGCCCAATCACCTCGTTTCAAAATTTCTAAGTCTTGAGTTTGACGATTAAACTACATCTGGCAGTAAATCATTTGATTGGGAAATTGAAACTTTTAGGAGTGTGCAACCACTTCTTAATTGCTGTTGTTCCCAGGTTCAAGCTAACCAGAGTTTGTAGCACCTGTTAGGGGGTCACAGCTATGAATACATATTAAACTATAAAAAAAATACTGTGAAAATTCAGTTGTATAGCAAAACGACCTACAATATACTTTAATTTGTGGTTAGAAACATGAAATTGCTTAAAAAATATATAGTTGAAGCCATAGAATTGTGTTCAAGTTATTTTGATTTCGGCATTAAATAACCCATAAAGGTTGATATGCCACTAAATGAAACCAATCAACCAACCGACATGAAAGACTTTTTTCATGACATTAATCCATATAATATCCTACAATTTTTAAAAAAAAAGAAATCAAACTGTATTACAATATATAATTTAAATTAAACTGCAACATAAAACATACTTATCACTGCCTCTAGCAGCTATGTTCACATAATCATGTATATGAACAGAAAATGAGTATCAACAACCATTTATTCAATTATGTAAGCAGAATAACATATATTTTTATTAATTCAAAGCTCCAAAGAAAATTAAATTTCGGCATTAAATGAGCGATAAGAAGTTGATATGTCGTTAAATAAATAAATCAAATCAATTAAAATTCCTTTCATCCTCACTGGGTGACTTACACATATGACCTTGAGCAAGATTCAATTAAACTTATTATATTTTCTGTTATGTCATAATTCTTCAGAGTGTTAGTAAACATAGTTCTCCACAGCTTCTATCATTTGTGACCCTAAGAAATTTCTTCCACATTATGTTCTGTTATTCATTTATACAAGCTCTTTAGGTTGTTTACTCGTTGTTTACCACTGCCCCTCTTGCCTTCAGTATGTTTTGTGAGTAATACATTTTCTAAGCCCTCTTTCTTCTAGTAGCCTAGAAATATCAAGTCTCTTTCAGATTCTAACTATTCTCTTCTTTCAGGATGTGCGGTTCTTTATCATTTCTTGTGCGTTGTAAATGCTATCTTTTTGTTATTTCCCAAAACCTTTCCTAATACGTCAGGAATCCTAGTTCTTTAAAAAAAAAAAACTGGGATTAATTTCGAAACGTTAGCAATACTTACAACTTTCGTTGTTTCCTTTTTCATTTTGTTTACCCCTTTCTCTTTCCAATTCTTTACCCAAGCTAGCTGTATAGGTTATGCGTTGCTTCCCTCTGATTTTCTTTCCTTTAATCTACTCCGTGAACATCAAATTTTTCAATCTTCTTTCCTCATTATGAACCCTAGAAATTTCTCACTGTCTCTTTTTGATGTGCCCTAGAAATTTCTCACTGTCATTCTAAAGTAAAAGTGTCCATCTTGTTTCTATTTTCTTTAAAATTTTGCCGTTGTTCCCATGAGTGGTCAGTGGTATTCTCAGCATCCTTCTGTAGAACCATATTTCTGTTGCTTCAAGTCTCTTCATGTGTGAGGAGTTTGTCAAAAAAGTACTGCCATATAGAAGGACTGATATTACGTAACAATTCAGTACTATTCTCTTTGTTT
Source organism: Ascarosepion bandense (assembly GCA_037127315.1). NCBI lineage: Eukaryota > Metazoa > Mollusca > Cephalopoda > Sepiida > Sepiidae > Ascarosepion > Ascarosepion bandense. Next base: position 2,108,671 of record JBBBDQ010000330.1, read on the forward strand.
TGAATGAAATTTTTCTGGTTCTTAATTCTTTGTTTAGTTTTTGGAAAGCATCTTTTGCTATATACCCTTGGATTTGAGTGTCGCACTTTCCACTCTCTGTTAAAACAGTTATAATAAAAAAGGTACTTTTTGTTTCCATTTCCTTTAAAACATCCTCGTTACTCATATACCCCCGCCATTATATTCCCCGTATTCTTCTGTAGAATGATATCTCTCTTGATTCAAGTTTATTCTTTATCTGCGAGGAATTGCGGAGCCTTTCCTTGCCATTTTGAAGGGTTGTTATTATGATTATTGTTATTATAATTGAAGTATCTTTTCTTTTTACATTACTTACATTATTCAGACTGTTGTCCTCGTCTTTGTTGTCATATTTACGACTTTTCGGATGTTGTACCCCCGGTCTTCTTCAGTTAATATTTCTTGGAATTTCGAACCCAACCCTTTATTTAACCCACACACACAGATTGTTCTAATTCCGCGTGTCAAATTCCAGGTGTTGAAATTCCAAGAAATATTACCTGAAGAAGGCGGAAGCGTACAACGACCGAAACGTCGTGAATATGGCAATAAAAATCAGGACAGCAGTCCGAATAATGTAAATAGTGTAAATAATTACAATAACTCATCTTAGAAATATAGACAAATCTATTTTCTTTGTTTCTAAAGAAATTTGTTATGCGTAGCTAAATCTAATCAGTTAAATGCCATACGTGATACACGCTTGGGTGATCATGAAAGACTAGGCAGAACCTTTTCCCGCAGTAGGTCATAATTTCTTTTCCGTTAAGCTAGTAGCTAACCAAGACTAAAGAACCTTGTCTGACCTGCTATTCAACTCATTGTTGAGTCGGGGAGAGAAGTGAAAAGGTATTTTAAGATAAAGAACTCGAGTGGAATTCAAAATCGGCTCTCCGATTTCTCAATCCGAGGCAATATTCATTGCACCACAACGCATAAATCCCATTATATCTAGTCACGATCACAGGCATCCTTTTTGTTGAGAATTAACCTTGAAAATTCCCATTCGAAATCCTGGAACTTTAATACGGGACCATATCAGGAGAGGGTTTGGGTTTATTTTGTTTTACAGTGTATCAATCTCAATAGAGTATCTAATGCCGAAAAGGTTTTTACAATAGAGTCATATGAAGAAAATATATATTCATTGTAAGAAATCAGTTTGTAGACAAGGTTTCATTGACACATTTTTGTAAAGATAGTTTTTTTTCCGAGAGTTAAATGTATTGCTGTTATTTTTTTTCAAGAAGCTATTGCTGGTAATATATTTTTTAAAATGTATTTTTTTAATCGTTTCACCTCTAGCAAAGCGGTACCGCCACTGGTGCACAAGGGGCTACATAAGTGAGAAAAATTTTAAGTAGAAGGAGCGCGAAAAGAAAGACGAACCAGTTGCAGTGGGTGTCAGAGAAAGGGCAAGAGAACGATGGGAATACAGGAGTGATGACAGTTCTAAAGTTAGAGTGAGAAAGGAAAAGAACAGGATACATGGGGTGATGTAGAAAGGACGAGAATTGTCGGCTGCATTTGATAGATTTAACTGTAAAAAGGTGGGACCTTGTTGCCAGTCTAGTTGCTTGAGTAAATTCTTGTGGAGGGGGAACCAGTGATTTTTTTTCAAGAAGCTATTGCTGGTAATATATTTTTTAAAATGTATTTTTTTAATCGTTTCACCTCTAGCAAAGCGGTACCGCCACTGGTGCACAAGGGGCTACATAAGTGAGAAAAATTTTAAGTAGAAGGAGAGCGAAAAGAAAGACGAACCAGTTGCAGTGGGTGTCAGAGAAAGGGCAAGAGAACGATGGGAATACAGGAGTGATGACAGTTCTAAAGTTAGAGTGAGAAAGGAAAAGAACAGGATACATGGGGTGATGTAGAAAGGACGAGGGAAGGACTGCAGTCAAGTGGATAAGAGATAGGAATTGACATTGCATTTAAATTCCTGGAGATTGTAGCTATCAGGAAAGCAAATACACGGAAGAGAGTTCCACAGGCGGGAAGTGCGAGAAAAGAAGCTGATGAAAGAAAATTGTCGGCTGCATTTGATAGATTTAACTGTAAAAAGGTGGGACCTTGTTGCCAGTCTAGTTGCTTGAGTAAATTCTTGTGGAGGGGGAACCAGTGACCTAAGTTCGTTGTAATAGAAGCCATGAAAATATTTGTAGAAGAGACAGAGGGAAGCCACATCTTGCTGGTGAGAAAGTGGCTGGAGTCGAGCTGCCAGGTCTAGACCGATCACATTACCGATTTTTTGGACCATGTCGAGAACCCTGAGATGAACAGCAGGGGTGCCTGACCAGATATGACAACAATATTCTATGCATGGTCGGATGGTTGATTTCTATATGTGCAAGATGGATTCAGGCGGAAAAAAAATTTCCTGGCCCGATACAGTGATCCAACTTTCTTAGCAGTGGATTAAGCTATTGATTCAATGTAATGGTTCCACTTGAGGTCGGAAGAGGGGGTGAGGCCGAGGAAGTGCAGTATATTGCTTTCAGTGAGACTCGCTTGGCCCATGCTTATGGAGAGCAGGAGAGACTGCCTGTGATAGTTGGTAGATAGAAGCTTCGTTTTAGAAGCATTTAAATTTACAAGCCATTTCTTAACCTAGTCTACTAGAGAGTGGAAGTTCTTCTCAAGATCAGCAGCGAGTTTATGTTTGTCCGCCTCGCCAGATTTCTTACTATTTCTTCTGCACTATTGTAAGAATTGCAACCTTGAAACTTCTGAATATCGTCTCTTATGTCTTTGTCTATGAGTGTATCAAATTTGATTAAAATCGGACCACTCCTTCTATAACCCGATTTTTCCGATTATCGATATTTATCGGGGGTACCTCGACACAATACCTAGCTAAGAACACTCGCAGACGCTTATAGTACAACTGTGTAAATTTTCAAGAAAATCAGTTCAGCCGTTTCGGAGTCTATAGGTAACACACACACACACACACACACACACACAGACAGACAGACAGACAGACAGACAGACAGACAGACAGACAAAGTTCCATTTATAAATAAGTTTAGATTAGATTAGATATAGCCTCAAATACACTACACTAATCTCTTTTTTACGTGTTAAAATAAAAACAGATGCTAAAAGATGAGCTAATACGTCAGGAATCCTAGTTCTTTGAAAAATAAGAAGTGAGATTAATTTCGAAACGTTAACAATACTGACAACCCTCGATGTTTCCTTTTTCGTTTTGTTTACCCCCGTCTTTCCATTGCCTTAGATCGCCACAGGGAGTCATCCGTTTCACAGAGAAATCTAAACAGATGTACGTGTATAAGTGCTGTTTGTCTATTGGTTGGCAGCTCTTTTCTAGTTCTGTATCAATATGCATATGTAACTTTTCCTCGTCTCTATCTCTATCTCTTTATATATATATATATATAAACGCATATATTAAAACCATTCAATTTAAAATAAACCACATCACTTGATAAGACACAAGAAGTGTCGAAACAAAATAGCTACTTTTGTAGTGATATTGTTACATATCCATGTTATAATTTCTGAATTAATATTATTAGCTCTACTTTGTATTGGGCACTTTTTTTAAAAATAGTGTTTCCTTGGACAAGGAATATTATTCCACCCATATTTATATATATATATATATATATATATATATATATATATATATATATATATATATATGTACATGCATAGGTACTTATATTTACATATATTTCAATGCTAGGTGATCATGGCTCGCCATAGATTTCTTTTTTCTTTTATTAATGATCTGTGAGTTTTCATGTGATAGTAGGGTGATTTTCAATTGTTTTCTCAACACTAGTGAATCCAGAGTTTTCTTTCTCCAGTTATTTACCACACGGCTAATGACAGTGGAGAAGAAAAGAATTCATGTCTTTCCCAATAATACTTATATGTTTATTCTTATATATTTGGCTGTTTCTCTCTCTCTCACTATGTATATATATATACTTAAATTAAAATCTCTTAAACAGTCAGTTTGAAATATACACCTGATGAAACGCCGAGTAAAGTGCTAACGACGTAGGGTGATATATATATATTTACTAATGCATAATTAATAGCTCTCTTTATATTACATTGAGTACTGTTTTATTAGCACCTGAATAATATTTTTATACATGTATGTATGCCCATATGTATATTTATTAATTCACACACACACACACACACACACACACACACACACACACACACACACACACACACACATATATTTATATTTATATATGAGTAGTCAAGTAGGCGACAGTCTGTTTAATGCTAAGCGCAATCATCGGGCCATATGCTCTTGGTTTTGGCTTCAATGTCCACTTTTTTATTTAAATACGATCTATCCTGGATCGGATATTGAACACTTTAACCCATAAATATAACATAACTAAAACTATATTTAATTTATACGTGAACATATTTTATATAAATATTTATAAATAAATGTTTATATTTGAAAAATACATTTTTACTCTCTTTCTTTCTCTCTTATATTTGAAAAATACATTTTTACTCTCTCTTTCTCTCTCTCTCCCCCCCCCCTCTCTCTATATATATATATATAGAGAGAGAGAGAGAGAGCGAGAGAGTAAGAGAAAGGAATACAGTAGACATATAAATCAACACTAGATGGAGATTGCAAATTGTAAAGTGATGATCGGATGATTTTAAGGCGTGAAATTCATATCTTATTTTTTATTATATAATATCTTTACAAATGAATCCAACATTTTAAACAGACTGATACTTAAAAATATATACGGTTAATCCACTCAAAAACAATTTTCTTCAAATACTGTACCCACATAAAGTTTATATTGACGCCCTTGCAATAAGTGTTGAAAATCTCTTTATTAATGTCTCCACCAAAGAAACTATAGATGTAGCAATAAAAAATGTATATAACCTTTCACCGTTCTCTCTATTTTCTAATATGGACCTACAGTTTTCCGTAAAATCCTAACCTGTACAATCAGTCAGTTAAGTGTCATACATGATACACGCTTTTGGCGATCATGTCTCTAAAGCGACATGACTGACTGGGCAGAAGACTTATCCCGCAGTAGGTTGCCATTGCTTTCTGCGGTATACTGGTTGCCAGCCAAGGCTATAGTCCAATTTGTGCTATAATTTAACCCATAACTGGAGAGGAGAGATGGATTAATACCTTTCCAAAGGGTATTTGTGCGTAAGTGAACGTGAGGAATTCAACTGGAATTCGAACTCGGCTCCCCGATTTGTCGTTTCGAGTCGATATCCACTGCACCACAACGCACATTCGTAGCCTGTACAATACAAAGACCTATTTTATTGTTTCGGTAACGCTTACGTGCAGACTGACAGCGTAGCAATGGATTCACCTCTCAGGCTTACTTTATATAATTTCTACATGGCTCATTTAGAAAACTAAATCTTTTGATACATGTTTGATATATTGATGAACTAAAAAAGTATCTTTTGAAGAAAAATCCGCTTTACATTTTAATTAAGAATTTGATGTGGACAACATAATCCTCTATCAAGTGTAACAAAACTCAAGATAAGGCCTCTGTGATGGTGTATATAAAATCTGCTTTTTATTTAAAATTAATACAGTTTACATTGCTACACGAAAATTTCTATGTTTAGAGATTTTGCCTCGTCATCAAGCAATGTTAGCTCATTGTGAAAATGATGACGAGGTAAAATCCTGAAACAGAAATTTCCGTATAGCAATGTAAACTATATTAATTTTAAATAAAAAGCAGATTTAATTATATTATACTTTACAATATTTGTTGTATTGAGCACTTTTAAAAAAGTAAATGCCAGAGAAGTCGGAATTCTAAAAACTGTTGGTTTTACCCTTCTTTCCCACTGGAGCGAGTTGTGACACAAGATCGGTTTTTAAAGTGAGAGACCCAAGCGCAGACGCTAAGGCCACTGGGTAAAAATTAGCCAGCCCTTACTGACGCGGTAACTGGGTACAAAGCTTGTCTTAGCATGTCAGAATTAGTATTAACATGTCTAAGCTTGTCTTAATTAGTCATGCCTATCCGAATTAGGTAAGGATATATATATATATATATATATATATATATATATATATATATATATATATATAATCTACTACAACAAATTTAAAACTGCCAATCTCATCGTCAATAATGGTAATAATTCACATGCAAAATCTAAACTAGAGTGAACCAGTGTCGTTTACGAATTTATGTATCGTTTGAAGAACTTTGTTCCTAACAATCCAAATATCCAAATTTCAAAGTTTTAAACAATTACATTGACCACACCACCACAAAGTTGACAAAAAGATTGACATTGCATCTTTCTTACAACAGTTCCATCCGATCTCATTTAAACACAAATGTAGATCTACCAGGACCTATCCATGACCATAATTATTGAAAATGCATACATAATAGCATCATCCACATGCAAAAGAAGATTAAAAATAATGAAGGCATTACTAATAAAAAAGAGAAATCCTACACTTAATAATATAAATTATGAACACGGTAAGAATGTGTTCAGAACATAACATATACATGACTCTATATACATAAATTTTACGCATATTTATTTGTAAGTAAACAAAATTAATTTTTGATAATGGCTAAAAGTATAGCCGAAGGCGCTCGTAAATACAAAATCTTTATAAAATTCTTATATAATTTGAGTTCTGAAAAGAGAAAATCATAAGAACACATGAAAAATTATATAAAAATAACTTAATTGATTATCATTAAGTTATTTTTATATAATTCTTGTCTGTTATTTTCAATGAAACCTGCACACACACACAGACACACACACACACACACAGATATATATAATTAGTTTTTAGTTATAATTAAATTAGACCAATATTCAGTTCTATTAAAATGTGTACAATACATTTATATTGTAGAAGTTTTGAATATTTTTAATTTGGAAATGAGTTATTTCCGCAGTCTAGGTTTCAACCTTTTCGGGATCTTCAGGTGATTTATTAATATAATTATTATATTTATTATATTATTATATTTAATTATTTATAATAATTATATTATAAATCACCTGCCGATAACATACATATTCATAGTTAGGATCTTACACAGAGAAATCTACATCCTCTCTCAAGTGTTCCGAGAAATGAGAACCAAGATAAACCTTTCCAAAACAGAAAATTTGTCCTCGAATTCGAATGAAAGCAGTGATAACACCTATCTTGAATCCACAATAAAAATTAATAATATGGAATTAGTAAATGCGACACACTTTAAATGGCTCAGTGTGTGAATCAGTTAAAACAAATTTAATAAGGGAAATAAAGAAACTGAACACAGAATTGGTTGCACTAGAAACAGTTTTCCCAACACCAGAAATTGTAGCAAAAATATAACAATATAACAATATCATGAAAACTGAAGTCCAGTTCTTAAATAACCTAATCAGGTTGAGACCTTCATTTGAATGTCATGCATAGCACCAAGACTGTTTAGAAATATCTAAACTGTCAACTGTATACAACTGCTTTCTAAGATCGATGGGAAATAATGGCAACCACTCATCTTGAAATTTTGCTCTGTTATCTTGAATCCATTATAAAAATTCAGTATGTATCTTTAATAAATACTAAACATTTCAAATACCCCCTTTCTCTCTTTCTCTCTCTCTCTCTCTCTCTATATATATATATATATAATAAAAAATTTAGTACAAATTCAGGATGTGAATGAAAGCAGTGATAATACCTATCCTAAATCCATCATAAAAATTCAGAATGTTTTTTAGTAAACACTAAATATTTCAAATACCTGTAAATACTAAACCATTTCAATCTCTCTCTCTCTCTCTCTCTCTCTCTCTCTCTATATATATATATATATATATATATAACAAATTTAGTACAAAATTCAGGATGTGGAATTAGTAAACACTAAAGATTTGGAAATTGGACATAGAATAGACTGCGCCAGAGGTATTTTCGCCTAACAAAGCAAATTGCTACAAAACCAAAATATTAACCTGACAACTCGAGTCATGTTTTTAAATAGCATCGTCAGGTCGAGGCTTTCATATGGATGTCATGCATGACGTCAAACCTGTTCAGGAATATCTAAACTGTCAGCTTTATACTACCGCCCTCTAAGATCCGCAGTTCAAAAGGCTTTTAGCGAGTGAAGCCTGAGAGTCTTGGCAAAAATAATTATTCTTTGAATCTTGTAGACTAGTGATGCAAAATCACAAAGAATTGTTCCATATAACAGAAACCACACCAATTAAAGATTATCATCAGTAGCAACAAGTAAAATGGATAGCACATGTAAGTCGAAGAGAAGATAATGACATGATAAAGATGTTGATGTTCCACAGTACTTTAAATAAAAGTTTAGGAAGGAAACCACTGTCAAAGAAAGAGCGATAACAACTAATGGACTTGAAAAACCTATTTTTCAGAAGAATTGTTTTAAGAGAAAAAAATTATAAATTTCAACCAAAAGCAGTACTGGCTGCTCGGTCGATGAATGCCAAATGTTTTCTTACAGAGAAATGGCTCATATTTCTATTACCATTTCTTTGTCGTTTTAGTAGACGATAATAGTCACTGTTTTCTCTATACAAAAATCCAAGAGGCAATACTTGTCTTAATTATAAAACTGAATTTCCTCACACGTAGAAAATAACTAAATAACATGATTTACCGAATTAATTTCTTCATCACACCCAGCAGAAATATTTTCCCCATCTACATCGTTGACGCGCAAATAAATTAGCGTTAAAGAATTTTACACAAACATCCTGATGTAAACAAAAATAAAAACATCATTAACTTCTATATGTAACCAGATGCACCCTAGCTATACACATGATGAAAAAGCTATTAAAAACATAATTCACTGATGCATATCTCTTAATGATTGTAATAAATATATATGGTTTAGCATTTATTACAAAAAGTATAATTAATTTCTTAAATTGGTTACATAAGCACTATACCTCTCGTAGGTTAATTTGTCACTGATCGAAACTTAGTTTAATTTGTACACATATCTATCAGCACGTCACAACTAAAATACAGGGTGCGATAGATGAATTCTAGTCTAAATTACGCAAAAATGAAAATAACACTGACATCATTTTAACAGAGATCTTTACTAAAATTACACACTAATACTAAAGAGTAAATTTATTCCATAAAATTGCCATTGGTTTCTACCACGGCTTCCAGACAACTTCGGAATCTTTTGAAACTCTTCTGGATGGTCCACTTGTTTAAGTTAGTGAAAGCTGCCATAATCCTTGTCTTCAGTTCATCTTTGATGTTTAAAGGAGTTTAGCTGAACTGCTCCTCCCACATAATAATCAAGTGAATTTGCAGTCTGGGGAGTTAGGTGGCCAGATATAAGGGGTAATGTGGTTGTAAAAATTGTTTAACAAACATAACTGGGTTCTCCTGGTTGGATGGTATGGTGCAGAGTCCTTTTGGCAGACATAAGGTCTTCCAGCAGCCTCCCTCTTGACTCAGGGCAACGCTGCTTCTTCAAGGCACTTGATGAAGGCCTTTGTGTTAAGTCTGAGGCCTTGTGAGAAGATGAATAGAGGCATAACGTTGCTATTACTAGTGATCACTCCAAACACCTTCGTAATCACCATTAGACTTATCCATCTTTTTCGAATCTTCTGCACTGTCCTGAGATTGACACCCAAACACACTGAAATGTTCGTATTGGAGCTTCAAGCGCCAATGCTAAGTGGTACAGAATGCAGTTTCTAAGTTTCTGGCGAAATGAATTGCGTCATTAACCTTTTTTATCACAGAAGGTGTCCAACTGACCCCTCTATACTATGCAGTCGACATAATTAAAAACAATGTGCATGCGCAAAATAAAAACACAAAATGGTGACAATTGGCCAATCGCACCCGGTGACATTGCTCTTGGAACGAGAATATTATACCCCACTGATCGAAATAAAGGACTCGGTTCGAAATTCCAGTCACTTGAAGAAGGCCGGAGCGTACAACGGTCGAAACATTGTGAATTTAGCAATAAAGATGAGGAAAACAGCTCGAACAATATAAATAATTGAAATATAGTATTCCGAACAATGACAGGCTAAAGCTAAAAAAAGTAATTTATTATGAAACTGATAACATTAAAGTTTCTGATAATAATCAAGACAGTTGAAAGTACTCGAATAAAAACATGAACGTAATTTGATTCATCTGTGCAGTGAATTATTCGAGGATTGGAGAGATGTAACAAAATATTAAACAGACAGATCTTTGAATTTAATAAAATTCTTGTTACCCAACTATACATATATATACACACACACTATAGTCATCTGCAAACAGATCTGCTTCGCAGCTAATCAGTACGGCTTAGACTCCATTCACTTCTAACCTAGGACTGAAACCCGACCGAATCGGCGTCAGTCAGCGATTCTACCCCTAGGCCACGAGCGTCCGGTAGACGAAGGCAGGCTTTTTAGCGCGTATAAACACGCCCAACAGCTAGAGTGCGCTAGTTCATTATCGAAGGAGTGATGCGTATATGCCGGAGTAGCTAGTGTTTACAAAGTCTTCCACTCTTCCATATATATATATATATATATATATATATATGAAGAGATGCATATTCGCTACCACACTTAGATAAATAGGATGGACCGATACAAAAATTACACATACAATATATTTTTAAAATATCCTCTATCTATCTATCTATCTATCTATCTATCTATCTATCTATCTATCTATCTATCTCATTCTGTTAATATCTATCTAAATCTACGCTAGTTATATGTCCTCATCTTTGTTGCCATATTTACGTCGTTTCATGACGTTATACGCCTTTTTCAAGTGTTTCAAGTTTTTATTCGAATCTTTTAGTTCGACTAACGGAATGAGTTGTTCTAGTTCCACATGCCATGTCTCTGCAGAATATCTCAGTATTGGTTGTTTCCCTCTTTCAAGTTTTTGTTCACCTCTTCTTCAGAAAGGTCTTGAACTCATAACATTTTGTGTTAAGTCACTGAATTACTTCAGCCAACGCTTTATCAATTTGTCATTGAGGATAACATTGGATTAAATTTCTACACCTAAGGAAAATATAAAACTAATGCCTCAATAACTATTTTTTTTACCAGAAATCAATTTTACAATCTGTTATTATTGTTTTTCTCTAACTCTCTCTATCTGTCCCCAAAAGTGGCAGTTCTTGAGAAAAAGACGAGTAGAACTTTCTTCATACATTTGAAGCGCGGATGATGTGAGTAGGGTCTCGACTTCATTGAATTAAAGGGTTGAACTAGTAGAATGATATATATATATATATATATATATATATATATATATATATATATATATACTAGTTCTACTAGTTCTATATATATATATATATATATATATATATATATATATATGCGGTAGCGGCCATAATATAAGGAACGGAAACAACAAAGACATAAATATGTGTATTACTTAAAAAGTAATGCTTGATTAGCAATAAAATTTTCATATGTGGTCGACAATGCAGAGAAGTCATTGAAAATAAGGCGATGATTACCAAATATTAAATTTTGATGATATTTTGTTCATAATCAAGCACTAACAAGATCGTTCCTTAACTTTTGTTCCTGTAGCTTATTTCCTTTGTTCCATTTAATCTTTATTTAAAAGAAATATGTAAATTTTTGTAACTTTGTATAATATTTATGCATTACACCCTAATCTTTATTCGATAAAAATTTCATTTCTAATCATGCATTACTTTTTAAGTAATACACATATTTTTGTCGTTGTTGTTTCCGTTCCTTATATTATGGCCGCTACTGTATATATGCCATTTTCTCGATTTAAATAGGAACTAAGTAAATAGGCTAGTCCTATCATAATAAATTGGTTAAATTTTGGAGAAATAATTTTTATAGATTAGCATATTTTAGACCTTACCGAATACAGATAGATAATTTTATAAATTAATCTGTTGTGGAGTAAACAAAACACCACCAGTAACACAAATTAACTAGGTAAGATCCTTTAAATAAAAAACTCATACAGAGTTCAGGGACATAGTTCCAAGAAAATTATGATATAGTATTTGTTAGAGTACCGTTAGAGTCTGTCGAGACATAATATTATAACCATTAGTAACTGAAATAATTAAGAAGAAAATTCTTCAATTTTTCACTTCTGACGCAGTGACAATGCCATAGCTGAATTCAGATACCTTTCAGACGCGGGAATTATTTTTCTGCCTATTTTAGAAGAGACAAGTAAAATTTGCAGAGAAAAATGCAGCGATTGGGAATACGAGAAAAACAAGACTTGTGTTGAGAAAGTTAGCACTAGTAGAACATAAAAATAATATATTTTTACTACCAAGAAAACTAGGAGAAATTTGTTTTGAAGAAACAATAAATATTGTAAAACATTTAGCGAGAAAGGTTTGTTATTCAATACTTGTTGGAAGTATATAAATCTGACGTAAAAAAGACGATTATTTTTACATATAAGTGTAACAAGGAGTGTGAAAAATTCAAATTAAATGAGTTGACTGGATATATTTAAAGGATAAACTTTCGTTGAAGATTTAATGGTGAAAAAAGCCCCAAGAAATACGTATAGAATCCTACCGAAACTGGAACAGAATATAACTGAAACTACAAGAATATCAGATAAATGTCAAAGAATCCTAAATTTGAGACGCGGTATGGAGGAAATTGAAGAAAAATAATACTCATAAACACAAGCCAAAGAAAAATGTTTGAGTGTTCGTTAGAATATCATTAGACTCAATCGAGACATAATATTATAACTGGTAGTAGCGAGTTATAACAATCGGATACATATTTTGTATGAATTAATGGAATACATTATTTTATTAATTAATCAAATACATAATTTAATAATTAATCGGATACATAATTGTATTAATCAAATATTCGCGCTTTACTAAAAAATATGTGCACCTGTGATTTCATTATATAAAATATCGTTTCGTAACCAACCGTAAAAAAAAAAAAAAACTGTTTTCGTGCGCAAGATAGGTAAGGCCTAACTCTGTAAAAGTCAGGTTTCGGTTTGACACTGCAAAGATATTATAAACAAAACCTACTTTTAATCGATAACCAATCAAGATAATAACACGGATACAATTCCTATTAATGAATTCATAGCTGCTTGTGACGACAAAGTTTATCGATATAAATCCTACTAATTAACCCATAGCAGGGAGAGGAAAAGATTCATACCTTTCCCAAAGGGCATTTGAGTGTAAGTGAAAAACAACGAACCAAACTGAAATTGAAACCTGGCTCTTCGATTTCCAATTCTAAGCAGTTACCTATTACACCACTCGCACATCCATGCTTACAGTACCTGGTATTCTTGAGCGATCAGTTATCTAGTTACTGACTAGGCTCGGCGTTGCTTCGGTAATCGTACGTGATATGCCCGTAAGCTTCAATAAACTCAGAAAAAGACATTTTCACGCAAATTCTATGATGAATCTCCAAATGTCTGCGGTCATTAAATAATTATTCACTCAATGTCTTTCTTTTTGGTTTTGTATCGTCTTATGCAGTGTCTGCTAAAGAAAGGCCACATTTCCATAATTTCCAGCTTGTCTTCTGGCAAACTCAGGTCTTCAAGTCACATGGGATATTAGTTCATAGCGATTCCTGCTATGCTCTGCTGTTGTTTCAATCCGTGGCTTTGTATTTTCAGATGGATGAGGAAGTCACACGAAGATTGTGTTATCTTTGCAATCACAAAACAGCATCATTGCTTCCGCCCATTGCAGCCTTATTTTTGCTAACATTTCATTTTTGATATTTCTGACAATGCCAAGAATTCCGCATTAAAAAGAAACAAAAAAAACAAAACAAAAAAAAACGAACCCCCCCCCCCCAAAAAAAAACACATATTCATAAATAACCCGACGCATATTTTAAACCTATTAGATCATTAATAACGTTCACTCCGTTTGATTCACACTTATTGCCGGATAATTCTGGCCTTGTTTTGAAATAAGCTAAGCTGAGAAAAAATCTTGTATTGGCAATTATGTTGACCACCTGGGACATTACTATCGAACGGCGAATTCAATCTCACATGTGTAGCATTACTTTAAACTAAGTTAAAATTACCTTAATGCCGCCTCACCATAGGGTAGAACTTAGTTTGCGAAACAAAGCCACACGGCGAGGGTCATATATGTTTGTAATCATGTTAATGCGACGAATGAAAATTGTTGATTGATTGATTCGTTTTCTACGATTTATAAAAGGTTCTATAAAAGACAGTATTCCCAAACAATCACTCTTTTAGGTACTGGACTTTATATTAGTTAGTATATAACAGGATTAGAATGTATGTAAATATAAAAGTTGACATTTGAACGCAATCTTCAGATCCGAAGATTGTATTCAGTGACTGTCTTCAGTCTGTGTTGATCTCAATGTCCATACCGCATCCACACACACAGAGATACAAACACACACACATACACACACACATATATATATTGTCTATTTGGGAAGCACACTCTTTTATAATATATATATATATATATATATATATATATATATATATATATATATATATATATATAATTTAATAAATTTACTTCATTTGATACCAGCTTCATTATTCAGTCTGGTAAAAAATCAACTTTTGAATCTAAACTTATTTATAAATGGAACTTTGTGTGTGTGTGTGTGTGTGTCTGTGTGTGTCTGTGTGTGTGTATCCGTTATCTATAGACTCCGAAACGGCTGAACCAATTTTCTTGAAAATTTACACAGTTGTACTATAAGCGTCTGCGAGTGTTCTTAGCTAGGTTTTGTGTCGAGGTACCCCCGATAAATATCGAAAATCGATAATCGGAAAAATCGGGTTATAGAAGGAGTGGTCCGATTTTAATCAAATTTGATACACTCATAGACAAAGACATAAGAAACGATATTCAGAAATTTCAAGGTTGCAGTTCTTACAATAGTGCATAAAATTTGATATCGATACCAGGAATTCAAAATTTGACTTACATCCATTCATTTTTCTTTCAGTCTACGGTTTCGCTTTAACTGGAAACAACTATTGCTTTTCAGTCTTTTGTGCCAACGTCCAAAGGGTCTGAGCTCCAGGACCATGGATTAGGGTTAAGCTTTCATTACACCTGAGCAACGCCGGGCTATACTGCTAGTTATATATATATATATATATAAATTTATATATATACTCTGAGGATATTGCAAAATAATGTGGGAAGATTTGATTTGGTAATTGGCTCCCAGCATACTTTCCGTTTTGGAAAACCGTCTCCACAGTCACTTTAGAAGATCTTATTATTTCTCTCGTCAGGTTCTTTGAAATCTCGTTCACAGAATTTCAACGACAAGTTTCTTTGAAAACATCTGATATCTTAGGTAGCCAAATCTGAATCATAGAAGGGGCGCTATATTTTGCCAACATGTCTCAAGAGACAGATCATCTGATGGTCACACTGTCTCACTCAGGGTCGTCCCATTGCCAAACGATAATCTAAAACTAGCATATTTGTCCATGTTTTGTAGTAGGGTATCATCTAATTGATTGTTAAAATACTTCAAGGCTGTGCATTCTGGAACATATATAAGTAAATAATTAACCGTTTTCGCCATAGCATGTCTATACATATCTGTATCTGGGTACGGGTAATCTTTTAATTTCCTTCGTGTATATATATATATATATATATATATATATATATATATATATATATATATATGTTTATATATATATGTTTATATGTTTATATATATATGTTTATATGTTTATATATATACTTTATTATATATATATACATATGTTTATTTATATATATATATATATACATATGTATATATATATATATATATGTTTATATATATATATATATATATGTTTATAAGTTGCGATATTTTAAGAAAGAGTGCTAAATAGATGGTTTGTAAATATAAACGGTGTGAAAATAAAGATCATCGCTATATGATGACAGTCAGATAGCCTATTGAATTATTTTAACTGTTATTTTGGTGGGTGGTAACGGTGTGACTCGTTTTATTCTAGGGGCTTCTTCTTCTTCTTCTTCTTCTTCTTCTTCTTCTTCTTCCTCTATGTGCCTTGTCCCTTTAGGGCGTAGGCGATCATGGCTTTCCACTCTTCCCTATCCCTTGCGGCTCTGAGCACGCCTTCTCCTGTTACACCATGCAATCCTCGTTCCATCATCCACCTGATTAGGTCCTTCAAATATGTTATCCGTTGCTTTCCCCTGTCTCTTTTTCCCCTCTATCTGGCCTGTTAGTATCAGATTCTCCAAACCCTCCTCCCTCATTGCGTGTCCCAGGAACTTCAACTGTCTCTTCTTGATGCTCAGTATTAATTTCCTTTTTGTTTCCATCAAAACGTCATCATTGCTGACATGCTCGATCCATGATATTCGCAGCATCCTTCTGTAGAACCACATTTCAGTTGCTTCAAGTTTTTCCTTCATCTTTGATGATATTGTCCAGCATTCACTGCCATATTGAAGGACGGACAGCACGTAGCAATCTAGTACTCTTCCTAATTTCTAGCGAAATTTTCCTGTTTCTTAATACTTTACTCAACTTCTGGAATGCTTCCTTCGCCATGCCAATCCGCCTTCGGATCTCTGTGTCGCACTTTCCGTCTTCTGTTATAACGCTTCCCAGGTATTTAAATTTTCGTACCTGCTTGATTCTGGTATCCCCGACCTGTATTTGGCATTTTGGGTTGCCCTTTTTTACTGATGAGCATGCATTCGGTTTTCGTGCAGTTTATTTCTAGTCCTTTCTTGTTACTTTCTTCTGCTACCTTCTATAGGAGGTCTTGTAGTTTCCTTTCTGTCTGCTATCAGATCTGTATCATCTGCGTACCTTAGGTTGTTTAAATTGTGGCCTCCGATTACAAATCCAGGCATAAGTTCTAGGGTCCTCAAAATATTCTCGCTGTACAAGTTGAACAGATCCGGTGAAAAGAAACATCCCTGTCTTACGCCCCTTTCTATCTTCGTATATCTACTCAATTCATTACCTGTCCGTATGCAAGCAGTTTTCTGCCAGTAAAGATTCTTTATTACTCTCAAGTTTTTCCTAAATATGTCCAGACTGCCGAGCATCTCCATCAGTTCTTTGTGGCATATTTTGTCAAACGCCTTCGCATAATCAATGAAGCACAGGTATAAATCCCTCTTCATTTGTATTGCCCTTTCGGAGAGCATCCTAATCATAAATATGGTATTCCTTGTTCCCGTGTCTTTAACGAAACCACACTGTTCTTGTTCTATCTCTGGCGTGATTCTGCTTCTCGCTCTGTTCATCAGGATTCGGACGATCAGTTTTGTTATATGGCTCATTAAACTGATGGTTCTGTGGAGTTCGCACTCGTTTGCTCCTGACTTCTTAGGTAGTGCTATGAAGATAGACTTGCTGAGAACATTTGGTATAACCCCACTATTATAAATTTCATTTATTATTTCAGTAATTTTTTTCTTTGCAAAATTCTTCCAGGGCTATCAGCAACTCTATGACTATGCCGTCTGGTCCCGCTGCTTTGTTTCTATTCAGTTTGGCTATTGCAGATTCCACTTCGGACTTTAATATTTCCGGTCCGTCCTCATCTTTGCGTATTATTAGTTGTTCTCTCTTGTCGTGGAAAAGATCTTTTATATATTCTTTTCATCGTTGGAGCATTTCCTCTTTCTCCAAAATGATTGTTCCACCCTTAGATTTTAGACATCCTGTTGTTGAAGAGCAGGTTTTTGTCCTGTCAGTTTTTTATTTCCTTATTCATTTCTGCTCAATCTCTCTACTTCTGCACATTTGTCATTGAGCCATTTCTTTTGAGCCTGTCTACATTTTCTTCTTATTTCCTTGTGTAGTTTCCTGTACTCTATTCCATGTCTTGATATCATTTTCTGCCTCCTTTGCATCATTTCCAGAATCTCTTCCGTCATCCACTCGTTTTTCTTTCTGCGCCTATTTTCCTTTGGGACAATGTTGTTTGCTGATGTCAGTATTGCTTCCTTTAGCGAGACCCATTTTGAGTGTCCTTTCCTAGTTTGTTCTTCGTATGTGGTTTTCACGCTGTTAGTGTATTCTTTCTGTAGTTTGAGGTCATCCACAAGTGCGTTGTATATCAGTTTTGGTGCTGCATTAGGCTTCTTTAATCTCCGGAGTTTTACTTTTAATTTGCAGATGACTGGGACGTGGTCGCTTCCACAGTCAGCACCTGGATAGGCTTTGCTTTGAACCACTGCATTTCTGAATCTGCTGTTAATGATTATGTAGTCTATCTGTTTTTTTGTGTCCCCCCCCCCCCCCGGGTTTCTCCATGTCCATAGACGTCGTAGGTGTTCTTGAAACCAGGTGTTAGTTATTACCTGGTCATTTGGCATGCACCGTTGCACCCATTTTTCTCCTCGTTCGTTGCGGATTCCTAAACCAAAGTTTCCAGTTGTCATACCTTCCCTCTCCTTGCCTACTTTGGCATTCAAATCTCCCATGATGATCTTGATTTCTTGGATTTTACATTGAGCCTTGACCTTCTCTAGAGTGGAGTAAAAAGATTCTATTTCTCCCTCGGTGCTTTGTGTTGTTAGTGCATATATGACTACAATTGCTATGTTGAATGGTCTCCCTTTCAATTTGACCAGGGGAACTCTTTCGGAGAACTGGCAGTATCCCAAAACACATTTCTTCATTTCCTTGTCCAGTATTATGCCGACTTCTTTTTCATTATTTTTGCCTCCAGCGTATATTATTCTATGGTTGTCGCTGTTGAAGTCGCCATATTGAGTGTGAATAATTGTGGATCCGAATGCAGTTTTGGGGTTATTTATAGCGTTATTAGTTAATTATTATTATTTTATTGTTGGTTGTTATCATTAAGTTTTCTTATGGTTATCTGTGGGCACGTGGTTTATATATATATAGTGTTTTTCATAAAAATCGATGTCATTTTGTAATCTAAGTAATTTTGATTAAATGATCCTTTATTTTAACATGTGTAGAAACGACTTGAAATTCTATGTTTAATGTTTTCCATTTTTTCTTCTCATGTATAGAAATGTCATTCATTAGAAATGAAAAGGCGTCTTGCGTATTCTCAAATACAGTCAAACAAGATCGTAACGTGCATTAGTGAGAGAATTCGCTAAAAATGCCTCAATGCATCATCTGAAATGCAAATTTAGACATTCCACAAAAAGTTAAAAGAGAAAGGCTGTCTGTGCAGGGAGGGCAACAGGACTGGAGGACCGTCAGTATCAGAAGCAAATGCTTCAGAACTCGCTAATTGATAATCTTATAGCAAATGCACATGGACACTTAATTTTTACACAGGATCGGACTCCTGCCTCCTGGAAACTCACTGTGCGGGCTTATCGCAAGGAGAATTTACCAGGGATATGAATCGAGTATTCTGTTGAAATGATCGCCACATTAATCTGGTCAGACACCATGCGTTTTTTTTTCTTGGGTTATGTGAAGGAACTGGTTTATGTACTCTCTTTGACTAACAGAAATCAAGCAGAGAATCAGTGTCGCTCCAGGTGACTATTACCCACGACAAGTTGCAGCGTATTTGGCAGAAATTGAACTTCGGCTTGACGTGTTCCGCTGTGTCACATTGAAAACTTGTGAAATTGTTGCTAAAGTACTGATACCATTTAATTTCTCATTCAAGTTTAACTAATAAAACTTATTTTGCTCAAAATAAGCCTGTTTATTTTTATTTACCTTGGCAATTTAATTACTCAGATATTTACATCGCACATGATATCCATTTTTTTAACGCCTTATATATATAACTGTAAACTTTATCTTTAGTGGAAACCTGAATATGAGTAGACGCTCTGTTTTTTTAAACAATGTGTATTTTACATACCGGAAATTTAATAAAGACAATGCGGTTTCCGTGCGGATTTGAACACTTGCGTCCCATTTTGAAACACAAACCACCGTCTCTTCCAGCGTCCTTTGACCACTCAGTGTCAAAGATCTTCATAGTCATGCCAAGTTCTATTTGTTTTAAAGCACAATCACTCATTTTAAATTTTCTCGAAAGACATTTCTGCTCTCAGTTTCTGTTATTGAACTGGCCGGTAGACGAAATAATAAAAAACAAAAACAAAAAACAAACAAAAAAAAAAACAGAAATAAAAAACGTAGAGTCTATTCAAATGCGATCATTTAATGGACACACACACACACACACACACACACACACACACACACACACACACACACACACACACACAAATAAGAACCATTTTGTTGCACAAATGTTCTAAATTTTAACTTAGATAACGTATTCCCAAAATTTTGGTGGTTTCTCGGCAAAGAATTTATTAAAATGGGTTATTTGTTTATGTCATTCAAAGAGTTAAAATTTTTACAGTTTAAATTATTTTGAAGGAGCTTTCGAAGGAGCAATTTCTGGTATATGTGGTGGGTCGTGTAACACATCCCAAGCAAGCTGCAACAATTTTTGCCGGATCAAAACAAACAAACATAAGGTCTGCTGTTATCCTGATGGAAACAATCCCTTTTCTGTTCGACAATCCTGGGCGTTTTTTCCTTAAATTCATTCAGTTGTGAGCATTGCTTTTCAGAATCCATTGAATGGTTACTTGGTAGAAACTCATAATACAGGATTCCTTTCCGAACCCACCAGATGCACAGCATAACTTTCTTTGGATGAAAATCTGCTTTTGAAATGCCTAAAGTTGGATCATGTCACCCCAAGATACTTTTGGCTGAACATTGTTGTAAACTATCCATTCTCATCACCTATCACAGTTTGATTAAAAAAAAGTGCATTTTCATTTCGTTTAGAAAGCAAATTACAGATAGAAATGTGATATAAAATGATTCTTTTCACACAGGTCATATGGTACCCAAACATCGTATCGATTTGAGTACTCAAGCTTCACTAAGTGCTCATGGGTGGTGGATTTTGAATTTAGTCTTTCTTTTAATTCCCTTTCTGTAATGCGGCGTGTTCGCAGTCAATGTCTTGATTTTGTCGTCATCTATTGGGCGGGGGCGGCTGACTAAATGTTATTCAACAATAAGGTTATAATCACCAACTATAAACTTCGATACGATACTGTCAGCTAAAGCACCTTCACCTTACAGAGCATAGATCTTTTTTGTTGCATGCGAGGCATTTTGGCCTTCATGGTAATAAAAAGGACCATTAGTCTAAAATGCACTTTATAATATTCCATTTTCATAGGGATAGAAAATTGACACGAATTAAGTAATTTTAAACTTTCTTTCTCAAGAGATAGTTTCAAGTGCGCTCTAATCGGAAATGTAATCAGATTATGTCTCTCAATAAATTTGACGTGTTCTAGCGTGTTGGAAAATGAACGACTAAAAATCGGCATGTGTTCTCCGGAAAAGCCAATCTATACGATAAAAATACAGTATACAATATTATTGTGTTAAAGTGCTCAATATCAGGGATAGAGCGCAAGTAAATATAAAAGTGAACACTGAAGTTAACAACCAGAGGTGACAGCCTGTTTCATGCTTATAGGCAATTGTGAGGCCATAATTGCGTATAAGCATGAAACAGACTGTCGCTGCTGGGAATTGATTTCAAGGTCAACTTTTATGTAAATTGTGTATTTAGGCAGCAATACCTATTTTATGCATGTTTCGTTAAAAATGACTGCCAAAGTTCTGTGGTTAAGTTCTTTATATAAATTTTACTTGTGATCTTATATATTTTTTTCTTTTCAGGACATAAATGAAAATTGTCTGAATATTTTATATAGCCAAGTGATTTCTAATCACACACACACACGCACACACACACACACACACACACACACACACACACACACACACATATATATAGATATACATTTATATAGAGAGAAGAAGAGAGAGAAAGAGAAATTGGTAGGGAGGCTGATACAGCTCGGTTGATACAAAAGCGAAAAACTGAGGTAGAGAGATAGATATAAAATTATTAAGCATATCCATGAACGACCCAGAAAAAAAGAGACTTGGTGATTGGATGGAGTGCAGGGATATTGAGTCAAAGTTATACCAAATAATTTTTGATGTAGGAACATAAGCAGGTAAATCGGAAATTAGATTTCAGTTTGGTGATTCCAATTTTTCGTACCGATAACCGTTAAAATACCCAATATTTTCAAAGTTTGATATGAGCAGTTTGGAGTTGGGGGACGCGATGAATAATGTTTGAATAATTTTTCATTCGTTTCATTATTTTTTTTAATGGAACGCTCAGCTTCACAACTTCTTATCCTTTCTAGCTCTTAACATCGCTTGTTGTTTTAGTATCAAACTCTCTGTTTGGATATTCATTTTCGCAAGCTTGTAATGTAGGTTATTTTAATTTCACTCTTGCCATCGATATGTTCTGTGGGTTTCAAATTTTCTAAACATTTTTACCTCATTATGTGTTTTCCAAATTTCAAGTGTTTGTTTTTGATTCTAAGCATAAGCACCCCTTTTGCTTCCATTTCTTTCCCCGTCTACTTCCGCATTATCCACATGCTCTGTCGATGTTATTCTCCTGTAGAACAACATCACTGTTACCTCAAGTCCCCTTTTCATCCCTGTTGAATGCCATGCACGGGGCATGTCAGCAACAAAGACGTTTTAAGGAAAATGGGAACGAAGAGAAATATTATGGTCATTTCTAGGACATAGCGAGGAAAGAGATGAGTGGAGAATATGACACTAACAGGACACAAAGAAAACCAAGAAGAAAAGAGGAGCAACGAATAACATACCTAATGGGCTTATGTGAAGTGTTAGTAGAATATTGACAAGGATCAAAGCATGGATTAGAGCTACAAGAAATACAGATTCGAATTAGAGAGTCCTGGTCGACCACGTCCTGAAAGTACATGTTTTCGGTTCATAGACGGGCAAATTGTGACTTAAATACCTTGTAAATCTCAGATAATAAATAAAGTGAATAATATTTTTAAAAAAAATACATGCCATGAATTGGTCGCAGAAGAAGCAAATTATTATAGTGACATTTCCAGAAATATTTTCAGGTCAATAATTTCATATTTACTGTTTTTAAAATTAAGAGCTCCAAACGACATGTTCTTTCGGTTTAATTGCAAGTAGTTTCCAAAGTTATAATAGTGTGCTGTGCGCCGAGAATCTCCAAGAACCAAGAATCTCTCCCAATAGAGCACTCTAGCTATTGGGCGCGTATAATCATATGCGCTAAAAAGTCTGCCTACTTCCACCGAACGCCCATAGCCCAGGGGTAGAGTCGCCGACTGACGCCATTTCGGTCGGGTTTCAATCCTGGGTAAAAAAAGCAATCGGAGTCTAACCGTAGTGATGAGCTGTGATATGGCGAAACAGATCTGTCTGCGGATGACAATATATATATATGTATATATATATATATATATATAAGGTATATCTATAAGGTATATATATATATATATATATATATATATAAGGTATATCTACATCTCTATATATATATATATATATATATAAGGTATATCTACCTTTAAAAATATTCATTCATTGCTTTATTAAACGTGACACTTATCTAACCAATGAAATCAAACCTCAATCAACATAATGTCTCTTTAGAATTTGTCAAAATTAATTTTTTTTTTTATCATTCGACTTTTTAAAAAGATTTGAACAAGCTTGTTAAAGTGAAACAGGTTAGATTTAAGACACTTTATTCCTACCTGTTCTTTACTTCTTCTATTCATCTTGTCGGATTTCAATCCATATATTCAACACACACACACACACACACACACACACACACACACACACACACACACACACACACACACACATATATATCTATATATATATATATGTGTGTGTGTGTAGTTGAAATCCCGAATGAATAGAAAAATGAAAAAGTGAAATTGTGCCGTGGCCTGTTCCTTTAACTAAGCTGTTCAAATCTTTAAAAAGTCGAATGATAAAAAAAAAATTAATTTTGACAAATTCTAAAGAGACATTATGTTGATTGAGGTTTGATTTCATTGGTTAGATAAGTGTCACGTTTAATAAAGCAATGAATGAATATTTTTAAAGGCAGAGAAAAAACTTATGACTCTTTATATGTGTGTGTCTCGTGTAATAAAAAGCAATAAATATTTATTTTAAATATAGGGGTATGTATGCGAAAATAATGCATGCGTCAAGCGTATTTAAACTATAGACGAATTAAGTGTGTTTATATGTCGGTAACGTTAGTATGTGTGCGAATAACAAAACGAAGTATATTTCCTTTCAAAATTGTAGCTAAATAATTTATACAAGTATCAAGCGATGGACGATTTTATTTCTTAAAATTAAATATGTGTATGAGAGAATGATGGGTAATGAATGATGGGTATGAATGTGTGTGTGTTTATAAGTTTATAACGTAAGTATGTGTGTGCATAATAAAACGAAATAATTTCCGTTTAAAATTTTAGTGATATAATGTACACAAGTATTAAGCGAACTTTTTATAAGTAAATAAATAAATTTGGTGGTAGCTTTATTTTAGATCATACGGGATTCCAAAGACCGTAAAGAGTAGAATGGAATAACTAGAGATTCGGTGTGAGATCACCAAAGTTAGAACAGAACTAGAGTCAGTGTGAATACGGAGAAATATGCTGTCACTTAGTCGTTTGCCACAACGACTGTTGGGATAACGTAGATGAATAATAATAGTAATAATAATAATGATGATGATTATAATAAAGGAAGTTGTTGGCACCACCATTTTTAGAATTAGCCAAAATCAGAGACAACGACCAAGGATATCATGTGCAATACAGTTCAAATAATTCTATGATGCGTCTTTGCTTTCAATATTGCTGCCACGTCTGGTCCAGTGGTACTGCTTCATATTTAGAGATTCTTGATAAAATTCAAAGAAGAATTTAAAATATTATTGACTCTGACATGGCATCTCGATTTCAGTCTCTTTCCCTCCACCCTTACGTAGCTTACTTGTGCGTTTTTTGTAAATACTTTTATAAGTGTTCTGATGAATTTTCTTCTATGGCACCTAGACTTTATAAATTTAAGTGCAATACTAGATTGGTGGCAAGGTATCATTTTTTTGCAGTTGAAATGCTTAGATGTACCCGTAAGTTCTATGGTAAGTGGTTTCTTATATAGCACTTCCCGCTCGTGGAACTCTCGGCTTCTTGCTTACCAGTTTACTTTGATCGTCAAAACTTTTATTGTAACGCCAATCGTTATCTCTTCTTTATTCCTGTTCTGTTGTTCTCGCTAGTACTTTACGCTAGTACTTTACTGAGATCTGAAGGCGAACTGGCATGGCGAAAGAAGCATTCCAGAAGTTGAGTATAGTATAAGAAACAGGGTAATTTCACTAGAAACAAAAAGGAGAGTACTGGATTGCTATGTGATGTCGGTTCTTCAATATGGCAGTGAATATTGGACAATATCTTCGAAGATGAAGGAAAAACTTGAAGCAGCTAAAATGTGGTTCTACAGAAGGATGTTGCAGATATAATGGACCGAGTATGTGAGCAATGACGAGGTTTTGGAAAGGATGGAGACAAAAAGAAAACTAATACTGAGCATCAGGAAGAGACAACTAAAGTTCATGAGACATGCAATGAGGAAGGAGGGATTGGAGAAACCTGTTACTAACAGGCCAGATAAAGGAAAAAGAGACAGAGGAAAGCAGCAGATAACATATTTGAAGGACCTGATCAGGTGGATGACGGAACGAGGGTTGCATGGTGCAATAGGAGAAAGCGTGCTAAGAGCCACCAGCGACAGGGAGATGTGGAAAGCCATGATCGCCTACGTCCCTGAAAGGACATGGCACATAAAAGAAGCAGAAGTATTCATTTGGGTCTTAATAACTTTATTGCGATGCTTGTGGTAAAATGATTAAAACAAAGAACCAGATCATACTGAAAATGGGGTAACGTTGCCATATATGGGCGAGAGATGCACAGTCTTCACTTTCTAATTCTGATAGGGTTTAAGAAGAGTTGTAATTATTTGTAAAAATGTCTGTTTTATACGTGTTGACCAACATAAGTAAAAGGAAGCTGAAATGATATGACCTCGTAAGTAGATCATAAAACCTCTCCAAGACCATTCTGCAAGGAACGGTACAAGGGGCGTCAAAATTAATAGATGATCGGATTAATGTTGTGAATAAAGCGGTGAAAGTTTGCCCAGATCCAGACGACGGCCAATGATTGGATCAAGTGGAGGCTTTTTGTTGTGAAAGTCACCATGCAGCGCCCCTACGAACCTGGGGGTGCTATAGAACGAAAGGAAGACGAGCAGAAGTTTTGTCACACAAACAGATGAGACAACAACGAGAAAAATCTGATATGAATATGACAAAAAGAAATTAATAAATGCGCTTCACATAAATGAATATTTCTCCAGTTTTCAATCCAGACACGTGGCTGAACCCGTGTAGGTGTTAAGCTGCATGGCGACTCTACGACCCTGCACGGTTGTGAAATGATGATGATGATAATGATGACAATAAGATATCGGTGCAGTCATCAACTAAGATAGATCCAAGTCAGAATTTGATAATCGTGTTGGCAACAACCACGATGGCACGGTTGAAACTAATCTGGAGATAGAAAAACTCAACCTCTAAAAGATTTACACTACTTACATTTTTGACACTGTTGTCTCCATCTTTGTTGCCATATTCACGACGTTTCGGACGTTGTATGATTCAACCTTCTTCAGGTGATTAAAATTTCAAGCTGAACCCTTTATTTCATCCACCAGGGTAGATTGTTCTAGTTCCACGAGTTATGCACTTACAGATATTCCAATATCAGTAATTCTCATTTAACTCAATTGTCTAAGTTTTTGTTCACTCACCCCGATGTAGTTAGCTATTGAACTCACAACTCTTTTATCTACATGGACCAGTGGATAAAAGTCTAAAATTTCAATTACTTGAAGAATGTCAGAGCGTACAACAGCTGAAACGACTTGAATACGGCAACGAAGATGAGGAAAAAAGTCCGAAGGAATGAAAAAAGTGTAAATAATTACAATATCTCATTTCAGAAATATAGAGAAATACTAAAAAGGATTGTTTCATGCTTTTGCCTTGTCGGTTCTTATTTATGTAAAAGAGTCATGGATTCTAACAACAGGACTCCAAAGTAAAATTCAAGCCACAGGGACGAGAAACTTCGGATGTTTACTTTGTATTTACTACACCGACAGTAGCAGGAAGTGGTACTTAGAAAAGTGAGTCATCAAACTATAAAGATGCGCCGACCACCAATAATAGTTTTAATCTAAATCTAAACTTATTTATAAAAGAAACTTTGTCTGTGTGTGTGTGTGTGTGTGTGTGTATCCGTTACCTATAGACTCCAAAACGGCTGAACCGATTTTCTTGAAAATTTACACAGTTGTACTATAAGCGTCTGCGAGTGTTCTTAGCTAGGTTTTGTGTCGAGGTACCCCAAATAAATACCGAAAATCGATAATCGAAAAAATCGGGTTATAGAAGGAGTGGTCCGATTTTAATCAAATTTGATACACTCATAGACAAAGACATAAGAAACGATATTCAGAAGTTTCAAGGTTGCAGTTCTTACAATAGTGCAGAAAATCGATAATATATATATATAAAAGGCAAGATGCTTGTGTGTGTGTCTGTTTATCTGTCTGTAGGTCCTTTATACAAATCCACAATTTTTATCCGATTCTCACCAAACTTCACACAAATATTCTTTAGGTAGAGTCTGAGCTCCAAGATCATGGATTAGTTTTAAAGCTTTCATTAGACCCGAGCAACGCCGGGCTATATTGCTAGTTATTTATAAAAGAGCCTATTTTATACATGCTGATCAGCATAAGAATGAGAAATTCAAAAAGCTATGGCCCCTTAAGTAGATCACGAAGACTCTCCAAGGTCATCCTGAAAGAAACGGTACATGGAAAAGGGACCCTGAAAGAAAGAGATGACCAGACAACGTCATTGAATAGACAAACACCTAGGCCAATGAACTGATCAAGTGAAGGCCTGCGACTCTAGTAGTTTATAGGACAAGCAAAGTTTTTTTTTATACACCGACAAATAAATACTGAGTTTTTCAGCCAGCTGTAATAGTTTTTAACTTTCATTAAAAGCATTAAAAAGTATTCATTAGTACTTATAATATTATTTAACTCAGCTGTTATTCGCTTTACTGCCTATGCAAACTGTGTACGTGTGAGTAAATGTTTGTTTATAAAATCATTAAGCGGAAGTTAAAGAAAATCATTGAAACATTCTCTGGACATTGTTTTTATAGGTGGATAGAAAATTACAAAAGGAATTTCATTTGGAAGCAAGTAGAAAAACTCCATAACATTAGGGACACGAATAGCTTGTGCGTGCGTGCGTGCGTGGGTGTGTATGGATGTGCATGTGTGCGCGTGCATGTTTGTGTGTGAGCGTTTGCTCGCTTGTATGCGTTTGCATATGTTTACAATCAAAAGTTTCCCTTTCTCACAGTTGGCCAAATATATGCACGCAAATATTCATAAATCTAATTATATGTTCTCATATTTCTGATAACTTAACTAATATATGCATAGCTAATATCAAAATAGTTCGATAACACACATACACACACACTCATATATATATATTCATATTCCAACCGGGAGACGCCAACTTCGCAAACAGACATTCATGCTTTTAATATAACACACACACACACACACACACACACACACACACACACACACACACACACACACACACACACACACACACACACACATTGTATAAGACGCGGAAAGGTAAACATTTTTAATTACCAAATATGGCTAATACCTTATATACAAGTACATATTGTTACTGAGGGTTCTCTTTGAACTCTATGGTAGAAACCTAAGTCGCGTAATAATTCGTTTACAAATTATATATATATATATATATATATATATATATATATATATATATATAGGATTGATATATGGAAAAGTTTGTCACTTAACTGAGCAGAAGTTAGCATTATGATGTTCTCACTCCTAAGAGCTTTTTTTCAATCTACTGTTGTCCCGGTTTTAATCTTATTTATATGGGGATTGTGGTTATTTAATATTTTCGTATTTGATTGATTCTACAGATCGTTAATTGCTCTTGATTGCTTTTGTTGTGTTGACTTCTTTTTAGTGTTGTATTATTTTCAGTGCCGATGTAGCAAGGTATTGAGATTCAACTAATGTTTTTATACCCTGGATCATGCGTCCATGATGTTTCTATTCACTTAAAGAAGGCTGGAGTGAGCAACAGCCAAAACTTTATGAATATGGCAACGAAGATGAGGACAACATTCCTAACAATGTAGTGTTTTTTATGGGTTATCAACTATTTTTGTGGGTTATTTAAAGCTGAAACAAGTTTTGCTTTGTAAGCATAATTCTTTTTTTGCAACTAAATATAGCATTAACATTTTTTGAGAATAACAAATTAACGATTTTTCTAGATACAAACCCTATAAAACGAATACTATTAACGTCACCATACAAGTCCCCGATATTTGGCTAGAAGGAATGACTTCATACCTTTCCCAAAGGTATTTGTACGAAATGAATGTAACGGCTCTGACTGAAATTTGAACTCTGCTCTCTGGTTTCTAATTCTAAACTGCTAGAGGAAGCAAGAAGTGAAGAATATGGATAATAAATAACAACTGACCTAAGACTTGAAGAGGTTAAATTGAATGACAATGTACTTAAGATTTTTTTTCTTTGCTTTTTTGTGTGCGGACAAGAGATTTTTTAAAAAAATTTAGCGCATGTAGATTTTGCCCAAATGTTTTTGTTCCTTGCACTTTCGGGTTATCTATTAGCCATTATCAAGAATTCTGATTGGGTAATTGCAAATATTGTGTGTAAATTGTTAAGGGGTCGAAACAATAAAAAATTCTTTGCCAGTAAGTTTTAATATTCAAAAGAGATGATTGCTACCCAAACACACAACTATGAAATTAAGTGATGACTTAACTGGGATTTTATCTGACTGCTAAAAGTTAAACTTTTCTAGAAGTGAAGATTTTTTTGTTGTATGACGCTACGTGCTTTACGTTACAACGCAGAAAGAACAAATCTATGTCCATTTATAAGTTAATAATGAATAATAACCGCTGTAGTTTTTCTTTGATATTAATTAAAAACAACGGTCAGGGGATCAGTCGGAAATTGTAGATAGCAAACGTTAAAGCATTATTTACTTTCATTGAACTTAAACATGCATTCTCGTACGTGAAAATAAAAGTTAACTAGAAAAACTAATATTTTCTCCCAATGTGCCTTAGGATTTGATTACTTTGAACAGTATTTAATTATATATATATATATATATATGAACCTCTGCTCTTGATTTCGGTTTTTGAGAGTCATATGTTTACTTTTGAACTGAACTGCGATATGATCTAGACGCATAAACTTGAACTTGGATGGACTATTCTAGTTTCTGTTTCGATGTTGAAACACACAGATACACATATACACACACACACATAAATTAACAAGAGTTAACATGTGAAATCAGCCAACCTCTACACACGTACGCACACACATACACACACACAGACACTCGTACATACATCTCCACACATACTTCCACACACCTAAACACCCCCTAAAAACACACTCATTTATTTTCAAGGCTTAATGAAATCAGCCAACATCTACACATACATACACATGTTAACCTTTTTTGGGTAATAAAAGTCGAAAGTTTGTATAGAGAACCCAGTAAAGATCGAACTCAGTAATAATTGTCAGCCAGACAAGCGTCGTGATTAAAACACGCGCGGCAAAACTGCCGTGTGTGTGTCTGCATGTGTGTATATGTGAGTGTTCGTGTATATTCGAGTGTGCACGCGAGTGTATGAATGCGTATGCTTATACTTAAAAAGTATACGCATGCGCACATGCGTTTTTGCGTCCGTATACCGTAAAAATGTAAATATATAAACAGCGTAAATAATTCTGTGTTAGCCAATTTCAGAAATTCCTGCATTCAAGTAATCCTTCTTCGTTATCGGCAGTTACCTAATATGATATGCCCCAAAATGATTGCATAGTAAAAAATTGATGCATAATAAGGAAAACTATAAAAAAGAATGTCTTTTTAGGCAAAAAATAAAAAGTACAAAGGGCCACTTAAAATAAAAGAAAATATAAAAATAAGCACTAATATCAAACAAGCAACACACAACATCGTAACAAGGGCAGTTGTTTCGTTGAAAAGAGAAAATACAATAAATTCATACCCCCGTCCCAAATTGCAGTTAGTCTAGGGGATAGAGGAAATATCTTCTACTTACCGATTAGCAGGGACAGGAATAGAAATGTTGACTTGACCATACTTCTCTTGAACTGTTTGTTAGGATTACTCGCGAAGATTGACTGTATCTGGTTGGTTGTGGTGGCTCTCTTATAAGCGAACAGCTGAGGAAATTTGGCAGATTAATTGCATGTAACAGGAGATTCCACTGTTGGCTCATGAGGGAAGAGATGAGAAAGAATGGGTGAAAGAAGAATGAGGGTAGGAAAGATGTAGAAAGGGGTGAGAAAAAGTCTCTGACAAAAGAGACGGAAAAGTCAAAACTAGAGAAAATGGGATGCGAAACTGGAAGCTGAGTTTGAAAAAGAAAGAGAATAAAGGAAAATGGAAACAAAAAGACATGGCAAAAAAGGAAGAGATGTTATGTTAGAAGAAGAAGAAGAAGGAAATTAGAAGCGGAATAGAAATACAGAAGGAAGAATATGAAGGAAAATGAGGGGAAGAAACATAAGAGGGTGAAGAAATGAAGACAAGAAAAGGGAAAAAACGGTAGGTAACAATAAGAAAGAGCAAAGAGAAAATAAAGATAAAATGTTGTATGCAGAGAAATAAAAGAGAAAGTGGGTATGAGAGAGAGAGAGAGAGAAGAAAAAATAAAAGGAGGATGTGAAAGAAAATAAAATGAGAGAGAGAAGAATAGGATGAGAAGTAGACAAATAAAAAAGAGGAAGAATAAAAAAAGAAAGAAGAGGATTAGGCTAAATCAAAGAAAAGAAAGAGAAGGAAAAAACAAGAAAGTAAAGAAAAGTGGAAATGAAAGTGAAAAAGAGGAATTGATAAAGAAAATGGAGAAAAAGAAGAAGAAAAATAGAAGTAGAAGAGAAAGAAAGGAAGACGATAATTTGAGAAAGACAGAGGAGGAACAGACAAAGCAAAATGGATAAACAGAGAAAGGAGGAAGAAAAGAGGGCTAAGACGAAGAAAAGAATAAAAACAACAGCGGATGGTGAAAAATATAAGGAAGACATTCAAGGAAGAAGAGTGGAAAATAATAAGATAAAAAACAAGAGTAGAGGAAAAACAAAGAGGTGAAGATAAGTAAAAGGAGAGAGAAGAAAGTCGTTTTAAGAAAAGGAAGAAGAGAAAAAGGATGAATAAAAAGAAGAAAAAGCGGAAGGAGGAAATGGCAGGGAGAAGATAAGAGCTAAAAACGGATGATGGAAAAAAAAAAAGAGTGGTAAACAAAAAGGGAATGAAGCAAAAAAAAAAAAAAAAAGAGAAAAACAACAACACCTGAAGACAATGAATGCAACGAAAACAAGAAGAGAAACTAAAGAGCCGAAAAAGTAGAAGAAAAAAAATGAAGAAACAGAAGAAATATAAAACCAGCAACCAGGAAAGCTATACAAAATTGAATGAATAAATCCGCACCAAATTAGAAACAAATAGTCATGTTGCTTCGATACATAAGAAATCATGGCTCAGAACAGAAATCTTTTTATCTGCCAATTGACATGATTCTGTGGAAAAGATAATGGATTGTTTTCTGTTGTCTTTGCCATGATTCTGTAATTTAGATTTTTCTTTCTATTAGACTAGTTGCTACAGATAATCCTGTATAACCTTGCTATGTATCCATGCTATGGATATGAGTACAAAAATGAACGTAATGGTATATGCTGGAACCCGAACTCGACTTGCTGAACTTACTGATAACCAACTATGCAGCAAGCGCATAGTCATCAGCTGCCTTTAATGTGAAAGCATGAACGGCGTAAAGGGGATGAATTTTCTCAGAATTTGCCACTCGCCTGGAATAAAAGGGCATGAGCGACAGGTGTCACCGGACCGTTATGCTGCGACTGTTCGCAATAAACAAAAAAATAGTTCCGAGGACGTGGGACGTCATAACCAAGAACAGCTGTGGACAGCAGGAAAACGTGAAGCAGGAGATGACTAGATTAAAGATAAACATTTTAAGCATATGTGAAACACGATGGCCAAACAATGGAGACTTTATCAGTGACGACCACAGAACTATAGATGCAGGAGGTGAAAATAATGAAAAAGGAGTTGGTGTTATACTCGATAAAGACACAAGGAAATGCATTATGGGATACTGC
The DNA here is from genome assembly GCA_037127315.1 of Ascarosepion bandense. Classification (NCBI taxonomy): domain Eukaryota; kingdom Metazoa; phylum Mollusca; class Cephalopoda; order Sepiida; family Sepiidae; genus Ascarosepion; species Ascarosepion bandense. The sequence continues at coordinate 2,142,136 of JBBBDQ010000330.1, forward strand.
TAGATATATGAAAGAAAACTGTAAAGGAGGCCTCTCAAAATATCAGTATTAGTGGTATATGCGCCGACAATACAAAGTGCAGAAGAAAAAATTGAATCCTTCTACTTCATGCTCGATTATGCCAAGGCACAATGCAAAACAAAATAAATTAGAATTATCATGGGAGATCTGAATGTTAAAGTTGCCCAAGGGCGAGAAGATGAAACGGTCGGCAATTTTGAACTAGGACACCGAATTGACCGTAGTAAGAAATGGGTTCCAAAGGTGTACAGTAAATGACCAGATAATAACCAACACTTGATTCCATGAGCGCTCAAGAAGGCTATGGAGATAGAGAAGTCCAGGAGAAGAAATTAAGAACCAAAATTGATTATATTACTATCAACAAGATATTCAGAAACGTAGTCCTATCCAAGTGCTGACTGTGGAAATGACCATCTACCAGTGGTATGCAAACTAAGGATAAAACTAGGGAGATTAAAGAAATCTAACACAGTCCGAAGTCTGCAGTACAATATATTCGTGAATGACTCGAACATGCAGGAAATATATACGGAGAGCGTGAAAGAGAAATACGAAGGACAAATTAGAAAGAGAAGTTCAAAATGAGATGCACTAAGAGTAGCTCTAGTGACATCAACGAACCACATCATCCCAAAGGTAAAAGCACGTTAGAAGAAAACCGATTGGATCACTAAAAAGATTCTCGAAATGGTGCAAAAGACAGAAAACAATGACAAGATATGGAACGGAATGCAAGAAACTACACCAGAAGCAAATGCAGGCAGGCTAAAGAAAGATGACTCAACGACAATTGTGCTGAAGTAATGAGACTGAGTTCGACAACGGTATAAAAAATAAAGGAACAGGCAAAATACCTGCTCAGTAACAGGATGCACAAAAGCAAAGGATGATACACTTACACTTGAAAAAACTACTTCAGATATAGGATGAGTAAACTGTTGATCTCTTCCACGAAAAGAGAGAGCAACCAACAATGCACAAAAATACGGATGGAACAGAAATATTAAAACGCGAAGTGGAATCGGCAATAGCCAAATTGAACAGAAACAAAGCAGCAGAATCCGACGGGAATGTAATAGTGATTCTTGATGTCCTTAGAAAGCTTTGGCGTAGACAGGCTCACAAAAGTAATAAATGAAATCTACAACAGCGGCAATATATTGCAGATCAATTTTTATAACACTACCTTAGAAGCTAGGTGCAAAGGAATATGAACTTTACCGAAAAATCAGCTTAATGAGCCACATAAAAAAAAAACAAAAAAAACTCATCATCCGGATTCTGATGAATAGAGCGCACAGTAGAATCTGAAATGCTATGTGAAAGAGTAATATAAATGCAGAAGGACCTTTATCTGTGCTTTATAGACTACGCAAAGACGTGCGACAAAGTACGACACAAAGACTTGATAGAAATGCTTCGACAACCTCGACATTTTCAGAAAAGCCGTTAGGATAATCAAGAATCTATATTGGCAGCGAAACGCTTGCGTACAGAGAGGAAGTGAATTCAGCAGGCATACAAAAATAGAAAGGGGCGTAAGACAAGGATGTGTTTTATCACCGGAATCTATTCCACTTATACAGCGAAATAATTCTGAGGGAAATAAAACCCTTGCCAGGATTCGTCATTGGCGCCCGCAATCTCAAAATAAAAAAAATGCAGGACTCCCTACAGAAGGTAGCAAAAGAAAGCGAAAAGGAAAGGACTGAGCATAAACTTTAAGAAAAATGAATGTATGGTCATCAGCCAAAGGAAGACCTTAAAATGCCAATTATAGGTCGGATAAATTAAAATAAAACAAGCAAAGAAATTTAAATACCTGGGAAGTGTTCTGAAAGAGGATGGAAAGTGCGACATTGAGATCTAAAGGACACATTGGTATGGCCAAGGACGCATTTCAAAAGCTACCCAGAGTACTGAGAGACAGGAAATCTCATTGGAAACAGAGTGCTGTATTGCTATGTGATATCTGTATGGAAGTGAATGTTGGACGATCTCATCAAGGATGAAGTAGAGGCTTGAGGCAGCAGAAATGTGGTTTTACAGACGAATGCTGCGAATACCATGGACTGCGCATGTAAGCAACAATGAAGTGTTGGAGAGGATGTAAAAGAGAAGAAAACTCATACTTAACATCAGGAAGAGGCAGATGAAGTTCTTGAAACACGTAATGAAGAAAGAAGGCCTGGAGAATTTAATATTCACAGGACGGGTAGAAGGAAAAGAGAGACAGGGGAAAGTAGCGCGAGAGATAGATTCGAGCAAATGGATAGCAGATCGGGGTTTGGGAGAGATATCTAGAGGAAAATATTGAGATTAACAAGAGACAGAGTCAAGTGGAAGTCCATGATCTCCTACGTCCTGAAGGGACACAGCCCATGAAGAAGAATGTCAAAATGTTATTGATTAAGCGCATTGGTAAGAAAGGAAAAATATTTGTAGTATAAAATACAAAGTACGGACTTATTGATGAATAAGCTGCAATTATCTGACCAAGCGAAACTGGGGGATGTAGGGCATCTGAACATTTTTTCATGGAAAAAGCAATAGAATCTTGATGGCGACGTTTTGTCTGTAAGAGGGAGCTGTAAGGTTTAAGATAATTTATCGTCCACAAGGGCACGTAAACGCTTTTGAACTTTTAAATTTCAAATATGAGGATTGGGCAGTTCTAGGCCAGATATTGCAGCAGTATTCCATTTTTTGGTCTGGTCTGACTCTTGTAAAGATAGAGTACGGCAGGAGGCGTCAGGTACTTTCTGGGACAGTAGAAGTAACCAACCTAGTTCACCGTTGGAGATAGTGAATATTACAAGCAGGTATTCTCTCACCACTTCGCTAAATCTTGCACTAGACCAAAAACTATCTTGACATAATCATCAAGTGAATTTTGATTATAAATTTTCAATTCATAATGTTCAATCTAATGTAAATATTCAGTACTGAATAAAGTGTATTGACAAAGAGAGAGATTAAGTTTAAATTAAATATGAAAAAAAATATAAACGTGTTTGTTTCATCTACGACAGTGATTCGCAACATTTTTTTTTTTTACTTCAGTGCCCACTTGTAGAACTAACTAAATGTCTGGGACGGACTTTAATAAGGTAAAAGTAGTCATAAAATTTGAAAATAGGAAAAAAGTTAAAGAAAACTCCTTAAATAAAAAAATATTTTTAAATCATTATATTGCTTGGTGTCCCTATATTTTTACAAATAAAGATTATTTAAATATAAAAATAATTAATAAAATACTCTAATGTTAACTGGTGGAATACATGGCTACCTTCCGGTGAGCATAAGTGTGTTCCGGCGCACCAATTGAGAAACTTATTGATTTACATACGAACAACAGACAAATAGCTTCTCTTTATATGTTGATCACAAACTTTTGCTGTTGTTGACTGTCTTCATTTGTTCTTTGGAGCCGAAACTGATTACCAGCAAAGTTCAGCCCAGTCGAGGTTCTACTGAGAAGTATAGACCGGCTTAGTGCCCAATCCCACGTATGCGTGGACTGGGCAAATTTTGACACTTGGGCTGAGTGTCTGCGCTCGGGTTCCTCACGTATGGTCCGATCTTGTCTCAATGAGTGAAGTTGAAAGGCGAAGCCAATTCTTAATATTAGATGTTCTAAATATGTTGTTATTGATGTGTCAGTATTTTCACTTGCAACTCTTAAACCATAGAAGAGTAGAGCCATGAAAAAAAAAACAAAAACAAAAAAAACAAAAAAAAAACAAAAAAAACAAAACAAAACAAAAGCAAAATAACAAAACAAAAAACAAACAAAAAGAAAACGAAAGAAGAAAGAAACCAGTAAAAAAAAAATAGCACGAAAAGGTGTATAAGTGAGTAAGAGGAAAATAAATTTAGGGATTGAAATTTGGTTCAAAGTTAAAAGTGTTCTTGGCTTAATGTTTTCACACTTCCTATGTTTGCCCTCCCCACATTTTGTAGCTTTCTTTGAAGTCAAAATGAAAATAATTTTAAGTCATTATTAAAACTAATACAACGTAAACAGATATGTTATTGTTTCTTAACACATTTTGAGAGGAAGAGGATGCGAGGTTAGCGTAATGGTAATCGGTGTCTAAAATTCTGGCGTCGCCCATGGCATTAATAATTAGGGAGCATCATAACAGGTGTCGCGAGGGTTGTAGAGCAGGGCAGGGTGTCGAGAGGGTGGTTTTGAAAGCTTGAAGAATGTGTTAGCCAAGGTAACTTGTAATTCACATCTAGATTTTTAGGAACACTTTCAATCAGAGAACGGAGACCGTTCAAGAGGATAGGGTTACTCCACCTGAAAACATTTCTAACTGGACCTCACCTGTAACCCTATGAGCTGCTTTTATCAACACCTGTCATCATATCGCAAACTTTTGGCTGTGACACATGTGCCCGGTATACACATATTAGACTTGGTGTCATGATGGGTACATTAGGCTTCGTATATTTGTTGTCACTTTTTGAGCGTACTGCTCTCCTCCTCCTCCTCCTCCTCATCCACCACCACCACCACCACCACCACCACCACCACCACCACCACCACCACCACCACCACCACCACCACCACCACCACCACAACAACAACAACAACAACAACAATCTAATCTAATCTAAACTTATTTATAAATGCAACTTTGTCTGTGTGTGTGTGTGTCTGTGTGTGTGTACGTTACCTATAGACTCTTGAAAATTTACACAGTTGTACTATAAGCGGCTGCGAGTGTTCTTAGCTAGGTTTTGTGTGGAGGTACCCCCGATAAATATTGAAAATCGATAATCCAAAAAATCGTGTTATACAAGGAGTGGTCCGATTTTAATCAAATTTGATACACTGATAGACAAAGAGATAAGAAACGATATTCAGAAGTTTCAAGGTTGCAGTTCCTTACAATAGTGCAGAAAATCGATAATATATATATATATATATATATATATATATATATATATATATATAAAAGGCAAGATGTTTGTGTGTGTGTCTGTTTATCTGTCTGTATGTCCTTTATACAAATCCACAATTTTTATCCAAACTTCACACAAATATTCTTTAGGCTGAGTCTGAGCTCCAGGACCATGGATTAGTTTTAAAGCTTTCATTACACCCGAGCAACACCGGGCTATACTGCTAGTAATAATAATAGCAATAATAATAACTATTTCAATGCAATATGTCTAATACTTTTCTAAGTAATCCTTTATTTACATCTGGTCTTTGGCGAAAACTTGGTAAGTGGTAATGGCAATGATAATATTAACCGTTAATTTTAAAGGAAACATTTACCATTCATTGACCGAGCAACAATTTTTCAGGCAAATAAGTTTCTCAAATCCAGTAGCTGTTATCGCTTTTTCTATTACTGATAAAGGTTTTCTTTCCTAACCTTTTATTTGAAGCAGTGTAAAACGTCAACATCTTGATTATGTCAGTTTCTGTTAGAATTACATGTGCTATCCATTTTGCTGTTGAAATTCTCCAAGTTATGTGGTTTCTGTTATTTGGCAGTTATTTTGATTCTGTGACACCATTCAGCAATGTTCGAAGAAGAGTAATCTTCGCGAAGAAAATATGCTTCGACTGCTCGAAACTATTTTGAACGATTGAAAACGGTTTGATACAGCTGAACGGATTTGACGCTATACATGACATACATATGAAAGTCTCGAGGCAAACAGGAAATCAGGAAAACAGGGAATAATAATAAAAGATTTATTTTTTATTATGAGTTAATGGGTCACTTTTGAGGAAATCTTTGATAAGTTTCATGAATATAAGTCGAAGATGCTGAAATTTTTCACGATTCATTCCGGAAAAACGTTAGAAGAACACAGATATTTCTTATCAAATTTTGAAGCCGGGATTCTATCGACACTACATTTTGGTATACTTATTGAAATTTATTATAACTCATATGCACTAACTGATTCGAACTAGTCACCACATTTTGGCTTTTAAAATCTCAACCTTTCAACTTTTCATCGACCTTATTTTGATGTATTCCGCTGCTGGCATTCTTCCGGGAATTTCTAAACTAACTAATTATTTCTCATTTACTTCATAATATATGATTTTAATGCTGTCAGTATACATCACTTTGCATATCGGTCTTTAGATGCTGTTCTTCAAGTTACGTAAGTTCATATATCACTGGAAGCTAATCGCAGAAAATGACAAATTAATTCAGAAAATGACGAATAAATTTAGAAAATGGCAATTTCCAAGCGTTACAGTGGTGACGTAGCGGTAATGTAGCGATAAGAATGACTAAAGTTTTGCCTAATCATATTGGTTTCAGACACTGTTTGTGGTAAATTATAATTGTGCAAATTGCATCATTTTCTTAAAGACAAATACTTGAATTAGTGGACATTTTTAAACATTTGTTTAGCCAATTAATGCAATCATCTCAATTATGGGTCGGGGCACCTCATTGTGGTGTAATAGTTAGCAAGCACGTCTCGCTAAGTCATTTACAATTAAATATTGAGTTCAATCCTCATTGGGTGTTCCATACCTCTGACCGTCTGTTACATCTAAGCTACGCTTAGAAAAACACCATCACATGTATGGGTCAATAGATATTAAGCGGTGATACGAAGGTAAAGAATTTAGTAGTAATCATACGTTTATAAAATCAGGCTATTAATTATCGTTTTCTACCAGCGAGTTTGGGCTGAAAAGTCTGTAGGTTGAATATGAAGGAATAATGCTAGAACAGTGTTATTATTACTTTCAAGTTTTATTAAGAATTGCGATGTTCCTTACCAGGAAAATGGACATCTAACTGTTCAAAAGTAACTAGTAGTGGTTTCTCTTGAAAAAAGAAAAAAATGGTATCAAGTCAGTCAGTCAGTCAGTCAGTCAGTCAGTCAGTCAGTCAGCCAGTTAAGTGCTGTACGTGATATACACTAGGACAATCATGTCTCTTTCGAAATTGAATTCAAACTCTGCACTCAAGTTTCTCATTCCGAACCGATATCCACTACACAGCAAGGCACATCTCATATTATCAAGTACTTACAGAAAAAAGATATTCCTACTGAAATGTTTGCTACATTGGGGGAAGAATATCTAGTTTTATCGAGAGAGCAAAAGTATCAATACTGGATTTTACAGTAGGCATTCATAAGGTTAAGGAATTTTGCTCGTGATATAACGAGATATGTAAACATTTGTTGCCGAAATCTATTTTACTATTATTGGCATAAACATTATTGGTGGGGTCAGTAGAATTGACGAGACGACTTCAGATTTTGCTCTACTCGGCTGCATTCAGTCTCACATTAATTACTTTACAAAACTCATTTTACTATATTGCATGGCTTGAATTCGATTAAAGAAGAACAATTGTCGTGAAAGTATTGCTAGAAATAGTACAGAGAAACTTTATCATAGCGGTGTGAATGACACTGAAGCCGAGATGCTAAGTCATGACAAATAATATTGTCGATTTATCTTTAGATTTTATCAAGAATCTTTATATATATTTGACTGGACCATATATTGGCAGCAATATCCAATGGTAGACTTATAGATATGTAAGATAGATTCAGGAGATAAAAATTGTTTCGCACAAAACAGTGAATCAACTTTCTTAGTAGCAGACCTAACGATGGATTCAATATAGTCTTTACATAACAGCCAAGAATATTAGCTTGAGAAGGTGCAACGAGTTACTATCCTGAAGGTTAGCATCAGCCATAATGATGGAAGCAAAAGTGGATTTCTCGGATGGTTAATAGAGAGCAGTTTTATTTGAGGCGTTAAAATTAACATCATCTTTTGCCCCAGTTAACAACAAACTGTAGATAATTTTTTAGAACGGCCGCCCGTTTGAATTTATCTAGCTGATAAGTTATGTTAAGAGAGGAATAAATAAATTGTGTCATCACCATAGATACCAAATTGAGAGTTGATGCTATCAAGAACGTCGGTGATGAAAATTCAAAACATAGGACCAACGATTGAGCGCGTGAGTTGCATTCGTACCAAAGTATCTAGAAGTGTGGCCGTTCAGTACCAATTTCATTATGCTATTTGATAGGAAAAACTGAATCAGTTCAGAAATTTGGCCGGAGACACCATAACCTTTAACCTTATGAAGTAGACCGGCCTGCCAAACACTTTTGAACGCTTTTGAAATATCCAAACCAACAGCTTGAATTTCACCATTCTGATCTAAAACTTGATAGACTTTTTCCACAATAATCAGCAGTTGACCTAAAGAAACGAAAGATATATTGCTTGTCTGAAAAAAGGCACTGTGATGTGAGATGATTAACAAATTCAGTGTTAGAACACTAACAGGTCAATAGTTAGTAAGGTTAGTTCGCCTGTGTTCTTAAAGAATGAAACAACAGATGACGATTTCCAACAAGCAGGAAAGCAAGAGACAGCGAGCACTTATTATATAGTTTAGAGAGAACAGGAACCAGTTCGTTATGATGAGCTGTTTCCTCTATGATAACTAGATTTAGGAATTAAGCGCAATGCTAGATTGACGGAGATGTCTCATCATTTTACATTTGAAATAGCTAAATGCAACCTTTCTATGCAGTCTCTTCTCTCGAAATTCTCGGTCGTGGAACTTTCTTCCGGTTTCTTGCTTTCTATTAAAATATGTTCTTCAAAAATTTAAATGCAATTTTAATTGTTAACATCTGTTTTCTTAATTCTTGTTCTTCTATTATTCTCTCTACTTAATAATGTTTTAATTTTTTCATATTATCTCACACTCAGTAACCACTGGTGTGTTAGTGGCTGTGTTGACTTGCTTGGGTAGAAATGATTGAAAAGAAAGGATTTATGAAGAGCCATAATTGATTACAGTCTGATGAGACATGTCATTTTTTTTTTGTTAAATCGAACTTTTTCTTGTCTGTTGACAAAATCCTTACTTACTATATAAAGCGGAACACTAGAAATATCAGGTTGATTTAATAAAAAAGCAAGCAAAAAGTAAATCTGATCAAATATATATAGCGTGAGAGATCGTAGAACAGAGAGATGATTTTAAGGTTAGATCTAATTTTCTAACCTTTTCTAGTCTTAACCCAATCCGTTAGAGTGGCTGCTGTATTCAAATTGGCTTTCTAGTATCAAACGAAACTTTGATAGCCTAAGTTAAGATGTGATACAAAGAAACTGAAGTATTAAAGGTGCAAAAGTAATAAAACTAAAGAGATATTTGATAATGTGTCATCTAATAAAAATATAATACCTAGTTTGCATGATTTAAAAGTCAAAACAAGTGGTAAATGAATTAATCATACGACAAATTTCGGTGATACGTCATGAAGTAGAACAACAAATAAATGTCAGGTTGAATTAATTAGATTGGAAATAAATACTCAGTAGAAAAACAATAAGCAACTCAATCTACAACGCGTAAAAATGCTTTTCTTTTCCAGATTAAACAATCCCGGTCCATTATAGAATTATTTTCAATGAACCATTCATGACACCGCCAAGCATTATCCTTGTTTTGAAGACCAGTTTATGATACATTATTATTTTTTCAAATGAAAAAGCAGATGTTAGATTAGTTTTGTTACAACCTTTGATCCTGATTACCAAACTAAGAAGTCAAGAAAATATACGAAACCAAAAACAAATAAGCATTGGTTAACTTTTCTAGTTAAAAATTAATAGCTTTTCAGGTTTTAAGAAAGTAGGCCAATACTTTATAAGAGGGTATTGTTAACAAAAGAAATTGACATAGCATAGTCCCGTTAAAAGGACGACTCGTACTGTACCCTACTGTTCGATCGGCTAGCACCTAATGAAGAAATCAGATTGTGTCGAGGTATCCGAAGACAATGATTTTCCATTTCGTTTAAGGCTTCTCCTGATCATCATTTACGTGTACTAGAATCCATCTGCATTAAAGTACACAAACCGAGCCTGTGCAGACAAAAAAGATTTTGCGTTCCCTTTTTCTGCACAATGGGTTGTGAGTAAGTTTTTTTCATTTCTATACTCGTTGAAATCTTTTTGTATTTTATTCGTGAATTATTTTTTACAAATTATTTATTTTTTAATTGTGCTTTAACTATGCCCCTCATTTACAGTTTGTGTTTATAATTTAAGATCTTATTGTAGTGTCAATTTTCTTTGCCAAAAGGCACCATCCGATGAAGTGTTGAGCGAAAGGATTCTCAGGATTTTTTGTAAGAATAGTTTCCCTTCTTATATATATATATATATATATATATATATATATATATATATATATATATATATATATATATGCAAAAAGTTGATTAGTCATAAAAAATAAATAAAATTAATCCCTACTTGGGTGGTAGCTTTATTTTATATCATAGGCTATTCCAAAGACCGTAAGGAGCAGAATGGAAGAATTAGACATTCGGTGTGAGATCAGAACTATTAGAACAGGACTGGAATCAGTGTGAATAAGGAGAAATTTGCTGTCACTTGGTCGTTAGCGACAACGACTGTTGGGATAACGTAAATTAATAATAATAATAATGATGATGATGATGATGATGATGATTATGATAAAGAAGAAAGTTGTTAGTACCATCATTTGTAGGTTTAGCCAAAAACAGTGACAACGACCAAGAATAGTTGTAGTACTGCTTCATATTTAGAGATTCTTGACAAAATCCAAAGAAGAATCTGCAATGTTATTGATTCTGACGTGACATTTCGGTTTCAGTCCTTTTCCAGCCGCTGTAACGTAGCTTCCATGTGTCTTTCTATAAATACTTTCATAGTAAGTGTTCTGATTAGTTTTCTTCTTTGGTACCTAGACTTTATTAATGCAATGCAGTACCTGATTGACAAGAAGTTCTCATCATTTTTCATTTTAAGTGCTAAATGTAATCGTAGGTTATATGATAATAGTTTCTTCTGTTGCACTTCTCGCTTGTGGAACTCTATTTCGGCTTCTTGTTGTCCAATTTATTTTGATTTTCAAACATTTAATTGCAACGTTAATCGTTATACTCTCTTCTTCATCCCTGTTCTTTTATTGTCCCCTCGTCAGTTTTCTTTTTTCTCCATATTCTCTATCACTCAGTAACCATTTGTGTCTTAAGTTTATTATCATGCTTGAGGTGAAATTATTAAAATAAAGAACCAGATCATACCGAAAATGAAGCAACGTTGCCATATATGTGCGAGAGATGCACGGTCTGCATTTTCCAGTCCCAATAGAGTCCAAGAAGATTTGTAATTATTTGTAAAAGTGTCAGTTTTATACGTGCTGGCCAACATAAGGATGAGGAAGCTGAAGTAGTATGGCCCCGTTAGTATATCATTAAGCCTCTCCAAGACTATCCCACAAGGAACGGTAAAAGGACATCAAAAGAGAGACATGGTCGGATAACGTCGCCGAATGAACCGGTGAAAGTTTTGCTGAGATCCAGACGATGTCCAACGACTGGATCAAGTTGAGGCTTCTTGTTGTGAACGTCACCATGCAGAGCCTCTACGAATCTAGGCGGGTGATTATGAGACGAAAGAAAAATGAGAAGTATGTCACTGAAGCATATAAGACATCAACGCGAAAAATTTGATATGAACATAACAAATAGTAAATCACAAATGACGTACACAAGAATGAATATTTCTCCGGCTTTCAATTCAGACATGTAGATGAACCCGTTTAGGTGTTAAGCTGCACGGTGACTCTACGACCCCCGCCCGGTTGTGAAATAATGATGGTGATGATGATGATAAATTGGTGCAATTATTGATTATAGTAGTGAAAGCTGTGTAGAATTAGCCATACTTTCCTAAGTATAGAAAAGCCTTTCTGAAGATTGAGTTAAGACTTTTACCTTTTACTGGACAGGCTTTCCCCGCCCCCCCCCAAAAAAAACATTGGATGGAGGAAGATAATTTCATATTTTTTCCGAAGGCATTTACACGAGGTGATTGAAATAGTACCGATTCGAAACTTGAACTCTGACTGACTATTCTAGTACCTGTACTGATGTTATGTCACACACACACACACACACACACACACACACACACACACACACACACACACACACATTAAAAAGGGTTGACATGGGAAATCATCCAACATCAGCGCAAATACGGAGACACGTATTTGCGCACCCACAGACACACACTTTTATACATTTTAACACACACACATTGACGATGGCGGCTTATTGCACATGTTAACCCTCTTTTGGTTATTGAAAGACGAAAGTTTGTATAGAGAACCCAGTAAAGATCGAACTCAGTAATAATTGTCAGCCAGACAAGCGTCGTGATTAAATCACGCGCGGCAAAAATCGTTGTGTATGATTCTTCTTATAAAGGATATACATGCAAATATATGTGTGCGTGTGTGAATATACGCACATGCGTTTTTGCGTCCGTGCGTATAACGTAAAAATGCAAATATATAAACAGCATTTTATGATAGATGGTAAGTAGTTCCGTGTTATCCAATTTCAGGAATTCCTGAATTCAATTACTCGCAGCTCGTTATCGGAAATTATCTAATATGATATGCAGAAAAATGATTCCATAGTAAAATTTCATGCATAATAAGGAAAACTATAAGTAGTCAAATCCCGTCATAAAGGTAACCACACAATATAATCATAAGTATATATTTATAACATGTATTTCCATAATATGTATTTCCATAATATTACATGAGAAAATAACCGAGGCCGCGAAATGTTGCAAATTAAAAGTTAAATTATCCTATGTGTAAAAGACTGTAGGGAACATTATGGAAAGGGAGTTTTGTAAAAAAAAGTATAAATTATCATAATTATTGGCAGATTATGGTAGATTGTGGATGCTTTGTCTTTCCAGCAAAAACCAAATTCTGTTTTTCGTGTTCTGATATTAGCATCTGTTTGGTTAATAATAATAATAATAATAATAATAATTATTATTATTATTATCCCTTACTATTCTGCATATCATTAATAGCACTAACCAGTCAACTTAATAAGACAGAATGTGGTTATAAAATAGGACAAAAGAAAATAAGCCATCTATTTTACATGGATGACTTGAAGTTATATGCTAAGAATGATAATGAACTGGAAGGTCTTCTGCAAACTGTAAAATGCTTCAGCGAAGACATTGGAATGAAATTTAATTTGAATAAATGTGCTAAAACTACAGTTTTACGTGGATCAATACAAGAAACATCCTCAATTAGCCTAGACCCTGCTGTAACAATAAAAGAATTGAAACCAGAAGAAGCTTATAAATACCTAGGTGTAAATGAGAGCGAAAACATTCACCATAAAAAAATGAAAGAAATAGTGCGTAAAGAGTACTATAGAAGGCTACGAATGATATTAAAAACTGAATTAAATTCACAGAACAGAGTTATGGCCATTAATAGCCTTGCAATCCCAGTTGTCCAATATAGCTGTAACATCTTAAACTGGACTCTAAACGACATCAGGCGAATGGATGCTAAAACAAGAAAGCTTCTTTCTAAGCATAAGATGCATCATCCAAAGGCTGATGTAGACCGTCTATACATACCCCGTAAAGAAGGTGGAAGAGGTCTTATTCAGCTGGAATTGTCATACAAGACAACAACTATTGGCTTACTAACATACATAGAAACAACAAAGGATTGGATGTTACAATTAGTAAGGCAACATGAAGAAAGAAAGAAAAAATATTCAATAATAAAAGAAGGCAGTAAATTCAAACAAGATTTACAGTTAGTAGATTCTGTAGAAAAGCAGAACGGAAGCCAAGAGCCGACTATTGCGGCAAAGAATATGAAAATGAAAGCCAAAGATAAAGCTCTTGAACAGGTGAAACAGCGCTGGCAAGACAAACCTCTGCATGGCCAATATCCAGTACGTGCCAATAAATCCAATGTTGACAAAGTTAATAATCATCGATGGTTACGTGCATCTGGATTAAAGTCCGAAACTGAAGGCTTTATTCTTGCAGCACAAGACCAAAGTCTTTTCACGAGAAACTTTCAGGCAAATATTATGCATAATAATATGGATCCAAAATGCAGGTTTTGAAACACCAAGAAACAATAGACCACCTAATCTCAGGCTGTTCTGTGCTTGCCCCAAATGAATATAAAAATCGCCACGATAGAGTTGGGCAATATTTACATTGGGCAATATGCAAACATTATGGAAAAGCTGTAGGCAAACACTGGTATGAACATCACCCAGCACCGGTTACAGAAATAGAAGATGTAACCATTCTATGGGATTACACCATCTACACAGACAGAAAAATTGAAGCAAACAGGCCAGACATTATTGTTAAAAACCAGAAGGAGAAAACTTGTCTATTAATTGATATGGCTTGTCCAGCGGATTGTAACATAGCAATCAAGGAATTTGAAAAACTGTCAAAATATAAAGACCTGGAAATTGAAATAGGAAAAATGTGGAAATTGAAAACAAAAGTTGTGCCAGTGATAGTAGGTGCACTTGGAATGATAAAAAATGGAACAAAATTGTCACATTTTTTAGCGTACTGCTCTCAATAATAATAATAATAATAATTTCAATGTAATGCGTCTAATAACTTTCGAAGTAAGCCTTTATTTACCTCTGGTGTTAGGTAAAAAAAAAAAAGTAGTAATGGTAATGGTAATATTAACCGTTGCTTATAAGGAAATAATTGGCATTCATTGACCGCGCAGACAGTTAAAATTTAATTAAAATTTATAACTTTTTTAAAAACAATTTTTCAGGAAAATAAGTTTCTCAAGTATAGTAGCTGTTATCGCTCTTTCCAGTATTGAAGGAGGTTTCCTTCCTAACCTTTGATTTGAAGCAGTGTAAAACGTCAGCATCTTGATTATGTCATTTTCTGTTAGAATTGTGCTATCCATTTTGCTGTTGAAAGTATGCAAGTTATGTGGTTTCTGTTATTTGGCACAGTTCTTTTGATTCTGTGGCACCACTCAACAATGTTAGAAGAAGAATAATCCTTGTCAAGATCTATAGGCTTCAATCGCCCGAAGCAATTTTTGACAATTGGTCTGAGAAAACGGTTTTATACTACTGAACGGGTTTGGCACCATGCATGATATCCATATGAAAGTCTCGATCTGACACGGCAAACAGGAAATCAGGAAAACTAGGCAGAATAATAAAATATTTATTTTTATTATGAGTTAATGGGTTACTTTTGAAAAAACAATTTGATAGGTTTCATGAATATAAGTCGAAGATTTTCAAGATTTTCAATATTCATTCAGGAAAAAACGTTAGTACACAGATATTTCTTATCAACTTAGGATGTCGAGATTCTATCGACACTAAACTGTGGCATACTTAGTTAAACTTATAGGCACTAATTGATTTGAACTAGTCACCTCATTTTGGCTGTCAAAGTCACAACCTTTCAACCTTTCACCGATCTCCTTTAGTTGTATGATACTGTTAGCAATCTCCCGGGAATTTCTAATTTAATCTAATTACTTCTCATTTAATATAGTCGATTAGGTTTTTGTTTCTCCTCTTGGGCGTCTCCGTATGTTTTACGTGTTCTTGAAATATGAAATATGAAATTATCTTCCTCCATCCAATTTTTTTTGGGGGCGGGCGGGCGGGGAAAGCCTGTCCAGTAAAAGGTAAAAGTCTTAATTCAATCTTCAGAAAGGCTTTGACTACTACCTGGTTGTTAGCCATGCACAATTGAACCCGTTTTTTTCAACGTTTATTTTAGTTTCCTATTTCGAATTTGCCAACCATTTTACCATTGTATTCCCCGCCTACTTTGTACAGTAAAACGTTTTAATTTCTTCCTCTGTATTTTGTGCTGTTAGTGCATATACAATTGCAATAGATATATTAAAAAGCCTCCAATTCATTTTAATTATACGAATCCTATCAAATAATTGAGTGTATCCCAGAACAAATTTCTCCATATCTTTGTTTAATATTAGTCCTTCTATCCGAT
This sequence comes from Ascarosepion bandense, assembly GCA_037127315.1. Taxonomy (NCBI): domain Eukaryota; kingdom Metazoa; phylum Mollusca; class Cephalopoda; order Sepiida; family Sepiidae; genus Ascarosepion; species Ascarosepion bandense. Next base: position 2,158,076 of record JBBBDQ010000330.1, read on the forward strand.
TATTTTTCTCCAACTGCATGTACAACTCTCTGTTTGTCATTGACGAAATCTACATTATTTGCCCACCTAGTTTTGCGTACACTTACGATATTAGTGTTTAGACCATTGATGGGCAAGTTTTTAACAATTTAAATATGCTTGTTTCATACTTGTGTACATTGAACACTTCTGCGCATTTTTTAATACCACTATTGGTGATTATGATTACACCCTATCATACGCAACTACACACACACACACACACACACACACACACACACACACACACACACACACACACACACACATATATATAAATCTAAAAACGCAGATCTACGAAGGCAAAAAGACTTTCCACCTCTCCTGTATTACACCGAAACGACGTAGGACACAATTTTGATTTCTCTAATGCTAGTTTAATTGAAAAAAAAAACTTTTAAGGAGAAAGTACTTTGAAAACATATTAATATTGTTAATACCAACAATAAACACTTGTTTAAAACATTACATCACTTCTGCATTTTTCTACAAATCTATACTCCATGGATCCAATTTGTGTTTGGCAATAAATATAACTAAGTAATTTAATAATACATTCATATATTAGTCCATATTATTCATAAAATTATAATATTGTTTTCTCTATATACAATACATTCGACTTTACATATTATATTAATATATTGCATTTCAGAATAATCTATTATACTTATGTTTTCTCTCTATTATTTTATTATATATTTTAATATTACTAGAAATTACTTTTTAATAAGTCGATTCATGTCGACTTCAAATATATATATATATATATATATATATATAACATATGTATTTATATATATATATATATATATATATATATATATATATATATATATATATATGGATATGCATTATGTATGTATTGTTTATATTTGTTTTTATAATACTTTAAATTTTTGTTAACAGTTTTCTCTATTTTTCTATTAATTAATAATGATAACATTTATCTATAAATTTTAATAATAAGTTACCTACCGCTACATTTTTATTATACCTAATTAATATACGTGTATAATTTAGTGTTTTCAAATGTTATTTATATTGTTTAATTGTAATATTGTAAATTTATAATTTAATATTTTAATATTTCTAAATATTAATTATATTACTTGATTATAATATTGTAATAATTTTAATACAAAGATATTTAGTAGTTTAATACATATTATGTCATTGAAAGATTCCGACCGTTAACAACTTATTTTCAAAATTTATTTATTAATAAAAAAGTTCACTTAATACTTGTATACATTATTTCGGAACAATTTTAAACGGAAATGTATTTCGTTTTATCATTCACACACACACACACACACACACACACACACACACACACACACACACACACACACACACACACTAATATAACCAACTTATAAACACACACATTTATACATTTAGCCATGACTATTTCATACACATAATTTGTTTAGAAAGAAATCGTCCATCACTAGATAATTGTATGCATTATTTCGCTACAATTTTGAACAGAAACGTATTTCATTTTGTCATTCACATACATACTAACATTACTGACATATAAACACACTTGCTTACATTAAACCACCCATGATTCTTCTCATACACGTAATTTAGAAATTCGTCTATAGTTTAAATACGCTTGATACATACATTATTTTGCATACATTTAAACATTTATACGCACTTAAATTTAAAATAAGCATCTACTGCTTTTATTACACGTGGTACACATATAAACAGGCACAGTTTTTACTACATTTAAAAATAATCATCTTTTGGTTTGTTTCGCGTGACACAATTGGACCAATGAAATAAAACTGAATTAACATAATACCTCTTTGGATTTTAAAATTTAAAAAAACTAATTTATCTTAACAAATCTCTGAAAAAGATTATTAAAGTGAAACATGCTTGATTAAAGACACATTTCTTACTTGTTCTTTATATATACTTTTCATATATATATATATATATATATATATATATATAAAACAACTGACGAGTTTGCATAACAAAATCTCGCACAAATAAATTATTGTGAACATTTCTAATAAAAATTGATATCGTAAGATGAAATTGACACGATATATTTCTCAAAATCTTCTGGAAATTATGACATCTTGGGTTGGTTAGTTAAAACCAGTTTTTACTTTGAAAATATATACCGTTTGATACAGCCTGTTTGTATTATGTCTAGCCAGCTGATGAGCTGTGATAGAGCGGAACAGGCTTGTATGTGGATGACTAATAATTTATGCTCTCATTATGACTGAGCTCTCCAGAGAGGAAAATTTTAAAAACAGTTACCACTTCTGCCATTTATAAACTACTCTTCAGTAATGAATTGAGTTCTTCCGGTGGCTGGCGTGTGTATATACCGCATATATATAACACGCTAAAACTTTCTCTTCTCTTATTCCAATGACTTAGGGAGTAGGCACTCCGACTAAAACCAAATTGGACGAGTTTCGATCCCGGCTGAAAGCAAGTGGATGTCTAAGCACATTGATAAGCTGTGATACAGCGAAACAGGCTTGTATGTGGATGAGTAATATATATTTGTTTCGACAGTTCTTGTGTCTTATCCAGTGATGAGGTTTATTTCAAATTGAAGGGTGTTAAAAGGTTAAAAACAAGCAAAACCACCTTAATCAGGGAGACATAGTTGTATGTACAAGTGGACCAATCAGAGTAAAGCAACTTCTAATTTGAAGAATATGTGAGAAGACTTAAAAATAATTTGGGGGTGGGCATTTGTATTAATATTTGATTAAACTGAGATCAGCATTATTAATTGATTATTAGATCTACTTTATTATTGTTTCGAAATTTTAAAAAAATTCTCAGTTTAACAATTTATTAGATTTAGAAAGGTATTCATATATCAAACGAGGAAGAGAAAGAACCCAACATAAATAAACCTATAAACAACCACAGATGGAAAAATAGACAGGTATATTCACATACACTGGCAAACAGACATATATACAGATTAATATACCCACGCATATATACATGCACAAATTTCAAAATTTTGTTTTTATCGACTTGTCAATTTGTCTGTTAAATTTTAAAGCTCTATTCGGACACAGACTAAATGGCCACATATTGGATGCAGTCAGGAAGAATTCGTAACGTGACTGGCCTTGAATGAATGAGGTCATTGCAGGCACAATCATATTTCAATGCATGAACATAGACATAATTAGATATATACTTACGCAAATACACAAGCTAAAGACAAAAACGTAAACGACTAAAAACTTCACAAATTGTAAAACATATATAACCACATAGATGGAAATGCACAAAACCTCTGACATCAAACTTGGTAGATACACTATACACAAATCAAATGCGTATGCATGTACAAAACGTCACACATATACATATATATGCTAATCCCCGTATCGTTCACATGAAGTTATGCCTGTGTGAGCTCCAGTTGTCGATCTCGTGTGTTAATCTATGTCTGCGCTTGTATAAAAGGCGTCTCGACGACAAATATTTCATCCCACTTTCACAAAAATTCATCAATATACGCATCTCTACATATATTCAGTATTAAATAAAAAATTAAATCACTTTGTCTGACGATCGCAAAAGCGTGAAACCCAGGACCACAAACTTACATCTATCTATCTATCTACATACATGCACATATATATATATACACTCCCGATGAAAAATTTAAGACCACTTAAAAATCTTTAAAAATAAATTTCTTTTTACAGATAGATTTTAAAATCCTCCCACTTAAGGTTACCAATACTACAATCTAAAAGGTTATGGAAACAAAAAGCTACATTCCAAACATTTTATTTAGAAATTGACATTTTTATAAAATGAGACGATTTACACATGATCAAAATTATAAGACCAGAGACAAAAATCCTACGAAATTGTACAAAACATGTATGAAAATATTCAACAACCAAATTTAATAATGAAGTCTACCTCCACTGCTTTTGATGACTTCAAAAATTCTGTCGGGCATGCTAGAAATAAGCGTTTCCATTAAGGTACGGGAGATGTTGCTCCAGATTCTGAAGATGGCTTCACAAAGTTCATTTTTTGTTGAATATTGTTTGCCAATTCGATAAACATCTCTTGTCATCCATCCCCAAACATTTTCAATTGGGTTCAAGTCCGGTGAGCATACAGGATGTCCCAAGAGATGGACCCCATTTTCTTGTAGAAAGGTCAAGGTCCGTCTTGCAGCATGGATTGCAGCATTATCTTGTTGGAATAACCATCCATCCCCACACAAACGATGGCTCTCCGTCATCAAAGATGCTTTTTGTAGCATGTTAACACAACCAGCCGCTCTCTGACGACCCTGCATCACCTGGAGCTCCATCGTCCCTATGTAAGAAAAGGCACCCCATACCATTAGGGACCCTCCACCACTATGACGTGCGGAGAAAATTTCAGGAGGCATGTTTTTGTTATACCAATATCGTTGCCATCAGGACCATCGAGAGTGAATTTTTTCTCATCAGAGAACAGGACATTCTTCCACTTCTCAACGTCCCATGTTTGGTATTCACGACCAAATTTAAGCGGTCCAACTTGTATCGTGGAAGCAGCCGAGGAATTTGTTTACGCTTTTTATTTACCATGCCTTTTTGTCTTAAGTGTCGTCTGATGGTTACGGGACTGCAATCAGCATCTGTGACTGCCTTAATTTGACTAGAAGAAAGTCCCCCGTCTTTCATAACAACCCGTATTATTCTCCTACTCAATGCAGGAGAAATTTTTTGGGGCCTACCAGAGGATTTTGCTTTTCCATAATGCTCACTGTTCTTTAGAAAGTTGCAAATCACAGTTTTACTGCGATTTATCTTAGCTGCGATCGCCCGCTGTGACAAATCATGCTTATGGAATTCTAGAATTCGAGAATGCTCAACTTTGGTAAGTTTGCTTACTTTAGGCATAGTAACACTTTTACGCAGTGATTGCTAATCTCTAATTGAACTAAAAACATTGGAATTGCCATAGATCTAACAATTTATACCCCTATAATTATAATTTTGATCATGTGTAAATCGCCTCATTCTATAAAAATGTAAATTTCTAAATAAAATGTTTGGAATGTAGCTTTTTGTTTCCATAACCTTTTAGATTGTAGTAATGGTAACCTTAACTGGGAGGAGTTTAAAATCTATCTATAAAAAAATTTCTTTTTAAAAATTTTTAAGTGGTCTTAAATTTTTGATCAGGAGTATATATATATATATATATATATATATATATATATATGTGTGTGTGTGTGTGTGTGTGTGTGTATATATACATATATGTATATATATGCATATATATGCATATACATATATGCATATATACACACACATACATATATACACATACATACAAATACATACGTACATACACACATACATATACACACATATACGCAAACATACCTATATATAGATATAGGCATGCATACATGGACATCTGAACATACATACATACAAATATGAATATGCATACATATACATACATATATACATACATGCATATATATATATATATATATATATATATATATATATATACCCACACAAAAGCGTACATACATACATGTAGAACATACACACACATATAAGTAAATGCATACATATACATACATATCAGCAAGTAAAGGAAATATCAATCTGTCTACTAGTACAAAAGGACAGATGTACACATTATTATATATATATATATATATATATATATATATACACTAACATTTAGACATTAATTTGCCTATATTTGATGGGTACCTTCATCCGACTGGGACACCCTAACCCCCCCTCCGGTACACAATCCGGCACATATTAACACAATAACACTCTGCAAGCACCCAACCCAACACCGACGGCCAACCTATAAAGCCATGAGGTATCTAATCCGATATCGATTATCACGACAATACTTGACAAAGCCCAAACCAGTACAAACCACCCGGCCAAAGCCAAACACGTTTCCCCATAGCACCAACTGTCAAACCAACACCTAATAACCATAATTATCAAGGCCCAAGTCCCACACTGTTTCCGAACTATTTATAATTCCTCGATCCTGCAAAAACCGATGTAGGATAGATCATCGCACAACCATACAACCCGCTGACCAATGTCGGATCGAACGGTCGGCAAAAATCAGTATGATAACACATGTCGAACGACACACCCAGTAAGGATCAATCAGAACGCCCAACCCGAACGAAAACATCCATCAAAAAGGCAGTTAAAGAGATTTTCCTTAATTTTTCAATATTACAACCCGGATTTAAATGCTGAACTATGTTTACAGTGAACAGTGAGCTCATTCCTTGGGTTTAACAGTTTAACCTTGTCCCTAAATTTGATAATTTCCAATTTTTCGTTAAAACATAGGTAGAAAGGTGCACGGAGGGAGTTATAAGTTCGGGCTTTTGAAGGATTTTCTATTTAACAGTGGGTGTTTTGTTTTTTTCATTTAAAGACCAATAGTATTTGGATAATGAAGTGCTGTATTTATAAGAACTATTGTTGAAAGACAATGTGTGATAATATCAGCGAGTTTTGAACGGGTTTTTAGAATAACTGATATAAACCTTTATAGTATTAGAATTTTCAATTGTGGAGACGGTATAAAGATAAACTATGGAGATAACTAGACAGTTAAGCAAAGGGCAATCTTTAGGATTTCTACCATTACATCCGCTGGTATTAGTTCAATTGTCCTTGGTGCGATCTATTTGAGCATTGTAATTTACCGTGTTTTTTTGTATCATAATACTTGTTGAGGACGTTGTTGTTATGTTTTTTAATAATTTTTTTTTATATTATCCGTGCAACTATAGCTTAACTTGAGTGTATTATTATTGAATATTTTGCTGAGAGGATTAGTTTTGGGAAAGTGTTTGCTGATTAGGTTTAAGAATTTTTGTTCCAATTTAGTTTTAACCATCATATTGTAGGGAGGGGTAAACCAGATGATTTTTCTAGATCTTTTCTTCTTGCTGTTATCATTGTCAGTAGGGTTTCTGAATTTGATATCAGTAGCCTTATAACCGCTGTTTCTAAGTGCAGAATTATAAAATTTGCGATGCTGATCAAAAATTACTTTACTAGATGAGTTGTTGCTGAGTCTAGATTCAATAGAAGTTGGTATATGTTTAATTACTGATGGGGTATGGTTAGAATTAGGATTTATGTACATTGGGTTGGAGTTAACCTTCATGTAAGGTTAGAAAGAATTATTGTTGAGGTCTAGAGTAACATCTAAAAAGTCTACTTGTTTAATGTTGGTGGTTATTTCTACCCTAAGGCCTAAACTCTTTAATTCCCTGTGTATTATCTTCCTAATACAATCTACCCTAATTCTAGTGGAATCTCTAACAATCAGTAAACCATCATCTCTATATAGACCTATACTATCTGTATCTATATCCTCGTAAACGGTTAAGTTGTAAAGAATAAATAATCCCACAAGATCAGAGGCCTCAGCCAAATCTAGGGAACCCATTGCAATGTCAAAATATCCATCAGAGGTCCTTTTAGTGCATTGTTCATCATTATAAATCAGAACAGAACTTCTACACTTTAGTATAATATCCATTTCGCTAGTAGAAATATCAGAGTACTTCTTTGCGAATTCCAAAGCCAAGGTAAAGAGGTCCTTAGAAATGGATGGATAAAAGTCCATAATGTCAAATTGTATAAAGGTACAATTTCTTTTATTCTGGATGGTCTTAAACCTGTTGATATCTGTGGTGTTAATCCATTGCATGAGTCCTATGATGCATTTAATAGATCGGTTGGTCCTTTCTAAAATGGTTTTGCTGATTTTGCCAACTTCCATTCTAGTAGGATTAATTAGACGCGTAGATGGTTTTGCTCTAAAGTCTGGTTTATGGTCCTTTAATAAAACATATGCTTCTTCTGTTTGTAACTTACTAACACGGTCACTAATGCATAATTTGTCCGTAATTGATTTGCCAACTTGGTTAATATTATTAACCAGACTGAAATTGGTAGTATCTATTTTTCTATAGCTTTTGGTTAAGGTGTTTTTAACTAGGTTGTCGTAAACCTTGGGGCATATTTTATAAAAGTTTGCGGTCTTGTCCGCTTTAACATAGATGTAATCGGATCTATTTATGTCCTTACCAATATTATCCAAATGCTTTTGGAAGGAATTCTTTCTCTTAGGGAAGGTCAATCCATTAACGATTTCCATCAGGTCATTTTCGAATCCAGAAAGCGCTTCGATAATTGGTGCCGTTTTTAAGCTTTTAAAGCCGAATTTTTCTTGATTATGTACCTGATCCTGTTCAAGAAGAAAGAAATGAGCTTTCCATCTCATTCTTCTGATGAGGTCTTCGGTTTGTAGAACCAGCCTGGCGAAATATTCCCGTTTGTTTGTCGTATATATATAATGTTCTTATTCTGTCATTACCTCGTATTATTTCCTGACGGCCGGCGATATTGTTCCTCACCATTTACAGTATGCTGCCACAGTGGATTAATGAATACCGACTGGGATTTAAGAATCGGTGAGTCGAGCTCGAATTCCAGGAGAATACATTACATTCACTTACGTGCCGATACCCTTAAGAAATCTTCCCTCCCCGCGGCTATGTGTAAATAGCAAGACAGATTCAAAACTATCCAGAAGAGGGATTGGCTCCGTCAGGATATCTTGCTCAAGATACACCACTTCTACTATAGCTCTTCTGGGGAGACACGGGACTCATGATAGTGATTTGAAGTGTGCATTAAAAAGAATGCATGCTAACACAGTGCACAATTTAGCTAAATGTCCTGTTTTTAATTTTTGTTAATTCAGAAAATGACAAATGCCAAGCGATAAGAATGACTAAAACTTTGCTTAAGCATATTGGTTTCAAATATTGTTTGTGGTAAAAAAAATGTGGGCATTAAACGGTGATATGAGAGTTAAGAATTCGGTAGTAATTAGTAGTTACACGTTTTTAAAAATGGGCTATTAATTATCGGTTTCTATATACGAGATTGGGCTGACAAGTTCATAGGCTGAACATGAAGAAAACATGAAGATAAACAGACATCTACCCGTTCAAAAGTAACTAGCAGTAGCTTCTCTTGAAAATGAAAAAGAATGATATCGTGATGTTATCAAATTAGTCAGCCAGTTAATTGCCATATGTGATACAGACTTGGGCGACCATGTCTCTTTCAATCCCTGATTGACAAGGCAGAATGTTTTCGTGCGGTAGGTTTCCATTTATTTCGTTTTATAGCTTTGGTTGGCAACCAATCTACCGCAGAAAGTAATGTCTACCTACAGCGGGAAACTTTTCTGCCGAGTCAGTCATGTCTTGAAATAGATATGATCGCCCAAGCATGTATCACGTATGGCACTTCACTGACTGATTCAACCTAAAGCTGGAAGAAGAAGAGATGGATTCATACCCTTCACAAGGATATTTGCGCGTAAGTGAATGCAGCGAATTCAATTGAAATTCAAACTCTTCTCTCCAGTTTCACATTCCGAGCCGATATCCTTTGCCCTACAAAGCACATCCCATGTTATCAAGTACCCGCAGAAAAAAAGAAATTTATGCTGAAATGGTTGCTACGTTGGTGGCTGAAGCTTTAGTTTTATCGGCAAAAGCAAAAATGTCAATACTGGATTTTACAGTAGGCATTCATAGGTTAAGGAATTTTACTCGTGATATAACGAGATGTGTAAACATTTGTAGCTGAAATCTCTTTTACTTTTATTCGTGTAAATGTTATTGGTGGAGGGAGTAGAATTGACGAGACGAGTTCAAATTTTGGTCTAGTCGGTTGCATTCAGTGTCGCACTAATTACATTACAAAACTCATTTTACTGCCTTGCTTGGGACGAATTCGATTAAAAAAATGAACAATTACTGCAAAAGTATTAATGGAAATGTTATAGAGAAACTATATCACGGTTGTGTGAGTGCTACTAAAGAAAAGTTTTTGTGATTTTTTCAAATTTTTCTTGTTGCTGTAACAACTGTTGTTGTTATTGTTGTTTCTGCTGCTCTTGTAACTGCAAACTAGCGTGTAATGCTTTAGTCAATTCAGCCAGTTGTTCCATTTTTGTTGAGTAATTTCACTGAGTATTTTCAATGTAAGTTGATTATATATATATATATATATATATATATATATATATATATATAAGTAATTTAGTAATAATAGTAATTTAAGGAATCTAATAATTAGTTTTCTTTCAATGGTCCCATATTTTAACAACGTGTGTAGAAAAGCCTAAATGCTGTTTAGCATTTTCCTTTTCATGTATCAGTCAGTCAGTTAAGTGCCATGCGCGATACACGCTTGGGCGATCATGTCTAGAAATAGACATGACTGACTGGGCAGAAGGTTATCCCGCAGTAGGTTGCCATTGCATTCTGCGGTAGACGACCAAGGCTATAGAACCCAATCTGTCCTATTATTTAACCCATAACTGGAAGGAAGAAACGGATTAATACCTTTCACAAGGGTATTTGCGCGTAAGTGAATGCAAGGAATTCAACTGGAATTCGAACTCGGTTCCTCGATTTCTCGTTCCGAGCCGATATCCATTGCCCCACAACGCGCATCCTTTTCATGTATACAAATGCTATTTATTGGAAATTAAAAGGCATTTTGTGTATGCTAACATACAGTCGGACAAGATCTCAATGTGCACTTGTCAGAGAATTTGCTAAAATGCATCATCTGCATTTCAGATTTGGACATGTTGCAAAATGTTTAAAAAGGCAGATTGTCTGTGCAGGGCAAAAGGGACTGGACGACTCCAAGTATCGGAAACAAATGCTACAGAACTGGCTAATTGATGAACTCATTGCATATAAACACTTCATTTTTCAACAGGATAGGGTTCCTGCCCCCTGAAAACTCTCTGTGCGGGCTTATCTCAATTTTCCAAAGAGATGGATTGGGAATGCTCTTAAAATGATGTTGTTAAATAATCTGTCCAGACACCTTGCGATTTCTCTGGGGCTATGTGAAGGGACTGGTTTATATACTCCTTTACCGACAAGCCTAACTGAACTCAAGCAGAGAATCCGTGTTGCTCTAGACAAGACAAGTTGCAGCGTTTTTTGCAGGAACTGACGTGTACAGCTGTGTCACATTGAAAACTTGTGAAAACGTTGCTGAAGTACACAAACCATATAATTTCTCATTGAAATTTGAGGAATACAACTTATTTTGCTCAAATTGAGTTTGTTTAGTTTTATTTTCTTAGACGATGTAATGACTTAGACATTTACATCGCGCATTTGAGCATCTGTGTGCGCATGTATGTAAACGGTTGCTTGCTTGTATATGTTTGCATATGTTTACAACCAGAAGTTCTTTTTCTTACAGTTGGTCAAATATATGCACGCAAATATTTATAAATCAAATTATACATTCTCATATTTCTTATAAGTTCACTAATATATGCACAGCTAATAATATAGTCCGATAACACACAGACACACGTACGCATATATATATATATATATATATATATATATATATATGAAGTGTGAGAGGCCGTGAACGTTTTGTTTAAAGTGTATATTTATTGTTGTTGTTATTATACATGTTATGATATTTTAAGTGACGCTACACACACCCACACACTCACTCACACACACACACACACACACACACACACACACACACACACATATATATATATATATATATATATATATATATTTTAAGGGAAATCGAAAATAAATTCCGACAATGTGAGATAAAAATACTTGAGAAACAACAAAATATAGATTTATTGTAGGGTACACTAACATTATAATGTTTCGGTTGTTGTAACCATCATCAGGGCTTATATTTATTATTGTGAAGTTTTTTTTGTTATTTCGGCCTGTGAATAGATTTAGAAATGTGATAAAAACTTAAAATTTTAAGGCTATTTTTTATCTCACATTGTCGGAATTTATTTTCAATTTCCATTAATATATATATATATATATATATATATATATATATATGTGTGTGTGTGTGTGTGTGTGTGTGTGTGTGTGTGTGTGAGGAGGTCACAAATACCATTATGGAAACTTAAAGTACCATAACATGTATAATAACAACAAAAATAAATATAGATTTTAAACAAAATGTTCACGGCCTCTCACACTTTTTATTCTATACCAATTTCTCTCGGTAGAATAACCCTATTTCCTTTTCTAATATATATATATATATATATATATATATATATATATATATAATATTTTTGTTATAAGTTATTATAATAAAAATATTTATTTTACATCTCTAAACAGAATATATCATGTTTCATTATTATGAATTTATGAATTTTACGTGGATGGTTGGTAACTGGTGATAAAAATGATTTTTATTGAAATTAATAACAGGTAACTAATACCTATTTCAACACTTTAAGGATGGCGCATAAAGTCAGAAATAAAAATATACTTGTGAGTATGTCTCAATTAATTAAAAGTCACATTTACGCAAAATCAGAAAATAAGGTCAGTAGTTGGAGGTGGGTGAGTTATTTTAACATGTCACGGTAAACCGGCGCTTAGGCTTGTCATCATTGACGATTGTAGATGATAGGCAACAAAAAATACGTTATTATTTGTAAATAGTTGACCATTATATATTAATAAAAGAATAGCTATAAAATTGTAATACGTAATTGTTTTTAAAACAGAATTTTTTCAAACTAAATTTTTAAGTAAAAGATAGACTGTGTCGGCATGTCACGTTGTAAACATGAAAATAATGAGGAAAATAGTCTGAACAATATATATATCTCATCTATCTAATCTAAACTTATTTATAAATGGAACTGTGTGTGTGTGTGTCTCTGTGTGTGTGTCCGTTGCCTATAGACACCGAAACGGCTGAACCGATTTTCTTGGAAATTTACACAGTTGTACTATCAGCGGCTGCGAGTGTTCTTAGCTAGTTTTTTTTGCCGAGGTGCCCCCGATAAATATCGAAAATCGATAATCGAAAAAATTGAGTTATAGAAGGAGTGGTCCGATTTTAATCAAATTTCATACACTCATAGACAGAGACATAAGAAACGATATTCAGAAGTTTCAAGGTTGTAGTTCTTACAATAGTGCAGAAAATCGATAATATATATAAATAAAAGGCAAGATGTTTGTGTGTGTGTCTGTTTATCTGCTTGTATGTCTGTATTTTTTTCAGCCCTTTCATTTTAGTTTTTGCTACGGGTTTGGCTCGAAGTAGGTATAATTGTAGTTCTTAGTCTCAGCCATGATACCATTTACTCAGAGGACTTATTTAGCCTTCAAAATTCAGTTTACGACGAAAAAACTTATTTGATATCGATACCAGGAAATCAAAATTTGACTTACATCAATTCATTTTTCTTTCAGTCTACGGTTTCGCTTTAAATGGAAACAACTAGTGCTTTTTAGTCTTTCGTACCAACGTCCAAGAAGTCTGAGCTCCAGGACCATAGATTAGTTTTAAAGCTTTCATTACACCCGAGCAACGCCGGGCTATACTGCTAGTATATATATATATATATATATATATATATATATATATTGTTCGGGCTATTTTTCTCATTATATATATATATATATATATATATATATTATTTACATTGGACTCTTTTTCCTCATTATTTTTATGTTTTCAAAATGACATACCGACACAGTCTATCTTTTACTTAAAAATTTAATTTGAAAAAATTCTCTTTTAAAAACAATTACGTATTACACTTTCGTAATATATATATATATATATATATATATATATATATATATATATATATATATATATATATGCACACCTAGGGGATATAAGTGCGATTAAGTCGGACAGCACAGAATTTTCTAATATTTCCTCAAACATCGCTACCAGGAAAACAAAATTTGACTTACATCTATTCATTTTTCTTTCAGTCTATGGTTTCGCTTTCACTGGAAACAACTATTGCTTGTTAGTCTTTCGTGTCAACGTCCAAAGAGTCTGAGCTTCAGAACCATGGATTAGTTTTAAAGCTTTCATTACACCCGAGCAACATCGGGTTATACTGCTAGTATATATATATATATATATATATATATATATATATTGTTCGGACTATTTTCCTCATTATTTTTTATGTTTATATACATATATATATATATATATATATATATATATATATATATATATATTATTTACATTGGACTCATTTTCCTCATTATTTTCATGTTTACAACTTGACATACCGACACAGCCTTTCTTTTACTTAAAAATTTAATTGGAAAAAATTATCTTTTAAAAACAATTACGTATTACAATTACGTAATATATATATATATATATATATATATATATATATATATATATATAAGGGATTAAGTCGGAGAGCACAGCATTTTGTAATATTTCCTCAAACATGCCGGTTAGAGAAAATAAATAAGTATACTGTTTAATAAATTAAAATTTACGTTAAAAGTTATATATATAGCGTGCACTGCATGGTGACTGACTGTGTTAGTCCCATGTTATTCCCTACAGCCTTTCACAAATAGGATGATGTTAGCCCAATGCCACAAGTTATCATCATCATCATATAAGTGTTAAATATACAATATTAACGGCATTTTACCTGTTGTACACTCTAACTCCTACTGCAATTTCGAACTGAACCTTTTATTTCATCAAGCAGTTTAGATTGTTCTAGTTCTACGTACCATGCACTTTCGAGAGTTTCAGTATCAGTCATGTTACTTTAACTTTACTCTCTAAGTTATTTGAAGATTTTAAATAACTTAGAGAGTAGAGTTAAAGTAACATGACTGATACTGAAACAATTTTGATCTATAAGCATAATTTTATTTTGTTTTTAAACTAAATATCGCATTAACATTTTTTTTAGAGAATAATAACGATTTTTCTAGATACAAGCCCTACAAAATGGCTACTAATAACATCACCATACAAATTACTCATAGCTGGGTGCAGGGAATGGATTCATACCTTTCCCAAAGGTATTTGCGTGTAAGTGAATGTAACGAGCCTGAGTGAAATTCGAACTCGGCTCTCAGATTTCTCTGGAGGATAGGTAACAACTGACCCTAGACTTGAATATGTTAGATTGAATGACAAAGTACTTAACTTTTATTGTGTGCGAACAAGAGATTTCTTTTTGTAACTTAGCGCATATAGAGATTATCCAAATATTTCTGTTCCGAGCACTTAAGGGTTATCTATTAGCCATTATAAAGAATTCTACCTGAACTATTGCAAATATGTAAATTATTAATGGATCCACACAAGAAAAACAATAAAATTTTTAACAGCAGTTCTTTGCCAGTATTTTTTTTAATGAAGCAGTTTGTAATATTCAAAAGAGATTATTTCTATCCAAACACACAACTATGAAATGAAGTGATGACTTAATAATTGGAATTTTATCTGACATCTGAAAGCTAAACATTTCTACAAGTGAAGATTTGTTGTGTGTCGCTTCGTGCATTACATCTCAACGCAGAAAGTACAAATGCCTATTTATAAGTTAAAAACTGAATAATTATTTCTGTAGTTTTTCTTTGATAATGATAATAATTATTAATATTTATAATGGCTAAGTGATTTATTGGATGCCGTAGATAGCAAATGCTAAAACATTATTTACTTCCATTGAAGCTAGACATTCATTCTGGCATGTGAATAGAAAAAGTATTAAAATGAATATTTTTCTCCTTTGATGTTCATTGGTAGCATACTCCCTTAGTAGTTGATTATTTTGTACAATATTTGATTATATATATATATATATATATATATATATATATATATATATGAGCTGTGATACAGCGAAAGAGATCTGTCTGCGGATGACTATTTACGCTTTCACACCCTGATTGAGCACTCTGGGAGAATGGTAGACTTTGAAAAACAGTAGCTACTCTGGCATGTACGCATCGCTCATTCCGTAATGAATTAGAGCACTCTGGCTATTGGGCGTGTATAATGATAATGCATACGCTAAATAGTCTACCTTCTTCTACCGAGCGCCCATAGCCGAGAGGTAGAATCGCCGACTGACGCCAGTTCGGTCGGGTTTCAATCCTGGGTTAAAAGCAATCGGGGTCTAACCGTACTGATGAGCTGTGATACAGCGAAACAGATCTGTCTGCGGATGACTATATATATATATATATATATATATATATATATATATACTAGCGTGCATTCATATTGTATATATAACACACTAAAGTTGGCCTTCTACCAAGAGCCCATAGCTTAGACGTATAATTACTGATTGATGTCAATTCGGTTGGGTTTCAATCCTGGCTAGAAGCAATCGGATGTCTAACCGCACTGATGCGCTGCGAAACGGGACTGTTTGCGGATGATTGCACACACACACACACACACACACACACACACACACACACACACACACTCTTCCGCATGCCTAAACACATACACACCCATATGTTAACAAGGGTTACAATGTGGAATCAGTCATCCTTTGCACACACGCGCGCACACACACATATTAACGATAGAGGGTTATTGTATATGTTAACCCCTTCTCAGTTATTGAAAGTGGAATGTTTGTTTAGGGCATTCAGTAAAGATCGAACTCAGCAATAGTTGCCAGACACCCATGCGTCGTGATTAACTCACGCGCTGCAAAACTCTCCTATGTACATGTGTGTGTGTGTGTGTGTGTGTGTGTGTGTGTGTTCGAGTGCGCATTCCTGTTTTTGAATGCGTATGCTTATACTTATTGATGATATGCATGCGTGCATATGCGTGCGTATACCGTAAAAATGCAAATATATAAACAGCATTTTATTAGAAATGGTAAGTAATTATGTATTAGCCAATTGCAGAAATTCCTGCATTCATTTACCACCAACTCGTTATCGGTAATTACCTAATATGATATGGATAAAAATGATTCCATAGTAAAATTTGATGCATAATAAGGAAAACTATCAAAAGAAACTTGTTCCAGGGAAAACATAAAAAAAGTGAAAAGGGTCACTTAAAATAAAAAACAAAGAATAATCACTAATATCAAACAAGTAACACACAACATCGTAACAAGGGCGGATCTTTCGTGGAAACAGAAAATACAATAAATTCATACCCCCAGTTCTGTGTACGTGGTATAAGTGTTCTTAGCTGTAAATTTCTGAACAGTTGGAATTAGAGAACGTAGAGTATCAGAACATTTTTTTCATGGAAAAACCAATAGAATCTTCCTTGCGACGTTTCATCTGTAGGAAGGCGCTATAGTGATTGAGCTGACTTTCGTAAAGAGAGAGTATCGCAAGAGTAATCAGGTCCTTTTTGGGACAGTATCTAACCTCGTTTACTTTTGGAGATATTGAATGTTACAAACAGGTCTCCTTCCCGCCTCAGCTAAATCTGGCACAAGACTACGAATTATCTTGACAAAATCATCAATTGAATTTTATAAATTTCACTTCATAATGACAAATCGATGCAAATATTCACTACTGAATTACGTGTATTGACAAGAATGTAGATTAAGTTTAAATTAAATATGAAGATAAACGTGTTTGTTTCATCTACGGCAGCGTTTCTCAACCTTTTTTTTTAATTTCACGGCGCACTTGTACAATAACTAAACCTTTAGGGCACATCTTAAATTTTAAAAAGCTAAAATAAGTCATGAAATTTGAAAGAAAAGTATGAAATCTCCTTAAATAAGCATTTATTTTTAAGACATTATATTGCCTGGTGTCGTTAGCTTTTTAAATAAAAAATAAAAAATTTTAAATAAAAAATAAAATATTTTTAAATAAAATTTTTTTAGATATGAAAATAATCTATAAATTACTCTTCTGTTTACTGCGAACGGACAAGGATGCTTCCCGGGACGCATAAGTGTGCCCCAGCACACCAATTGAGAAACGCTGGTCTACGTACTTATTGATTTACATACGTACAACAGGCAAATAAATTCCCTTTATATTTTGACTGTCTTTATTTATTCATTAAAGTGGAAAGTGATTGCCGGCAGAGTTCGACTCAGTCGAGGCTCCATCTACGGAGAGAAACTTAGCTGAGAAGTATAGACCGGCTTAGTGTTCGATCCCCCGTATGTGGGGGCTGGTCAAACTTTTACCCTTGACCCGATTGTTTGCGCTCGGGTGCCCGACCTTGTGTCACTTTCCGTCTCAGTGGGAGAACTCAGGGTAAATACGAATCCAATTCTCAATAATGAACATGGAGGTGCTCTAATTATGTTTTTATTGATATTGTCACTATTTTCACTTGCAACTCTAAAACCATAGAAGACTGAAGCCCCGAAAAAAAAAAAAAGAAGAAAAGAAAAGAAAAGAAAAGATGTATAATTGCATAGGAGAAAAATAAATTGTGGTATTGAAATTTAGTTAAAAGATAAAAGTGTTCTTGGCTTAACGTTTTCAGACTTCGTATATTTTTCCCTCCCCGCGTTTTGTAGCTTTCTTCGATGTCAAAATGAAAAGTAATTTTAAAACATTATTAAAACGAATACAGCGTAAACAGATATTTTATTATTTCTTAACTCATTTAAAGAGGAAGAGGATTCGCTGAAGCAGATAATGGTTATCGGCGCCTAAAATTCCAGCGTTGTTCATTGCATTTACTTTTGCACTAAAACCTTTGGGAAAAGGATCTTTTATCGCTTCAGATGGCAATTAACTAACTGGGCTCTCTCACTTTGGGTAGTAAAAAATCAAAGAGATGGACAATTCTTAATTAAAAACCGTAGAGAAGGCAACTGGAAACCAATCCAGCATCTTTCTAAAAAAGTAATAGTAATTTATAGATAATAAAGATCTGAGGAGAGCCATGATCAGCACTATGGTGCAGTGACATGGCATAAATAAAACGTAGAAAAACTTTTTAATGCAAAACCTTGTTGATTGAAAGCAGAGAAAATAATAGGCATGTCTTCTTTTAAATCTAAATCTAATATATCTATCTAATCTAAACGTATTTATAAATAGAACTTTGTGTGTGTGTGTGTGTGTGTATGTCCGTGTGTGTGCATGTGCATCTGTTACCTATAGACGCCAAAACGGTTGAACCGATTTTCTTGAAAGTTTACACAGTTGTACTATAAGCGTTTGCAAGTGTTCTTAGCTAGGTTTTGCGTCGAGGTACCCCCGATACATATTGAAAATCGATAATCGAAAAAATCTGGTTATAGAAGGAGTGGTCCTATTTTAATCAAATTTCATACACTCATACACAGAGACATAAGAAACGATATTCAGAAGTTTCAAGGTTGCAGTTCTTACAATAGTGCAGAAAATCGATAATATATATAAAAGATGTTTGTGTGTGTGTGTCTGTTTATCTACCTATATGTCTGTATTTTTTCAGCCTTTTTATTTTATTTTTTGCTTCAGGTTTGGCTCTAAGTAGGTATAATTGTATTTCTTAGTCTCAGCCATGATACCATTTACTCAGAGGACTTATTTAGCCTTCAAAATTCAGTTTACGACGAAAAAAACATATTTGATATCGATACCAGGAAATCAAAATTTAACTTACGTCCATTCATTTTTCTTTCAGTCTACGGTTTGCTTTAACTCGAAACAACTATTGCTTTTTAGTCTTTCGTGCCAATATCCAAAGAGTCTGATTTCCAGGACCATGGATTAGTTTTAAAGCTCTCATTACACCCGAGCAACGCCGGGCTATACTGCTAGTTCTTTTATATATGAACATTTGATATACGAACATTTTCCTGTACCAACAACTTCAATAAGATTATTAGCATGATAAACTTACAAGCCATTGTAAGTGAATCCATTGGCTTCTTCATACATTTGTCTCTATAAGTACCAAACGGATAAAACAATTGCTTGATTTATTAAGTTTAGATTTGTGTCTTTTCGTTTTATTTCTCTTGATTTCTATCGCACCTCCGAGATTGTCATTACGCAATCATTAGTAAGCAAACTGAAACAGAAATAAAAAAAATTAAACTTCGGTACGACTCGGTTTTTTTTTTTTGCTGAGGCCACGGAAAGTTGCAAATGAAAAGAAAAATTATCCTATTTGTGAAGGACGACAGGAAATATAGAAGAGAAATTTTGTAAAACATTGCCATAATTATTGGTAAATTACGGTAGGTTGGGGATATTTTCTCTTTCCAGCAAAAACCAAATTATGTTCTTCACGTTCTGATATTGACATCTGTTTAGTTAATAATAATAATAATAATAACAACAACTGGGGAGCATCATAGCCGGTGTCCCGAGTGTTGACGAACATGGCAGGGCCAAGAGAAGGTTACTTTTTAAAGTTTGAAGAATTAGACAGCCAAGGTAACTGGGAATTCACATCTAGATTCTTAGGAACAGAGACCGTCCGATAGGACAGGGTTACCACACCTGAAGGCATTTCTAACTGGATACGATATCATCAGTGTATTTGTATGATATATATAATGTTCTTATTCTGTCATTAATGCTTGTATTATTTCCGACAATATTGTTCCTCCGTATTCGCAGTCTGATTGCACGGTAGAATAAAACTAGCGGCTCAGATTGAGGGAACGGAGAGACGATTTCGAATTCCAGTAGATTTCATTACATTCTGATTTTAATTTTTGTTAATCCAGAAAATGACAAATGCCATTCGATAAGAATGACTAAAACTTTGCCTAAGTATATTGGTTTCAAATACTGTTTGTGGTAAAATATAATCGCGCATATTTTTACACATTTGTTATCCCATTAATGCAATCATATCATTTATGGATCAGTAAGCATTAATCGGTGATACTAGAGTAAAGAATTCAGTGGTAATTATACGTTTATAAAAATGGGCTATTAATTATCGGGTTCTATATACGAAGTTGGACTCAAAAGTTCATATGCTGCCCTTTTTTTATAATCATTTCACCCCAAGCAAGTCAGGACCGCCACTGGTTTGCAGGGGGTTACAGTGAGAGAGGAAATAAGTTACCGGGGATGACGAAGAAAGGATAAGAGATGGATGGGAATCAAGGAGATACAAGATGGCAATTGACGTTGCATTTAAACTTTTTGAGATTGTAGCTATCAGGGAAGCAAGTAAACTGTAGATGTTCTACAAACGAGAAGTGCGAGAAAAGAAACTATTAGAGTAGAAGAGAAGGTTAAATTTAACTATTTCGATGGTAAAAGGGTGTGACTTTGATGCCAATACATGTAAGTAAATACATGTGGTCGCGGCACCAGCGAAAAAAGCTCGTTAAAGCAGTTATGATAAATATTGTAGAAAAGACAGAGGGAAACTACATCACGTCGATGAGAAAGTGACTGAAAGCGAGCTGCCAAATCATGATCGATTATATTGCAGATTCCCCTTCGGATTTTTCGAGAAACACAAGACGAATAGCAGAATCACCCGACCAGATATTGCAGCAGTATTCAATGTACAGACTAATGTTAGATTTATAAATGTGCAAAATGCGAGAATTCCATTTGATATCATTTGAGAGAACAAGGCCAAGGGATAAAGTGTGTTGCTCTCTAGGTGACTAGCGTCACGAATCCTTATGGTAGGCAAAATATGTTTCTTTATGGTGGTTAAAGGAGAGCAGCTTCGTTTTGAAGGCATTAAGATGTACGAGCCATTTTCTACTACATTCATTCACAGATTGGATGTCTTTTTCAAGGGCGACATCTAGGTTTACCCTGTCAACTTTGGCAGATTTGGATAGCGCTTTGAGGGACGCCCAAGCTCGTATTAAGATATCAAGAGCAACAACTCGAGCTTCGTTGTTCTTATCAAAAACCTGGTATATATATATATATATATATATATATATATATATATATATATGATGGCCATTAGCATATCAGTAGCTTACCCTGTCAACTTTGGCAGATTTCTTATTAAAAGGGAGTAAATGGTAGTGTCAACTGCATAGATGCTTACTTGGGAACTGATTACATCAGGAAGATCATTGATGAAGATCAGAAAAAAGCGTAGGACCTAGGATAGAGCTTTGGGGGACGCCCAAGTTCGTATTAAGGTATCAAGAGCAACAACTCGAGGTTCGTTGTTTTTATCAAGAACCTGGTGTATATATATGATGGTGATTAGCATATCAGCGGAAGATCTGGCGAAGCGGAAGCTATACTCTGAAGGAATTAATGCTAGAACTGTGAAATCTTGCATGCATAATTTCAAGTTTTAATAATAATTGCGTTTTTCTTTCCAGGTAAACAGGTATATAACTATTCAAAGAGAATTCAGAAGTAACTAGTAGTGGCTTCTCTTGAAAAAGAAAAAAATTATCAAGTCAGTCAGCTGTTATACGTGATACACGCTTGTGTGTTCATATCTCTTTCGATTCATGACTGACTAGGTTTAAGACTTTCTTGCAGTAGGTTGTCATTTCTTTCTACGGTAGACTGGTTAACAACTAAGGCTACAAAACCCAATCTGTCCTGCAACTCAACTCATAGATGAATTCATATCTTTCCTCGGAGTATTTGAGCGTAGGTGAATGCAGCGAATTCAATCAGAATTCCAACTCTACTCAACAATTTCTCATTCCGAGCCGATATCCATTGCCCTACGCTTAATAACATCTCATGTTATCAAGTACCCGCAGAAAAGAAAGATATTTATGCTGAAATAGTTTTATCGACAGAGCAAAAGTGCTGATACTAGATTTTGTAGTAGGCATTAATGGGTTAAGAGATTTTTAGTAGGCATTAATAGGTTACGAGATTTTTAATAGGCATTAATAGGTTAAGAGATTTTTTAGTAGGCATTAATAGGTTAAGAGATTTTTTAGTAGACGTTAATAGGTTAAGAGATTTTTTAATAGGCATTAATAGGTTAAGAGATTTTTTAGTAGGGATTAATAGGTTAAGAGATTTTTTAGTAGACATTAATAGGTTAAGAGATTTTTTAGTAGGCATTAATAGGTTAAAAGATTTTTAGTAGGCATTAATAGGTTAAGAGATTTTTTAATAGGCATTAATAGGTTAAGAGATTTTTTAATAGGCATTAATAAGTTAAGAGATTTTTTTAGTAGACATTAATAGGTTAAGAGATTTTTTAGTAGACATTAATAGGTTAAGAGATTTTTTAATAGGCATTAATAGGTTAAGAGATCTTTTAGTAAGTATTAATAGGTTAAGAAATTCTATGTAAACATTTCTTGCCGAAATCTATTTTACTGTTATTGGCGTAAATGTTATTAGTGGGGGAAGTAGAATTAAACAAACGAGTTCAAATGTTGGTCTAATCTGTTGCATTGAGTGTCACACTTACTTTACAAAACTCATTTGTCTTGCGTAGGGCAAATTCGATTAAAAAACATCAATTACTGAGAAAATATTGATAGAAATAGCGCAGATAAACTATATTACGGCGGTGTGAATGTCACTGAAGCCAAGATGCTAGGTCAGGACAAATAATATTACCGATTTACCTTTAGATTTTATCATGAATCTTCAAATATATAGAACTCGACTATATGTGACAGCAATATCCAAGACATGGACGAATGGTAGACTTATAGATATGTAAGATAGATTCAGGAGATAAAAATTGTTTCGCACAAAACAGTGAATCAACTTTCTTAGCAGCAGACCTAACGATGGATTCAATATGGTTTTTAAATACCAGCCAAGAATATTAGCCCGAGAAGGTGCAACGAGTTACTATCCTGAAGGTTAGCATCAGCCATACTGATGGAAGCAGAAGTGGATTTCTCGGATAGTTTTATTTTGGGAACATTAAAAGTAACCCTATCTTCTACTCCAGTTAACAATAAACTGCAGCTTATTTATCGGCCGCCAATTTGAAGTTAACTTATCGATCTGATTAGACTTATTATCAAGAGATGAATATGTAAATTGTGTCATCAACATAGATACCAAGTTGAGAGTTGGTGTTATCAAGAAGGTCATTGATGAAAATTCAAAATATAGAGCCAACGATAGAGCCCTGAAAGACACCTGCATTATTACGAAAGTATCTAGAAGTATGGCCCCACAGCACAAATTTCTTTTCCCTATTTGAAAGAAAGTTTGAAACTATTTAAAAATTCGCCCGGAGACACTATAAGAAGACTAATCTGCCAAATCTTCTTGAACGCTTTCGAAACATCTAAAGCAACAGCTCGAATTTCACCATTTTGATCTAAAACTTGATAGACTCTTTCCACAATAATCGTTAATAAATCTGAGGTTGACCTAGAGAAATGAAAGACCTATTGCTTGTCTGCAAAAAGGCACTGTGATGTGTGATGATTAACGAATTCGGTGTTGATGAAGGCCTCGAGTATAGAAGAGGTAGAACACTAACTGGTCAATAGTTCTTCTGAGTTCTTAAAGAATGAAACAGCAGTGACGATTTTCAACAAGCAGCAAAAGCAACATGGCACTTATATTGTTGAGAAAGCACAGGAGCCAGTTCATTCATTAATAATGTTTTTATTTTCTCATATTCTCTCACACTCAGTAACCACTTTCCTGTTATTGGTTTGATTTCCTTGCCTGAGTTAAAATGATTCACAAATTTTTTTTGAAGAGCCATAATTGTCTGAAGAGACATAACATCATTTTTCTTAAATCGAATCTTTTCTTGTTTTTCGACAAAATTTGTAGTTGCTATATAAAGTGTAACACCAGGTATATAAGATTGAATTAATTAAAAAGCAAGCCAGAAAAATAAATATGATTAAAAATATATAGCTCGAGAGAGATGAATTGAAGGTGAGATCTAATTTCTTAGCTGTAGAATAGTCTTAATCCAGTTGGTTAGAATGGCTGATTTATTTAACTGAAATTTCTAGTATCAAACAGAAGCATGATAGCTTAAGTTAAGATGTCATACAAAGAAACCTAAGTATTCAGTTGCAAAAGTAATAAAACTAAAGAGATATTTGATAATGTGTCATCTAATAAAAATATAATACATAGTTTGCATGATTTAAAAGTTAAGGCAAGTGGTAAATGAATCAATCATACGACAAATTTTGGTGATACGTCATGAAGTAGAACACCAAATAAATGTCAGGCTGAATTAATTTGATTGGAAATAAATATTCAGTGGAAAATCAATAAGGAACTCGATCTACTGCGCGTAAAAAAAAAATGCTTTTCCTTTCCAATTAAAAAATTTCGCCCCATTATAGAATTCTTTTTAATGAACCATTCATGACACCACCAAGCATTAGCATTGTTTTGGAGACCAGGTTATGATATATTATTATTTTTTCAAATGAAAAAGCAGATGTTAGATTAGTTTTGTTGCAGTCTCTTACACTGCTTCTAAACTAAAAAGTCACGAAAATATACAAACAAAAACAAACAAGCATTGATTAATTTTTCTAGTTAAGAATTAATAGCATCTCAGGAATTAAGAAACTAGAAAATGTGGTATTTCCAGTTATAGAAAGCGCGCGTGCACACACACACACACACACACATTAAATTATGAATAAAAAATTAATATTAAAACATTTTAAAAATGTGTTTTAAACATTCGTTCCTTAGTGATTTCAGAAATAAATGATTATTTATACCAATTTAAATACTTAAATTACGATTACAAAACAAATTAATGTTGAAATATCCATAAAAATGCTGTTTAAACAATACGTCCTCTGTTGGCCTCAGAATAAATTAGAATAAAATAGTTTTTTAATTTTTACTTCATTAAATTTTGTACCTAAGTGCGTGTATATATATATATATATATATATATATATATATATATATATATATAAATTAGAGATTATGCTATTCCCAAACAAAAATGAACTATCGAATGAAAGAACGGAAATTATGACTAAGTGTAACCATATTAAAAAATACCTCTTAGATCCATACAATCATGGATGAAAACGCCATTGTTCCTTGTAATTTTAAAAATTGCGCGTTCAAAAATTTCCTGGCACGTGAGCGTTGAAAAAAACACCTTTACGTGAGCGTTCTTAAAAAAAAAAACGGTAAACGGTAAAATCAGTTATTGCAAATCGCCTGAAGACACTACTCATGGTAGAAACCTAGGTCACATAATAACTTGTTTACAAATGGAATATATATATATATATATATATATATATATATATATATATATATGTGTGTGTGTGTGTGTGTATTTAACCGTTTCTCGAGTGAGAAATCTTTCCTAAGCATGTGGAAAGTGGCAAGCAAATGTCTGGTCTTCAAGAACGCGGGAAACCAATCCTCTCCCGCCCAGTACAGACCCAATAGTCTCCTCAGTATAATCAGCAAAATTTTTTAAGCCATTATCAACCTGAAGATCGTCGAGCATCTGGATAGAAATAACATCTTGAGCGACAAGCAGTACGGGTTTCAATCCACAGGTAAGGCCCTAACAACCATTTGGGTTAGTTTTTGGCACCCATCTCATCAGGCCGCAAATTAAAAATGGAAAGCATGATGGAAAAATGGAGTTTGGGATTGATAAATGTGTGAAAACATTTGTGAGCGGAAAGTTTTGACGGGGCAAAAATATTTTGCTTGACAACGACATATTAATTAAAGAGTTTAAGCCTGAAGAAAAGTTAAGTTTTTTTAATCATATAATTTCAAGCCAGGCAATAAAGCTACCAAGATGCAAGCAGTTACTGAGGATGAAATACAGCAGAGTAAAGGAAACTGAGAAAACGTTATTAAGAGGAAAATACAATAAAAAGAACAGGGTACACATACATATTTTCATGAAAGTAAACAAACATATTTAAACTATTATGCTTAAACTACTAAATCATATAATTAAGAATCATGTTAGCCGCATATCCAATCAACTGCATTAGTAATCATGATTTGTTAACTTGCTGTCTCTCGAGGTTTCTCATTAAGACAGCTCGTAAAAAACAAGAAAAATGAAAATAATAATAACAATGTTGTACATGAGGACATAAATTATTCCATTTGTAATTTGAGCCCTCGGATCGATTTGAAAAAGGTTCCGATAGATTCATTAAAGGAATTTCTGGCAGCCCATGCCTTAAAAAAATACAAAAAAATTACACTCAGAAATTTAGCTCACACATTACCAAGATCTTTATTTATGTAAAATGTTTGCGCTCTGTTTTTTTTAATAAAAATATTCAGTGAAAAATGTCATGAAGCGATTTATGAGAAAGAAATGTGCATGCAACAGAAAATAAAAGGAAATAATAATAATAATAATAATAATAATAATAATAATAATAATAATAATAGAGGTATATTTCAATTGACTCTTTGTTTCTCTTAATATTTTGCATATTATTAATAGCATTAACCAGTGAACAAGATGGAATGTGGTTATAAAATAGCTGAAAAGAAAATAAGCCATCTATTTTACATGGACGACTTAAAGTTGTATGCTAAGAATGATAATGTGCTTCAAAGTTTTCTGCATATTGTAAAATGCTTCAGCGAAGACATTGGAATGAAATTCAATTTGAATAAATGTGCTAAAGCTACAGTTTTACGAGGATCGCTACAACAATCATCCTCAATTAGCTTAGACCCTGCTGTAACAATAAAAGATTTAGAGCCAGAAGAAGCTTATAAATACCTAGGTGTAAATGAGAGTGAAAATATTCACCATAAAAATGAAAGAAATAATGCGTAAAGAGTACTACAGAAGGTTACAACTGATATTAAAAACTGAATTGAATTCTAAGAACAGAATTATGGCCATTAATAGTCTTGCTATCCCAGTGGTCCAATATAGTTTCAACATCTTGAACTGAACTCTAAACGACATCAAACAAATGGATTCTAAAATAAGCAAGCTTCTTTCTAAGCATAAAATGCATCATCCAAAGGCTGATGTAGACCGTCTAGAAGGTGGAAGAGGTCTTATTCAGCTAGAACTGTCATACAAGACAACAGCTATTGGCTTACTAACATACATAGAAAAAACAAAGGACTGGATGATACAATTAGTCAAACAACATGAAAACAGAAAGAAAAAATATTCAATAATAAAAGAAGGCAGTAAATACAAACAATATCTACATTTAGTAGATTCTGTTGAATAGCAAAACGAAAGTCAAGAATCAACTATTTCGGCAAAACAAAATGAAAAAGAAAGCCAAGATTAAAGCTCTTGAACAGATGAAACAACGTTGGCAAGACAAACCTCTGCATGGCCAATATCCAGAACGTGCTAATAAATCCAGTGTTGATAAAGTTAATACTCATCGATGGATACGTGCATCTGGATTAAAATCTGAGACTGCAGGCGTTATTCTTGCAGCGCAAGACCAAAGTCTTTTCACTAGGAACTTTCAGGCAAATATTATACATAATAATGTGGATCCAAAATGCAGGTTCCGTGATAAATACCAAGAAACAATAGACCATCTAATCTCAGGTTGTTCTGTACTTGCCCCAAATGAATATAAAAATCGTCACGATAGAGTGAGGCAATATTTACATTGGACAATGTGCAAACACTATGGAAAATCTGTAAACAAACACTGGTATGAACATCACCCAGCACCGGTTACAGAAATAGAAGATGTAACCATTCTATGGGATTACACCATCTACACAGACAGAAAAATTGAAGCAAATAGACCAGACATTATTGTTAAAAACCAGAAAGAAAAAACTTGCCTATTAATTGATATGGCTTGTCCAGCGGATTGTAACATAGCAACCAAGGAATTCGAAAAACTGTCAAAATATAAAGATCTGGAAATTGAATTAGAAAAAATGTGGAAATTGAAAACAAGAATCGTACCAGTAATAGTAGGTGCACTTGGAATGATAAAAAATGGAACAAAGCAACACATTGAAAGAATCCCTGGAAATCTCAGCTTAAGAGATATACAAAAAATTGTCTTATTAAGTACAGCCTACACACTAAGAAGAACTTTGTCTATGTAACGCTTGGGATGTTAGGGGAGATATAACAAACATAAAATGGAGCTATAACAACACACCACGACCTGCCTTAGGTCTTCCCGCAGACTTGGTAGATAGTGCGACCATAGCAGAAATCGAAATATGATGAAAAATGACAACAACATAATAATAATAATAATAATAATAATAATAATAATACTTTTCTTAAAAATCACAATAATCAGTTTTAATGTCAGCCCCTTCTCTTTCGCCGCATACTGGTACCATGTTGACGAAAGAGAGAGGCACCGAAGAAAAAGTCAAAAAAAGAGATAAAGTGCAAGCAAAAGAGTAGCCTATTTTTATTACTTTTGTAGTCAACTCTCACTCTCTCTCTCACCACATTTGGAATCCAATGAGAGAGAGAGAGAGAGAGAGAGAGAGAGAGAGAGAGAGAGAGAGAGAGAAATCTAAAGTTTTGTTAGATTTAAAACATAGTGACAAAAGCAATTTAAAACAACAAAACTAGGAAATGCGATTTGAAATATGATATACACCCAAGTTGCCATCATGTAATATTTTAATTGCAGGCCAAAATTTGGATTATCAATAAGGAAATCCGTGTTATTTACCAGCAAATTATTTGAACGTGACGCAACGTTTTCTTATTTTTTTAAAATTCTTATCTTTTTTAGTCATTTCACCTCCAAAGTAAGGTGATAATGCCACTAAAACGCAAAGGGTTACACAGGGGTGAAAGAGAAGGAGAACACTTTAGTGTATTTTCGTGTAAGTGAATGCAACGAATGCAACTGAAATTCGAACTCGAATCTCCGATTTCCCATTCTGAGCCGATAACCAGTGCATCCCAACGCAATTAACAATTCCGTGCCATTATTCATTACACTACTTGCACATCCAAGTTTACAAGATAAACATGTTGACCGGTAAGGTGAAAAGTCAGGAAAACATTAAAACAATAGAGATTGGGTCAAGAAAGGAAGAAACACTTTAAAAAGTTACCATAGATAGAAGTAGGGAAATAGAGAAAGAGAGGTTTAATTTGGTAGGAAATACATTGGAAAGACGCCCAAATAAGGAAGTTTAGATATTTACACTATTTACATTGTTCAGACTGTTGTTATCATTTTTATTGCTATACTCACAATGTTTTGGCCGTTGTACACTCCGGCCTTCTTTAGGTTGAAATTATGAACTGAACCCTTTATTTATTCAAGAACGGAAGAAACATCCTGTATAAGGCAATAAAGGTGGAGACATCAGTCTGAACAATGTAAATAGTGTAAATAGTAATCTCATCTCAGAAATATAAACAGATCTTGTAGAAGGCCGGAGCCTTCGTGGATATGAGAATAAAGATGAGGACACCAGTCTGATTAATGTAAATAGTTTCAATATCACGTTTCAGAAATATAGACAGATCCTGAAGTAATCCGGATCTGACAAGGGCCGAAACGTCGTTAATATGAGAATAAAAATGAGGACATCTATACAAACAATGAAAATAGTGTAAATAATTACAATACCACATCTCATAAATATAAAAAGATCTTGACGAAACCCGGAACATAGAAATGCTGAAACGTCGTGAATATGAGAATAAAGATGAGGACATTACTCCAAACAGTATAAATAGTGTAAATACTTACAATATCGCACATTAGAAATATACACAAATGTTGAAAGAAGCTTAAAAAAGGCAAAACTTGTCAGCTGACAAGTAATTTGCTTTCTTTCTAGCAAAACCATTAGAAAGATTCGGAGGACGAGTATTTATCGTCATCCAGGCTTTGTGAACTGAGGGAAAAATTAAGTAAGTGGACTTCGCGTCAACTATGGAAAAAATAACGGGAAATCGTATCTCCCCACCCACTTGCCTAAAAAAAAAAAAATAGAGACGTATAGAAGAAGAAAGAAAAAAAGTAATTCAGCTGAGAATAAAGGAAACAGAAATCCAAACCGTTTTAGTGAAGAGGAAGGAGAAGTCGAAAAGTGTCCCATATAGAAAGAATGAGCTAAGTAAATTTATGACGAAAAGAAAGTCGCACATTAGGAAGAACGCAAAGGAAATAAACTGAATAGACAAAGGGAAATAGAAAAATAGGAAAAAAAAAGAATGTTTCTAATTAAAAAGAATAGAGCGTGAAAAAATGAAAGAGAAATAAGCAGAAAAAGAAACAAAAAGAAAAAATGTCTCTGAAAAAACTTGACTAAATTGCATTGCAGGAAATAAACAAAAAAGGAAATGGTCAAGCGAATACAATAAAGGGGAAAAAGCGGAAAACTCTATTCAGCTTAAGGACTTAAATGAAGGAAAAATAAAAGAATTTTAGTGAGTTAAGAACAAAGAAATAAAAGAGCTATATCCTAATTAGGCCCGCTTGACACCAAGAGATAAGGTCAGATGGTCCACCCTTTCTTTTCTGCCTAGGTCAACTGATCCCTAATATTTATTCGGAAACTCTTTCGACATGACTCATTCATCTCTTACTGTCTTTGCCTCGAATTATACGCAGTTTTTAAGACATTAAAGTTGCAATCAGAATAAAAAGAAATGATCAGTAAATATTGGGTTTTCCACGTACAGTTTGAATATGCTTGTTTCGATAACGTATCTGTAGATAAGACATCTACCGCGTACATCCATCGACTTGCATACAATATTTTTACCATCACCCAAACCATTATTATCATTATCAAAGTGTGGAAACAATTGTGTTGACTATGTGAAAAAACAATCTTTTGTAACTGAAAATTTGATTTAACATATCACTGATTAAATCCCGGGCCTAACTAATAAAACAACAACTTTTAGGAAAAATTCGACTTTATTCATCAACAAAGTCTCCTTCTAGGGTGATACACTGATTCCAACGCGTCTCTAAAAATTCGATGCCTTTTTTCTAGAACGATTTGTCGTTGGCCTCAAAATACGCCTCAGTTTCCGATATCACTTCTTCATTGGAGCCAATGATACACTTTACTGATGCAAAATGCAGAAAGAAAACTGCAGGAACTTCTAGATAAAGGAAAACAGAAAAAAGGACTAATCCTCAATTGCAAGAAGAGAAAAAAAACCTTCTCAAGATTTGTAGATGTCAAAATCAAGCAAGTACAGAAAGTTAAACACCAGGAAAGTATTTTAACGAAAATATGACACCCAAATCCAAAAGAATTAGCGAACAAATGGCAAAAGATGCTTTTTTTAGAGTTAAACAAAGTAGTAAAATATAGGAAAATTTCGTTTCAATAAAACAAAAGTTTCTTGAACTGTTATGTAATATCATGGAAGTGAATGCTGGACAATCTTTTAACAGACGAAGAAGTAATTTGAAGCAACGGTTATGTGGTTCTACAAAATGATACTGAGAATATCATGGATGCGGAAGTTTAAAAAAAAATGGAAGCAAAATAGACACTTATATACTCGACTGTAGTTGGGATTATCGAGTCATTGTGAATGACCCTTTTCTTAGCTACATAGTACGTGTTTCCCTAGGACTGCATACAGCTTTGAATTCAGAGTTTTTCTTTTCTTAGACCAGTTGCCACCTAAATCTATAAAACACACTCTAGCTTGCTATTTTTTTTTTTTTGTGTGTGTGTGTGTGTGTGTGTGTGTGTGTGTGTGTGTGTGTGTGTGTGTGTGTGCAATGAACTCGACTAGAATTCGATCTCGGCTCTCAAATTAACAGTGACAGTTGGTATTTCTATAATACATAATGTTGAAAGAAAGCTTAGAGATTTAACATTCACAGGATATATTACAGGCAAGACGAACAAAGGGAAACGTCAAGTAACCTATCTATAAATGGATTGCAGAATCGTGATTGGGAAGAATAATAATAAAAAACATACAATGTAGCTGATTATATATGCATATGTGGTTTGCTTCAGGTTTAGCATAACTTATAATCGAGTTTTGGTTGAGATAGTTTTTGTCCACTTTGCACTAATGCCCTTGAGAAATGCGTTAATTTATTCCCTCCTTATTTCCCGTCAAAGCTATTCACTACTGCTGGTAACATGCAACAATTCGTCGTAAGTTACAAGAGTAGGGGATAGGCATCTCCAAATGTTCCCATTGCCACAAAAAATGCTACTAAAGACCACCCAGCATCGTACCCCGGCAATTTATTAGGTCATACAATCATTTGTTTTGATTTGACACATGCACGCACGCCCATTTAACTCACAATACTGATGACGTAGCTTATTAACATTTTTAAAACTTACGCATGCGCTATACCCGAACGGAAAGACGAAAGTAAATTAAAAAATTACAACCAATGAAAACTCCTGTTTTTTAGAACTGCTTGCAACTTACAAACGAAACTGCTTTCTAGGTCTTTCACATCAACTGTGGTTGCCCTGAGTTTTTAAAACTTGTTGATTATGCAAAGCGCAGCAGATAAAAATAAATATTTCTCTTCCACGCATCGCTAAATATGTTCTGATTTGAAAGTTTTTTTTATTTATTACACTTAGTATGATACGGGGACAGAATCATTGAGCATTTAGCAAGAATAATGCTCATAACACTACTAATAATCTGAAAGATCAACCATTTAGCCATCATAATATGGACATTATCTACATAAATCTATTCTGGCAGAAGGACATAATCGTTCAGCGCTTGCCGATGAACACGCTTATAACAAAAACACTGATGTGAAAGATCAACCACTTAGCTATAATCGTATGGCCAGTGTCTACATAAATTCAGTATGGTACATAGACAGAATCATTGAGCGCTCACAACACTGGTTCTGCTGCTTTGTTCCTGTTCATCTTGTTCAGTACTGATCTTACTTTTGATTTTAATATTTCTAACCCCTTCGTGTTTTTAAACGTTGTAGATTTTTCTGTGGAACCATGAAAAACTTCTTTGACGAATTCGTTTTACTTTCGGAGTGTTTTTCTTTTTCTATTATCCGTGTTGTTACTAAGTGAATGATTTAAGAAATAAAACATGTGTTACAGAAATATTGTATATTTAACAGTAAATACAACAGAAGAGTATTACACGACTAGTGCGTGTGTCGGTTGTCCAGCGTTCAATCAATTCAACTGTTATTATTTATTTATTTATTTTTTTTACAAAAAATGTGGCACAGGGCCAAAAAGATGGGTGGGAAAAGGTTGGTCTTTATCTGTCTTACATTAACTTAGCTAGCGGACCCAAGCAGACTATACAATATCCCTTGCACCAAAACATCACATTCTTACTACAAACAGCATAATACCTCAAGGACTCTATGAAAATATAAGCCCACATCTACAATTTGTCTGTGGGGGGTGGGGAATAACATATTTAAAATTGATAACCCCGATGAGTATTTATACAATGAATGAGACTATATACAAAAACTAAACAAAATTGTTGTTAGTAATACTCCACCTCACACACACACAATCCTTAAACATGACAGATATATTAACTGGGCGAAATTCTAGTGGGTTGTGTAAAAATCAATCAGTCATACATACAATCATGCACCCATCCAAACACAACAACAAATACCAAATTGACACATTCTAAAACGAAAATTGCCCCGCATCCACCAGGGAACTAACATACCTAGTCACCCAACGGGGAATGGGTTGGGTAATTAAACTTAAGAAAGAGAGGACAAATGACCATACATACACTAGCTAAGCTTAAATATGACAAAACCAAAAAGAAAAAGCAAACTTAAACTATCTTACTTTCAGGTGGCGTTGACTATGTTTACTACAGGATCACCAATATCCTAATGCCTAACCGGCATCAAAATGCCACTTCAAGTCAACCGCGCAAGATTTACCCATCTTTTGCCAAATTCTGATGGAGGGAGTAGTCGCCTTTTCGTCCTGAGATTGACTTTAAGCTGATAGTTATCAGTTGCGAAGAAGAAAATTTCTCGTCTCCATAGAATTCTTTCTGTCGCGTTGTCCATATCATAACTCTCACAACACTTAGTAAGCATAAGAACACATGACGCTCAGCCTTAGTCAACGACGGTATCTCATGGCTACAAACAAGCGACCTCAGGGACAAAGGAACCTTCCTGCAAAACTTCCGCAAGTCTTCAAGCTACGCAAAACGGTACTTCGACCTTTCAGTGAAAGAAGGCGTGAGACAAAATCTCGACCATCTATTCACCGCAGCGGCTGGGCAAACTACCCAAATAAACTGATGAAAACTTCTTGCCAACCCAGAGAGCCTTTCGCATCACCAGCCAGTTGAGTGATGCCTTGTTATTAGTGAGGCATCTCATTCCGGGTGCAAAACGCCATGCAGAACAAGCCTCCCGCTTCGCCAGACCGAGCTCGTCGATCAGATCATCTTGAACGGATGCCCCTCACTAGCACCCGATATAATGCCAGAAGAGACAACGCCTGGATGTTAGAGAGGCCATCCGCCGCACGTAAAAGTTACTTGAGAGCTAACCGATATTCACGATAGAAGGAATATTTCGCCTCGAGGTAAACGGCGAGCCTCCACCTCGCACGAATGCACACTTCTTAGGGACGGGAAGTTTCCATCTTTTTGCAAACAGATTCGGCCTAAGAAGGCAATGTGAAGCGTATGTTGACGAATCTCAACGCTAGGCATTCACAGATCTCGTGACACACATTGGGAGCTTTGCCTTCTTCCTAGAGGAAGGAGAACAAGACTCTGACAAATGTCATTAATATGGCACACAGGAGTGGAAGCATAGAGAGTCAGTATAGGAGATTTGGGTAGATGTGTGAAGCACAAATTTCCGCCCTCCTCTTTAAAGAAAGATTCTTCCAAGACCACAGATAAACTGCTGCCTCGACCTTTCCACGCGCCCAATTGCAAGCCAATAGATTTCTTGCGGTTGATCTTGGATCCTGTCACCGTCTCGTACCCTCTGATTTCTTTTCTGACTTCGCCAATCTCGGCTCTACTCGATACTAGAACCGAAACGTCGTCATCAAAGGCAGAATACCTGGTCGCGGTGGTAGCACCAGGTAAGGAAATCTCGTGTAGGACCGGATTCGCCTTCAACTTGCGAAGGAACAGTTCTAACGCAAGAATGTAAAGCAAAGGCAAAAGCGGACAACCTTGACGAATAGAGCGAGTCAATAGAAAGGCTCCGATTATACTCCATTAACTCCCATCAGCGCACCGGGTGACAAAGACAGAAGTCGAATTCAGGTGCGAAAGTACTGCCCAAAACCAGATGCCGAAAAGACAGAATCCGGAAAACGATGGTCAATCCTATCGAATGGCTTGAATTGATCTAAATTGTTCAGCGCGGCTTCAGTGTCGACTTTCTCGATGATCAAGCGTACCAAATGAAGGCTGTCCTGAATAGTCCTACCCTTCACAGCACAAGTCTGCTTAGGGTCAATCAGACTAGGGAGGAAAGCCTGCAAATGGCTGGCTAAGATCTTGGCTAAAATTTTCGACTCTGTATTTAACATCGTCATAGGCCTGAAGTTATCTACCCATCCCCACCGTCCTTGTTTTTGCGCAGAAACTTGATCACACCCCTGGTTAAACGTTGGAGTATAGAACCCTGCTTCATCCTGTTGTTGAAAATCAGTGCCAGCAAGGGAACAAGAACGGATGACTGCCTCAAGCACAGTTCGTAAGGAAAACCGTCTAATCCCGGAGTTTTGTCCTGGCCAACTAGCTTCAGTACATCCCAGATCACAGACTCCGTCACGGTACTCTCGCACCCAGCGGCTTCAGCTGCTTCGAGACTGGGGAAGTCGGCCAAATAGACGTTGAACTGAGCAGTGCTCAGACTGGTGAGCGGTTCTCGAAGATAGTCACGGAAAGCTTCAATAATGCCCGCCTATGTAATCACGGTTCGCCCATCTGGCAATGTGACACACGCGATATGCCTTTGGGCAGCATTTCTCAATTCCTCTGCACGCAATTCAGCGGCCATATTCGTTGCCTCAGGAGACATTCTCTTTAACCTAGTCCTAACTACGAGGGCTTGATAATTCTTGATAAGTAAGGAGGTCTGCTCGTCCCTAGCTATGGCTACGTCCCGAATAACACGGAATTTGTTTGCCCGATCAACTTTTGTTTCTACTGCCGTTTGTGATGCTAATCTAGAAAGATTGAATCGACTGCTACATGCAGCAACAAACGACCTAATCTTAGATTTTAAAGAACCCTACCACTTATTCTCAGCCACAACCCTCGTCAATTCCCGCTGTATCATTAGTTTCAACTGGTCCTGGAAATCTCGCTCATCAAGCAATGAACAGTTCAATTTCCAGTAGCCAGCCAATTTAACCTTAGACTTATCTAAGTTTACACGAAACCGGACGAGCCTATGGTTCGAGTAAACTATAGAATGAAAACTTGGACAACCAAGATTAATTTTAGAGCTTTATATAGGGAGGGTTAAACATAAAGTGGGGTCCGCCCTGAACAAAACTGACTCAATGTTTCATCATTCTTTTCATAAAAATGAGAAATAGGTGGGAATGAAGGGAAAACGCCATTAGCCTTATTTAACATTCTCCTTATCTGCTGGACTCCGTGTCCAGATCTGACACCAGTCAAGTTCTGCTTGGCCTTAGGGAAGTTAATTGGGTTCTCAACATCCTTCCCGTTGAGTTTTTTAAAAATTTAATTCAGTTTTTTGGTTTTCCTGTTGTGTGCCAGTTCCTTTTTCCGTCTGTCCTTGTGATACTCGGTACACATTTTTCCCTAAATTGTAGATGGGTTTTGCTTTATTTTTTTTTTTTTGGTGCTTTCGAAAGATGGGCTTCTTTGTTTTTTGGCTGATAATAGTTTACATTTCTGGGGTGAGCTAATTGGAGTATTATGTGTGGACTGATTTGGTATTTGTGGTGTTGAATTAGCTGCTGTTTTCTTGAGTGTGGTCATTTCAGATGAAGTGACGGATAGAGATTTTGTGAGTGCAGAAATGGGCCATTATGTGTTTTTAGGGGAAGATGGTACAGATGAAGAAGGTCGCTCTTTCTTAGAAATTCTTTTCTTTTTTAGCTCCTCTTGAAGTTGTAAAGATTTTTCCTTTTTTTCGAAGCTAGGCTCGTACTTCAATTTTTGCTGCCATAGTTTTTCAGCATAGCTGACCGAGTCATCACTCTTAGAAGTGGTAGAGAGTGTGGAGATGTACGTGTCTTTTACAGTTGGGGCATTTTGGTACTCAGATTCTGCTGTCCGGCACTTCCTTCCAGCCTTGCCAACAACCTGCCATTGCCCTTCTTTCTTCTCCTTAGCGGCTGGCGAAGGGTCTTCGAGCAATGATGATCGAGCACCAGACACAACCGGGTAATTTTCAGCACCGGTCCCAGTTGCTGACAAGCCCACTACAGGCGTGACAAAAATAACAGATTCTACTGGAGGGAGATTTGGGTCGACGGGGGCCAGAACTCGAGAGACCTTCTTCTCTGAGCAGGAAGAGGACATGGGATCTGCCTGCCCGCACTTCTAGCATGTTGGTTTTCGGCAAAAATACAACAAACAGCATTTTCTGGCCGTCCACGTCTAGACAGTTGGGGATGGAGATAAAGGCATTGCGATCAATCATGATCTCGAAAGTCCACTCCCGCTCAGGTCATCGGAGGAAGCACTAAGTATCCATCCCAACTTCATGAAATAAGCTGCTAAGTGCTCACCCATGACCTGAGGCGGAACCTCATATACTTCCACAGTGGTCCTTCGCCTTCCTTTGTATTCGAGTCTTACGATGTACTCGTTAATTTTTAAGTCACGACTGCATGCGTCCTCGCAGTTAGGTGGTGTTGACAGCAGTACGTCCCACGTTAAGTACCCTTTCTCTTTAATCACTTTTTGGGGTTTGACACCCATTGAGGTCAAAGCCTTGACTACTTTTGCTTTTGTGGTGCGACAAATCTTGCACATGCGCTTGTCTACTATAAAGGCAGACACAATTCTTTTTTCAACTTTCTATAATTCTTGGGGATCTACAAAAAGTCTGTCTTTAATAAGATGTGCGTAACTTTTAGCTTTCTCCAAAAACTCCGTCATGTTGATTATACACTTTGGCGGGGATTTCCAGCATTCCCCTGCCCCGCCATCGACAATTTTGTTTTCATTGGTCTTTAAATTTCCGATATTGGTTTTTTTGACCATTATCGGCCTGCATACTTTCCCTTGTTTCCATTTTTTTTTGTCTTTAGATACTATTTTGTGGACATTTTTGTCGAGTGGATCTGTGGTTTTAGAACCAAATAGGTTCTTTTTAATAACGAAACGACTTTTTTGCTATTTTTACGTTTTTGGTCTCCCTTCCTGAATTATATCTTTTAGACACACCAGACCGAAAAACAGTAGAAAATAAAATAGTTGTATAAACAAAAAGACAAACAATGACTAAATCAATAATTTAACGACACAAGAAAATAAAGACAGAAAAATAAAATAAAAACATTTTAGCGTAAAGACGCGACGAATAAAATATAATTCAAAGATAAAAACTAGATTTACCAGTAATGGAAAAAAAGAAAAAAGGATTTAATAAAATGAAAAACACGCAACTAAAAAAATAAGATAAACAAACAAAATAAGAAACAAAAATGGTACAAACTGAAAAAACTAATACAATTAAGTACGAAAGTGTGCAAAAAGTTTACCTACAACTATGTAACGAGAAAATAAAAAGACACGCAATTTAATTATACTTTACTAAAAGAAAAATACACAATTAAAATAACAGAAACAGAAACGGCAAAGACTGGAAAATACTACAGTTGAAAATAAAAAAAGATAAAACGTACGTGAAAAGAAAAAATTCACGGTTTGCCTAAAACAAGATGGCATTTCCCATTTTAGGAACGCCTCATGCGCCAGGTAATAAACCCAGCGCTCTGCCGAAAGATAGTTAAAGCCTGGGGGTGGCCGTCTGGGATTTGGAACTCTTCAGTCCAATTTCCTTCAGCGGTATATCCCTCCTCGGGTAGACATACAACCAAACCGCACTCTGCCCGAAGACAGAGACGCAACTAAAATCAGATCGACTGCTTTCCAAGGTCTCCTCTTTTACGAATTTTATAGTATGCAGAAGAGTCCAACATAGATTCTTTAGAGGGAGGATACCACAAAAATCCGTGATCCTTCATTTAACTTTATAGAGTCTGTTGATTGCTTCACTTTTCGTCCTGTTTAATTCTTTTGCGCAGACGTTTTGTATTTGCGTTGCTCGGCTTTTCTATATCTACCCAATTTTCACAAAGTCATTGTTCTTTATTCTTCCAATATTTGTTTTTAATTTCTGTGTTTAATATTCGTTACCCTTTCCTATTCCTAGGCATTGTTTATTGCTACCATTTTATCAACTCAGGAATTTCTTCTTGTTATCCTTTTTTATATCGTTTTCGCTGACTTTATTATAATGTTCTACTTTGAGTTTTTCGGGTTATATTCATTTATAACTCTCCTTGCAGCTTGAGTCCTTAAGAAGTTTGTTGTGTCGCAGTTTAAGCGTTGCGTCGGTCTTCTTCAGTTTCAGAGTTTTACTTTGACATAGCACACGACTGGAACATGGTCACTCACACATTTGATACTTGGGTAGAACCTTTTGATAGTTTCTTGTGATTTACATAGTAAAAACCTTCGAGTAAAGATTAATTTCAACAATCTTTTCTACTCTGTATAGTACACGTTTTCTAATTGGTTAAGTTTTAACCAATCAAATTATTTTGTTGTGAAAGTCGAGTTTCCCGCGAAACCTCTTGGAGCATATTTAACTCCTATAAATAGAAAAATTTTCTACAGCTCTTCAGTAAGATTTCAGTTGCTTCTGGAATCCACGCCAGTAGAATCCAAGTCTTACTCAACACCAAACGCACACACAGACATGAATATTCAACTGTTTAAACTTTCAGTTGGACTCTATGCGAAACACTCCGTTTTAGCAATGCTGATCCAGACATAATTACACTCGACACTTTCAAACAACTAACTCAAGAACATTGTGCTAATAATTCTTTCGTCCTGCACAGACTTTATTTCGATCAACTTATTTCCAAGAACGTTCATTGAACAACTGACTTTCTCTCAACTTTGCAGTATATGGGAGAAAACTCTTTCTTCTTCTTAACACTTATTAACAGTAATTTGCATGCTTTTCTCAAACTATTGTATATTTGTTAATATTGGTTACAATTGGCGTCGTTATTTTATTTCTTGAATCTTGAGTATTGTCTAATCACATTAATATAAATATTGTGAGGGTGTTTGAAATAATTTAGAAGCCAAATCGAAGTAATTAGTGCATTTATAATTTCTTGTGCCAGACATGATCACAAATTATTGACGAAGCCCGCGTTGTCGAGAGAGTTGTAAATATTATTGTGCTCTGCATTATAGGTGCATATACAATAATTGCATAGTTGGAGGGCTTTCCCCTCAGTATAAGTAACAGGATTCTATGTGAGTTTTGGCAGTATCCTAGAGTACATTTCCTCATTCCATTAAGCTGGACACGTTGGTGTAGCATTATTACGTTCTAGGTTCCTATTACTATTTTTGTTTGTTCCTAAAAGTTGCTGGATAACTGTCCGGAGATGCCTGTCACCCAGATATATTCTTACCAGGCGGGGAGTCGTTCTCAAGGAACTTAATTTACTGTGCGCCATAATTCTTTATATTCAATTTGCGAACAATGGCTTGATGACCGTCAGGTGACACGTGTTGCTCATATCTTCCTTTAGGAGGTGAGAAGTTATCTCCAGTGGACTTTACCCACTTCACACCGTTATCTCTAATGATTACTATTGAGATAAATAGTGGGTTGGATTTCCGTTACCCTCTACACGATTTTTTTTTTATAGAGACACCGACTCTTGTTAGCTGGCCGTTGACTTATCGAGAGTACTTCCGCCCTTCAATAGTTTTTATTTTTCATCCTACAGAGTTGGTAAGTTTAGTTTCAGGCCACCCAACAGTTTTCCTTTTGGAAAATGAAAAATAACTTTTATGTCTTCGAAGATAGCGAGATTAGTGAAACCTACGGAGGTCAGCTAAAAGTTCATAGGCTGACTAAGATACTCTCACATAATGTAATCAAATGCGGCTTATTTTTCAACATAGCGCTCCTTTCAGTTCACTCATTTTTCCATAAGAGAAGCTCTGTTTGGATTCCATTGTTGAAGAAGATTTCATTCTATTCGTAAAAAAAAAAAGACATCAAAAGCAGATTGCTGACGTCATCAGCACTGTGATACTGGTTCTTAGCCTAATGTTTTTTCATATTATGGAGCAGATGATAGATGGGGCCAAGTTAAAAAATAGAGAAGACGATCCAACCAGTTCAAAGCCACAGTCCCGCACAACAGCCATTAGAATCAAGTGCTTGTGTGCTAGTGAAATAAATTTCCTAGTGAAATAAATTTCCTTTCGCCAATTCTTTTACGGTGTTTGGTCTTGATAGCCCTTCTTAATAGCTCTCAATAATTTGGCATAGTACTCTCCACTGTTTGTGTAGCTCTTTTTAAGATAATTAATAAACACAATATTTTTTGTATTCCCCAAAACTAAGGTTTTCACCTTCTTTGTAAATAAAAAAGCAAGTGAGGAGGGATGTTTCCATAGTATGGATTGTCTCTTTGTCTCTGATTCTAAGTGATGAACCCAATCACTCATTCGATAGGGTTAGGAAACGTTTAAGAAAATCAGCTGAATCTGCCTCGGTCAATGACAGATTTTGCCGTGATGTGCTCAGACTTGTTCACTTCTGATCATGTTTTAGAAGACGTGTCATCTACCGAGCAGAAACTTTCGTCATTCCCATTTTATTGTGCAGAATATTCTCAACTCTCCCACGGGATATGCTAACAGCTATTAGATTTATAGTCAATCGCCTTTTGACATTTAATCAATTCATCTCTTGCTTGATGTTTTTAAGCTGGACATGTTGCTGTAGTATCATTACGTCCCAGGTTCCTATTACTATTTAGTATGATTACTAGGTTCCTATTATGATTTACTATGGTTACTAGGTTCTTATTTAGTATGTATACGTCGATGACGAAATTCCCGTTACTAACCCACCTAGATTCGCATACGCATAAAATGTAGATATTTAATCAGTTCATCTCTTGTTGGATGTTTTCAAGCTAGATACGATCTACTAGTGAAGACAATCAATGCTTCTTTGGTGGTGGCAGTTTCAGGACGTCCAAACTTTGGATTATTTTTAAGACTCTCCCTTCCACGTTTAAATCCAGCTGTACACTTTTGCACTCTTGATAAATCTAGAGCGTTAACTTCTAATGTAGCAACCACAAATGTTCTTGGTGATAAACCCTTTTGCTGTAGGTACTTTATAACATCACGTTGCTAAACTTTGTCTATTTTCCAGCGATACGTTTGAAGTCTTTTTGAACAGTCAGCTGAGAGTTTACCTGACAAGAAATGACGCAGTTACTAATAAGAGTTCGAATTAATGCGTGGAACATTTCACAGCTCTAGTATCAATCCTTCATAGCCAGCTTTTCAGCCCACTCTTGTAATTGGATGTGCGTTGTGGTGCAGTGGATATCAACTCGGAACGGCAAATTGGGGTGCTGAGTTCGAATTCCAGTTGAATTCCTTGCATTCACTTACGCACAAATGCCCTTGTGAAAGCTATTAATCCGTCTCTTCCCTCTAGTTATGGGTTAACTAATAGGAGGAATGATTGGATTCTATAGCCTTGGCTGGCAACCAATCTATCGCAGAAAGCAATGGCAATCTACTGCGGGATAATCTTCTGCCCAGTCAGTCATGTCCCT
Organism: Ascarosepion bandense; assembly: GCA_037127315.1. Classification (NCBI taxonomy): domain Eukaryota; kingdom Metazoa; phylum Mollusca; class Cephalopoda; order Sepiida; family Sepiidae; genus Ascarosepion; species Ascarosepion bandense. The sequence goes on from JBBBDQ010000330.1 coordinate 2,201,655, forward strand.
TTCGAGACATGATCGCCCAAAGTGTGTATCACGTATGGCACTTAACTGACTGACCCGTAATTGAGGATAAGAAGTGGTGTTAAAGCTTTTAGGGATTTAGTTGTAGCTAACATGTGGGAAGGATACATGATTTTGGTAAAAGTTAATATTTAACTAATAGTGATAGATGATTAACTTTTAACTTAGCAACGTGTTAATCCTTAACGAGGGAAGTAGACTATTGTATAATCAGATTTTTTTTTCTTTACGGGAACAATTTGATAAGATGAACTTGAACACAAAGATGAACAAAGACACGAGATTATTAAAACAAATTCTAAAACAAATAGTACAAAATACCTCTAAAAGAAAAAAATTCAGTTCAGCTCACTCGTTGAGACTAAGAAAAGGTTTGAGCTGCTGACTTGCTGCCCCTGCTTAATTTTTCGTTTTTCTATTAATTTTTCATTCTCTCTCTAACTACTTTCAACTCGCCATTCGAAAGATAAAAAAGAAGAAAGAAACAGACAAAAGACAAACACAGTCATACAGGATTCATTAAAGACCCTACTGAAAATAAAAATTGCTGAAATTAAGTTTTCTTTATGCTATCGAATACTGAACCAGACTAACTTAAGTTTTGATGGACCATCATTTACGAAGCCATTACTCATGCTTGATCCTACATTGATATTCATCTCTTTTGATCTTGTTTCAGGTTAAGTTGAGTTGTGGCGTAATGGCGGTTTTGTAAGCGTAGCTCAGCTGTGACTCAAGGCCAAAAATATGGGGCACTAATGGGTAATTATTCTAGAGAGACAAGCCTGCTAACCATTACACCACATTGAGGTGCCCTAAGATGATTTTACAAGCGTAGCTTAAATGTGGCGCAATGCTGAAAGAGTTGAGCACGCAGTGAGGCGTCATGAGTGTAATTACAAGAAAGTATGTAAAAAAAAAAAGAAGAAAAAGTTTACTAAAGTAATGAATTCATCCCTCAGAGTGTAACAAAATAAACTTTTTTTTTCAATTGGAGTAGATAGACTAAACTATCGCCCGGTTCACACTCCACCCACGTCTATTGTACAGGTGTAGAGGCTCATCCCTTGTTCCCTGTTTAGGATGTGGTTTCCGGCTTTCTCTTTTCCAAATCTTTTCACTCTTGCGTAGCCCCCTGTACATCAGTGGCATACCGCCTTGCTCGGGGTGATATGATTAAAAAAATGTTGATTATAAATTTGTGAATAGTCATGGACTTAATAAACATCGGTATTAATGTTATCGTCGGCACCCTCTCGCATTCAAGCCTCAGGATTTTTATCCTCTCTCCATATTACCTTTCTCCCTCTCCCACCGGTGACAGTGGTGGAGATGGCTGTAAAGACTCACCCTACTTCTGAAAAGTGATGAGCAGGAGTTACAGGGAAGTATGGGTGATGGACGCGGCTGGTCGGTCGTGCTCTCCTGACAGTACGTTGTAGATCCTCTTTAAGTTGGCGGTTGGACTCGAAAATCTCGCTCCCCACCGCAATGATCCTACGCCATGAAGGTTGATTTGCAGATACGGTTTTCCAAATGTCTTCAAGTGATCTGTGAACCGCCATTTTAGTAGTCACTCATCGCTGGCGAGTTCTCCAAAGAAAATGATACGTGGAAGTCGAGTGGGATGCACAGTGGAGAAAATTACTAGCTAACCAAACCTACTCTCGTCGCCCGTGGCATAATCACCTTTCGAATTGTTGAAGGGTGTAGAAAACAACTTCAACGAAAATTTTACGAGGACATTCGCGAGAATTTGATTTTGATGTTACCCGGTCAGAACCAATAATATGACAGATTATTCTTTGTATTTTGTCAAGAATCTCCAAATTCATAGCTGAAGCACCAGATCAGATATGACAGAAATAGTCAACGTATAGATGAATGGCTGATTTATAAATATTTATGAGAGATTCTGACGGGAAAAATTGTCTTGTATGACACAGTTAACCAACTTTTCTATCAGCAGACCTAGTAACTAATTAAATATTAGCTTTTCAGTTCTTATTATTAAATATTAGCTTTTCAGTTCTTATTATTAAATATTAGCTTTTCAGTTCTTATTATTAAATATTAGCTTTTCAGTTCTTATTATAAAATATTAGCTTTTCAGTTCTTATTATTAGCAGAGAAAGTTAACCCGAAAAAGCGCAAGAAGTAACTCTCCTGGAGGTTAGCATCAGCTATACTTAAGTGAATCATTTTGCTTTCTTTAATGTTTCTTTGTTATTTCCAGTAAATACTAATAGAATTACATTTAATAAAAGAGCCAAGCTTGAATAATGGAATGAAAAGAGAGTAATTTACTGATTCAGCAAAAGCAAAAGCAAAATTATTTTGGAAAATAAAGCAATTTTCTTTTTGTGTTTATTGCAATGTAGTAACACTATAAACTATAAAATTCCTTTGCAATTTGGGGGACAACTTATTTTTTTCGTTCGTATGCGTGCATGGGTATGTTTTTTATGTTGTTTGTCAGGCTTGAATATTGGAACATGAAATAGCAAATGCAACTGCTGAGCGTGAATAATTGAGGACATATGCAAAAGAAGAGCTAGGGGCAAAGCACGCACGTGCACGCGCACACAGACAGACTCACGAAAGCATACTTATGCGGCATATAGTAATGATTACACTCGTTCTATCGTAGTAATGGCAGACTAGAACAAGCTGCTAACCATTATCTTATGTCAAGATGAACAAATTCAGTGATACGTTCATAATAAATCTATTTTAATAATCTTATTTGGCGTTCAGGATGTTTGGACGATGTAACTTATTTACAATTCTGTAGGGTTTTAAGTAGTTGTGTTATTTAATAGTTTTCACAAATAACTATTTATTAAAAATATTTTGAAAATCAACATTTACAAACAAAGACAAGAGTATTCAACGTTTTAAAAATCATTTCACCCCCAAGCAAGAAAATAAAGCCAAAAACAAAAAACAAAAAAACAAAACAAAACAAAACAAAACAAAAAAAAAAAACGCAAAAGATTGCTAAATGCGAAAGAATATGAAATAAAGAAAAACATATTAAGAGAGATCAATAAAAAAAACACGAATTACGAAAACGGATCGATTGAAATTACATTTAAATTCTTAAAAATCAAAATTGACTAGAAAACCAAAAAAACTGGAAAAACGTTCCACAAGCGAGAAATGCGTGAGAAGAAACTGTTAGCATAAAACTTACGGTTAAATATAGCCATTTAAACTGTAAAATGATGAAACCTTGCCGCCAATCTAGTCAGTCAGTTAAGTGCCGTATATGATACACACTTTGGCGATCATGTCTCGAATTAAACATGAGCGACTAAGCAGAGATTTTCCCATAGTAGGTTGCTGTTACTTTCTGTGGTAGACTGGTTGCCAACATAAGCTACAAAGCCGATCTGTAGCAATGGATTAATACCTTTCCCAAGGGTATTTACGCTTAAGTGAATCTAACGAACTCAACTGGAATTCGAACTCGACTCTCCGATTTCTCATTCCAAACCGATAGCCACTGCATCACAGCACGCATCCACTGACTTCCAATCTAGTACTGCATTTAAATACATAAAGTCGAGGTAGAAAAGAAGAAAGCTAACCAGAAGAATAACCATAAAATATTTATAGAAAAGGCACAAAGAAGCTATATTACAGCGATGGGAAACTGACTGAAGTCGAGATATAAATCAGGACAAATAACATTGCACACTATGTATTTTATCAACAATATCTACATAAATAGCAGAAGCACTAAAACAGATTTGGTAGCAATATTCACGACGTGAACGAATGATCGTCTTATAAATGTGTAAGATAGATTCTGATGGGAAAGATTGTTTAGCATGACACAGTTAAGTAGTTTTTCTAACAGCAAACCTAAGAATCAATTCAATATAATCTTAGCGTTATATATCAGGGGAAATCGTAAGCAGTGATTCATTCTCCTGGAGGCCAGTATAAGCCATAGTAATGAAAAGCGGAAAAGCTTCTCTAAGACGATCAAAAGAGAACAGCTTCGTTTTCAAAACGTTAAAATTAACTAGCCAATCCATGTCCTATTTAACAACAGGTTGATATATCCTGGAAAGGGATATATATATTATTTGAAGTATCGAAGTGGTTTTGGCAAATGTAACCGGGTAGGACATTATAAGAAGTAGCTGTAATGGACCGGTACTCGTCGTAGTGGTATGCAGTATGCTTGGGAGTAGGCTTATGCAATAGGCGTAGTCAATAGGCGTAGTCAATAGGCGTTCCAATAGGCGTAGTCCTAGACGTCCCCGCCTTAGTCTGTATTTATGTCTGACACCAGCCAATCATATTACTGTGAGAGGGAACCCAGGTGTATGCATATTCATTACATCACAGGTTTTAGGTGTTTTTTAGATCAGTTTTATATATGATCTCATGGAAACGACCACATTCATTATTAAGGCAGGAGAAGAGAGTTGTGTCATCAGTATACATACCGAGTTGGGAACTGATTAAATTTGGAATGTCGTTGATGGAAATTAGGAATAACATTGGTATACGGATATAGCCTTAGAGAACACCCGTATTAATGCAAAATGATATAGAAGAGTAGCCGTTAAAAATAAATCTTCCATTTCGCGATTTCATAAGAAAGATTTAATCAGATTAAAAATATCATAACCTTTCAACCTGTGAAGTAGAATAGCATTCTAAACCTTGTGAAACGATTTCGATATATTTGAAGCAATTAATCAAGCTTCGCCATTCTTATCTAAACCTTGACAAAATCTTTCAGCAATAACCATTAATACATCATCGGTTGATTAGAAAAGCTAAAGCCATATTGTTTGTCTGAAAGACTGAGAAGTGAGATGATTAACCAGTTAAGTGTCGATTAGAGCCTCTAGGACATGCCAAAAAGATTTAAAAAGGTTAATAGTTCGATGGTACGATCAGCTAGTTTGCATATATTATTAAAGATGGCACTATAGAAGAGGAATTCTAACAATCAGGATAGTAAGGAACAACAAGGCATTTATTGTAGAGTTTAGAGAGAACTAGAGCCAGTTCAGGAGCTCATTTCTTAAGGAATATTGGAGGGATACCTTAAAACACATATGCTTTGTTGGGATCCAGTTTAAAGATAATAGAAACCAAGGACAAAGTTAGATACGTGTCAAACACGATAGAGACTCCATTGTAATTAGAAAATCAGGCAAAGATACTCCCCATAATTCGATAGTAGAATTGGAAGATGATTTACGAGTAGAAAATTCTGCATTATCAGAATATGTTAACCACTCAAATTGTGTGAAGAGAGGAGGAGAGTAGCTTTTAACCCGCTTTCTCCTGATCTTCTGTCTCCTTTCAAACTGGTTCTGTTATTGTTTTTTTTTACTGTTTCGTTCACTCTTAGTAAACTCATCCCGATTCTTAATGGCTGATACCTACATTTTGTACAAAAATAAATAAATAATATTTTTTTCCACAGAAACATTAAAAAAGAAAACTTATAATTTTAATAATAGTGTTGAAGTCAGATAATTTGAGATAATTTTCTGATAGGCTAACATTTCTTTTGATATATATATATATATATATATATATATATATATATATGTGTGTGTGTGTGTGTGTGTGTGTGTGTGTGTGTGTGTGTTTACAAAAATACTAAATTTTTATATGTCTATCAAATTATCTATCGTCTTTTCCAAACTGTAATTCAGCTTCTGCAAAGCTTTCAAATAACATGTGTCATCTTTAGGGGTCTGAATAAGTAAAGTGAATAAAAAAAAAATCAACAGATTTTTAAGTAGTACATTTCTTTAAAGTGACGTTATATTTTGAATCTGAATCCGATATGTCAAAACACAGGAAGTCATGTTAGCAACTTGTAACAACAACGTGTATCAATAAAGTGCAACGACTTTTCATTATGAGGGTATCGGGTTAATAGTTTTGTGGCTGCTGCTGCTTCCAACTGGTAGTAAGGAACATGAACTCTTTGGTAGCCCTTGAGAGGCTGCCCTGATCAACATTTGAATAATATCGAGGTATTTGTAATGATATGTCGCGTATGGCTGGGTGCCTTTGCATGCATTTCTGGTAGGCAAACATGAGTCCACATTAATTTTTAGCATTAGCTAACTTTAACCAATTTATATTGTCATAGACGATAATAAGTGATAACGTTTTTTATAACCATTTCACCCCAAGCAAGGCAGTGCTGCCGCTGATTCGCAGGGGGTTAATTAGAGGAGAGTGTTGAGAAAGAGAGACAAATTACAGGGGATGTCAGAAAAAGGGCACGGAAAGGATGAGAACCCTGGTGTGAAGAGAGCTGCATGAGAGTAGTGTGGACAGGGAAAAGAAAATGATACAAGAATTGTCAGGAAAAGGATGCGAGTTAAGAAGATAGGAGATGGCAATTGACATCACATTTAAATTCTTGGAGATTGTAGCTGTCAGGGAAGCAAGTATACGGAAGGGAATTCCACAGGCGGGTAGTGCGAGAAAAGAAGCCGAGGCGTAGAAGTTGCGGTTACATTTGATTGGTTTTACTGTAAAAAGGATGTGACCTAGTTGCTAGTCTAGTAGCTCGATTAAATTCATGTAGAGGGGGCACCAGGGAGCTAAACTCATCGGAGCAGAAGCTGTGAAAGTTTTTTTGTAGAAGAGACAAAGGGAAGCCACATTACGCCGGTGAGAAAGTGACTGCAGCTGAGCCACCAAGTCGGGATCGATCACATTACAGATTCTCCGTTGGATTTTATCAGGAACCCAATAATGAATAGTAGGAGCACCAGACCAGATGTGACAACAGTATTCAATGGACAGGCAGATGGTAGATTTATATATGCGCAGGAATGGATTCAGACAGGAAAAACTTCCTGGCCCTACACAATGAACCGACTTTCCTAGCAGCAGATTTAGCTATGGATTCAATGTATTCATTCAACTTGAGGTCGGCTGATAGAGTTAGGCCGAGGAGGCGCAGTGTTTTGCTTTCAGGGAGACTAGCCTGATCCATGCTGATGGTGTGGTGGTAGGAGCTATTGTCTGTGGTGGTTAAAAGATAGCAGATTTGTTTTGGAAGCATTAAAATTCATGAGTCATTTCTTATCCCAGTTCACCAAAGATTGGTGGTTTTTCAAGATCAGCAGCGAGGTGCGCTTTGTCAGCCTCAGCAGATTTCTTATCGTGGTGGGAGTAAATGGAGGTGTCGTCAGTGTAGATGCCTATTTAGGATTTGATTACATCAATGAGATTGTTTATGAAGATCAGAAAAAGCGTAGGACCTAGAATAGAACCTTGACGGACAGCTGTGTTTGTACGATAGTATCTAGAAGCATGCCCGTTCAGTGCTACCTTCATTGCGCCATTTGAAAGGAACAACTGGATTAGATTGTACAATAGTCCAGTTATACCATAGCATTGTAGCTTATGAAGAAGGCCAGCATGCCAGTCTCTGTCAAATGCTTTGGAGATATCTAGGGCAACAGCTTATCGAGAGCCTTGTGATGGTCGTTAGCATATCAGCAGTATACCTGGTGAAGAGGAAACCATACTGTTTGTCAGAGAAGAGACTGTGGGCTGTGAGATGTTGAACCACTTCAACATTGATAATAGCCTCGAATAATTTGCCAAAAATCGGTCATTTGGGCGTTTTTCTTTCTGACAGATACAATGAAAAAATATGTGTAAAACAGTAAACAAAAAACACCCACCTCCCCTTAGCATTTCTTTCTCCAATATTCGTGACATTCGTTCTAATTTCTGTAGCATTGAATCATTTCTTTTGAAAATGTCTTGCACTTTATGAAACTAATTAAAATTCTTTTATTGCTACCATAAATTCTCTGTTCCACGATATTTTCTTCTTTGCCGAAAAGATTTTAGCATACATATGCATGGTGATTATATTCATTAAAATTTCCCAATTGCAAGAGGATTGTTTCTTGAGTCCCAGTTGACCCTTTAATGTACTTTTGACTTTTGTTATTGAATGCTGTTAGTTATTTTTTTCCTTTATCGCTCTCCTTCTCAGGACTAATATATTAAACAAAATTTCTGATAATATAGAAATGGCACTTTCTTTACATCCTTCTGCTAATGTTTTTGTTTTTGGCGTTTTTAATGCTCATGACGTCAGTTGGCTTAAATATTCAAATTTTACTGATGTTGATAGTATTCAGACTTTCAATTTTCCCATTGCTCAGTCAAATAGTTGATTTCCCTACTTTTCCCGAATAAATCTGTTCAACATTCCTCTTTACATGATTTATTCCTGACTTCCTCTCCTAGCTCTTGCAGAGCATCACAACACTGTCTCCTTGGTAGTTTGGTTCACGCTGTAATATCTATTGCTGTTCTTTTTGAGTCATCTATTAGAAAAAAGTCTTCTGTTCACAAGACTTCTTTCTGTTACCAACGTACTGATTGGAATTCATTTCATAACTTTATTTGAGACTCCCTTTAGATTGATATTCTTTACCTTACTATTGAAAATTGTGCTACAAAGGTTTCTTCTTGGGTTAAAGCCGACATTGATACTTTTGTACCTTCTTGAAAATATCTGGTGAAACAACAATCTTCTTTTTGCTTCATATCAGCCTGTTCAGCCGCTATCACTTTTCCGGGTGTACCAGTGTAACAATTTCGTTCCTAGTAAACCCCTAATTTGATCCTAGCACATGCGTAATTTGACTGCTAGAAATAATTATAAACGTGTCCTCAAAGAGGCTACATATTTTTTTGCTGATAGAATGAGGCACTGTATAGCCTTAAACAATGTTGGCTCATGCGATTACTGGCGGTTATGTAATAGTGTGTTGAATAAGAGTAAGTTTTCTACCCATCCACTTTCACTCAACTTGAAGTCTTAACATTTGTTGATAAAGCAAAATGTTTTGCTGATAAATTCTCTTGACTTCTGGAGTACCTTTGCCTGACTTTTCAATTAGTACTGGGTCTCTACTGCGGGATAATCTTCTGCCCACTCAGTAATATCTCTTTCGAGACATGATCGCCCAAAAGCGTGTATCACGCATGGCACTTAACTAACTTTACTGCGTGATATGCATATAACTTTGTCCATGGTTTCTGCTTTCATTTTTAAGCTGAATGCTTTTTCATAATCATTTCACCCAAGCAAGACAAGACCGCCACTGCTGCACATGGGGTTACAATGAGAAAAACAACTGAAATAAAAAAAAAACTGCCCCCCCACCAAAAAAAACAAAAAAAACAAATAAAAAACAACAAAACAGGGTACATGGGGTGCGGAAGAAAAGATATGAGAAAGATGGGATTTAGGTTGGGGGACGGGATATTTACAAAGCATGTGAACTGGATGACATATCTGCAATAGTCCTTAAGAAATATGATCGTGAACTGTCTCCTGTTCTAAACTCGACAGTAAATACCTTTCTGCTTTTTTGCTTTCCTGCTTGTTGGAAATCCTCTCTGGTAGTTCTAGTCTTTAAGAACTTTGACGAACAATTTGATCCGTCTATCAGTCTGTTAGCCTTCTTCTTTTTACTTGACGCCCTAATTAACTTTCAACTGGATAAGCATCTCACACTGAAGAATCTTTTTCAGAGTAGCGATATAGATTTCGCTTCTCTACGTCAACTGCAGATTATTGTTAAAAGAGTGTATCAAGCTTTAGATAAGAATGCAAAAGCCTTGACTTCGATATCTCGAAGATATTTGACAGAATTTGGCATACTGGTCTTCTTCACAATTTGAAATGGTTATGGTATGTTTGGATGAATTTTTGAACTGATTAGGCATTTGTTATAAAACCCGGAAATGAAGGTTACTTGAATGACCACTCTTCTATACAGGTCTTCCCCAGGCCTCTATCGTTGGATCTACTTGTTTCTAACTGTTCATAAATGACCTTCCTGGTGTAATACGTTCTCAAGTCTGTATTTGTACTGATGACACAGCTATTTACTGCATTTACTGTAAGTCTAATCCAGGGGTTCTCAACCATTTTCATTCTATCGCTCATTTTCACTATTTTTCGAGGTAATCGTTCATTCACATTTGTAAAAACTTAAATTAAAATATTTTACTTACATTAATTTTTAATAAAAAATTTGCGGTTGATGCTTTCCTGCTAGAAATTTAATATTTGGATTGAAATTTATAAGTTTTAGTCCCATATCTCCCCGAGTACAAATATCGATTGGTCAAGATTTTATTGACTGCATTAAATCCACATTTAACTAAATAAGAGTTTGAAAAGCTTAGCAGTAATTTATCCATTTCAGACATGTTTGGATACAGCCATAATTTTGTTATTCCGGTGTTTTCAAAGCGTACTTGCATTCATCATGATGTTCAATTCAATAAAATCTGCCTGCATATTTTTACAGACAGCTTTTATATCACACGCGAAAGAATCCACCATTCACGGAAAATAAGTCAGAAAATTGGCTACTTAGTTCTTTCACTTTCACTAAATATTCTGCATATTTTTTACTAGTTTGTTCTGAGAAGTGTTCACTTACTTTTGTTAACCACGGCATGTTATTAAAATTCTTCTTCTGTCTGCTAACTCGAAATAAGTCTAATTTTTTTAGAAAATACTTTCAGAATACGTTCGCAATCTAGCAATATGCATAATTTACCTTTAAGCTGGAGTAGAACTTAACTGAACTTTCGAAAAATATATGCTAAAAAGTAAATATTACATTTGTGGTGCCCGGTTTCTTTTGCTATATTTTTCAGCCGACATTTTCCAAGAAATTAAATATTGTACCAAATAGACTTACAAATCAGACTTATGCTTATCAAATACGAAAAGAGCACCATCCGCTGAGCAGGATATCAAATTTTCAAAGGGTACTTGATTTTCGTCAATCCCAAGATTTTGCAGCTTCAGAAATGAATAATTTAGTGGTATCAGTTTCTAAAAGTTTAACTAACAAAAACCTCTTCATACAGTTTGCAGCAATCATCTTAGAAAATAAACTGTTGCAAATAAGGTACATAGGTTGCCTTTGATCAAACGGGCTTTCTACAAATGTTCCTCTACATGTCGTCTAGATTTCTTTTTGGCACATATAAGAAATGAAAATGACAAAAAATATAGACAGTAGGATATTCTAGCAAAGGCACAACTCGCCGTTAATAAAATTTAATTTCAGTTATTTTAATTTAAAAATAAATATAGATAAAATGATTATAATTATTTTTTTAATTTTTAAAATCAATATGAAAATAAAAATTTTATTTTTTATTTTTGAATTTATAAAAAAATTATTAAATTATTTTTTAATCTTTAGAATTAATATAAATAAAATGGTTATAAATATTTTTTAATTTTTAAAATTTATGTAATTAAAAAGACTAAAAACAACTACTTTCATAATTTTGCTTGATTTTTTGTAAAAATTAAGATAATTTTTTGTAAAAATTAAAATAATTCGATAATTTAATCATGTTAAAACCCAAAAATATAAATTAAAAAATTAAAAAATATAAAGTTCTCTTAGTGTCGAGTTGGAGGAGCCTAAAAAAATAGAAAAATAGAAGACAAAAACAATACTTTTAACTCTACGTTAAGGTCACTAACTTCTTCTTCTTCTTCTTCTTCTTCTTCTTCTTCTTCTTCTTCTTCTTCGTGTACTGCCTCCCTTCAGGAGGTAGGCGATCATGGACTTCCACTTGGCTCTGTCTCTCAATAATTCTCTTGGTATCTCTTCTAAGCCCCGCTCCGTCAACCATTTGCTCAGACCTAACAAGTACATCTCGCACTGCTTTTCCCTGTCTCTTCTTCCATTTATCCGACATGTGAGTATCAAATTCTCCAGGCCTTCCTTCCTCATTACGTGTCCCAGGAATCTTATTTGTCTCTTCCTGATATTTATTATCAGTTTTCTTCTCGTTTGCATCCTTTCCAACACCTCATCGTTGCACACGTGCTCTGTCAATGGTATACTCAGCATCATTTCTGCTTCCTCACGCCTCTCCTTCATCTTTGATTAGATCGTCCAGCTTTCACTTCCATACAGAAGGACAGATATCATATAGCAATCCAGCACTCTTTTCTTTGTTTTTAATGAGATTTTCCTGTCTTTCAGTACTCTGGCTAGTATCTGAAATGCGTCTTTTGTCATTCCAATGTGTCTTTAGCTCTCCGTGTTGCATTTTTCATCCTCTGTCAAAACGCTTCCCAGGTAAAACTTGATCTAATTATCAATATTATCACTATCAACATAAAAATTTGGCATCATCCTTTTCTTACAATGACTGCTTAATCACTGCAGTTCAATGCGCAAATCAGCGAAACCGTAGACTGAAAGAAAAATGAATGGATGTAAGTCAAATTTTGATTTCCTGGTATCGATATCAAATAAGTTTTTTTCGTCGTAAACTGAATTTTGAAGGCTAAATAAGTCCTCTGAGTAAATGGTATCATGGCTGAGACTAAGAACTACAATTATATCTACTTAGAGCCAAACCCGAAGCAAAAACTAAAATAAAAGGGCTGAAAAAATACAGACATAGAGGCAGATAAACAGATACACACACAAACATCTTGCCTTATATATATATATATATATATATATATTATCGATTTTCTGCACTATTGTAAGAACTGCAATCTTGAAACTTCTGAATATTGTTTCTTATGTCTTTGTCTATGAGTGTATCAAATTTGATTAAAATCGGACCACTCCTTCTATAACCCGATTTTTTCGATTATCGATTTTCAATATTTATCTAGGGTACCTCGACACAAAACCGAGCTAAGAACACTCGCAGACGCTTATAGTACAACTGCGTAAATTTTCAAGAAAATCGGTTCAGCCGTTTCGAAGTCTATAGGTAACAGACACACACACACACAGAGACAAAGTTCCATTTATAAATAAGTTTAGATATTCGGCATTAGTTGACAAAGCAGCCAGTTCTACTATTATTTGAAATTTATGAAATCTTTCTCTTAAAATATTCTCGTGAAAATAGATTCAGTCCAGTAACTGTTATTGCTTTTCTTTTACTGATGAGAATTTCCTTTCTAACCTTTTCTTTGAAGAAGTGTAGAACATCAACATCTTGATTATGTCATTATTTTTTTTTTCTCATATTGAGTGCTTAATCTATTTTGGTTGTTGCTGTTGTTGAAAGTCCTCAGGTGATGTAGTTTCTGTTATTTTCTGCTATTTGGTACTGTTCTGTTATGATTCTGTATCGCCAAGCGTCAGTTCACAAGTTTCGAAGAAGAGTATCTCTATCTATCTATCTATCTATCTATCTATCTATCTATCTATCTATCTATCTATCTATCTATCTATTAAGTTAATTGAATAAAGAAGAAAATATTAATTAAAATAGCATTTTAGCCAAAGAAAACTGTAAAAATGCCATTATTAAAATTTAATGTCAAACGACCTCATACGTTTCGTGGCAAATTTCGCTTTTAAAATTCTATTTTTAACATTCCTTGCAATTATGGAGAGATGGGTATTAATTCTTTAGAAATTACAGAGAATGTAATGACTGTTTTTCGCAATAGACGCGTTGAATTTGAAAGGAGAAGACTTTTAAAAGGAAAACATCTCGTTTTCCTTCAGACACTTACCACCTCGTGAGAAGACCAGAGTGCAATATCAACTTGGTTCTTGTATTTTCCCACGACATTAACGTGAAACTGATATCCTTAGAATTTTCGACCCTCACATTTATTAACTTTTTAATATACTTAATGGGTTAGTTAATAATTCCTCTGAGATGATCTTCTTCAATGTAATCAAAAGAAAAGTTTAGGGCAGTTTTGATGCTGGAAGTATGTCAGGGTGTTACATACATTTTAAGAGTGTAGTAAATTGAAAGTTAAAGATGTGCTAAAAATTATGAATCAATTCGAAAATCTGATTAGATATTGAGCCGACTAGATGTTATCGCTGTTCACATCACGTTTTACCAACGTAACCAAATTTCTTCAGAACTTCATTACAGATTTACATCTGTATTTTGTGTATTTTGCAGAAGAATGGAAACTTTACTTACATTACTTACTCGCAGCCTTTGTAAAGATTTCGACGTGTCATTAGTTATTGTATTATGAACCAGACTAGTTAAGCACTTAAAACTATTCTTGGTTATCTGTTTATCCATGTATTAAAAATTTCGATAAAGAACAAAACGATACAAAGCAAAATAACCTGTTTCACTTCCACCCTCTTCTAAGATTTCAACTTGATTTCTAAATAGAAAGATCGTTTTCTCAGATTACAGTAGAAGACATGTGAAAACTATTAAAGTCTGGAAGCATGAACTTATGATATCAGAATCGCAAAAGTCTCACAGAAAATATTTGGGTCATAATGTTTTCATAGCAACATGTCATATGGCAAATACCTTATGTTACCATATGTCAAATGTCATATGTTATGTCATATGTCACCATATTTTATGTGCAATATTTTCAAACATCGCTCATTATCAAATAAACATATTTTCGTAGGTCTAATTATATACGTCATTATATTTCCCTACAGTCATCTACAAACATCTTTATGTTCGGTAACTTTAATGCTCATCATGTCAAGTAACTTTTTTCTTTTATTTCCTTCTTCTATATGCTGTGTCACTTCAGGACATTGACGATCATAGCTCTCCACAATTTCCTGTTCTTTGTAACTCTTAACAGATTTTGTTTTTTTGATATCTTTACTAAACCTTGTTCTGCCATTCATTTAATCAAGTTCGTTAGGTATTCAAGCCCGCTTCTCATTATGTGCCCTAGAAATTTCAATTGTCTCCCCTAATATTGCCAACCCCATTTCCTTCCCTTTGTAGGCTCTAGTAAATTTTGTCTTTGCATTGTCTCTCCTAAATCCTGTTTTACTATTCATTTACACAAGTTCATTAGGAAGTTTATGCACCGTTTCCTTCTATCCCTCTTGTCTTCAATATGTCCTATGAGTGTCAACTTTTCAAAGCCCTCTTTCCGAATTATGTGTTCTAGAAAGTTTAACTCTTTCTTTCTGATATTGAGTTTACGTATCTTTTTTAGTTTTGCAAACGTGTATTTTTTCTAAAACTTCAACGGTCTATAGTGTTCTCAGCCTCTACTTGTGAAACCACATTTCTGTTGCTTCAAGTCTCTTCTTCATCCTTGATGAGATTGTTCAGCATCCGTTGCCATATAGGAGGAAATAACACGTAACAGTTCAGTAGATTTTTCAATTCGATGGTGAACTGAAATGCAAAATGATTGCACATCTCGCTGCTTCCAACGGTGTTATCAATACAACAATTTAAGGGGGAAATATTTAAAGAACATGCGCTACTGGAATTAGCATACATATTCTCATCTATTTTTAGAATTGAATTCTATAACGGATTCTCTTCCATATTTTCAATGTTCTTGGGTTTCACTGAATTTTACACCCATAGTATAATTTTAGTTTTTCAGACTCTGCATTTTATTTGTTTATACATTTTTAGCTGAACATAAATTTTAGCTATATATACATATTTTAATGAAATTCTGATCTACCAGATACCTTCCAATGATATACAATTAAGAAAAATGTTTCTGGGAATGTTAACTTTATCCCCAACCAACTGTACCAACAACTATGATCTACTGACGTGTGGTCTCTCGAGGTTACTGGTTAAAACGTTGTAGTTCGTAAACAAACAATCAGATAATAATAATAATAATAATAATAATAATAATAAGAATAATAATAATAATAATAATAATAATAATAAGAAGAAGAAGAAGAAGAAGAAGAAGAAGAAAGAAAAAATATTCAATAATAAGAAAGAAAAAATATTCAATAATAAAAGAAGGTAGTAAATACAAACAAGATTTACAGTTAGTAGATTCTGTAGAAAAGCAAAACAGAAGCCAAGAACCAACTTATTGCGGCAAAAAATATGAAAATGAAAGCCAAAGATAAACCTCTTGAACAGATGAAACAGCGCTGGCAAGACAAACCTCTGCATGGCCAATATCCAGAACGTGCCAATAAGTCCAATGTTGACAAAGTTAATACTCATCGATGGTTACGTGCATCTGGATTAAAGTCTGAGACTGAAGGCTTTATTCTTGCAGCACAAGACCAAAGTCTTTTCACTAGAAACTTTCAGGCAAATAGTATGCATAATAATATGGATCCAAAATGCAGGTTTTGTGATAAACACCAAGAAACAATAGACCACCTAATCTCAGGCTGTCCTGTGCTTGCCCCAAATGAATATAAAAATCGCCACGATAGAGTTGGGCAATATTTACATTGGACAATGTGCAAACATTATGGAAAAGCTGTAAACAAACACTGGTATGAACATCACCCAGCACCGGTTACAGAAATAGAAGATGTAACCATTCTATGGGATTACACCATCTACACAGACAGAAAAATTGAAGCAAACAGGCCAGACATTATTGTTAAAAACCAGAACGAGAAAACTTGTCTATTAATTGATATGGCTTGTCCAGCGGAATCAAGGAATTTGAAAAACTGTCAAAATATAAAGACCTGGAAATTGAAATAGAAAAAATGTGGAAATTGAAAACAAGAGTTGTGCCAGTGATAGTAGGTGCACTTGGAATGATAAAAATGGAACAAAACAACACATTGAAAGAATCCCTGGAAACCCCAGCTTAAGAGATATACAAAAAATTGTCTTATTAAGTACAGCCCACACACTAAGGAAAACTTTATCTATGTAATGCTAGGGATGATAGGGAAGATAGAAAAACATGAAATGGAGCCATAACAACACGCCACGGCCTGCCTTAGGTCTTTCCCCGCAGACTTGGTTGGTAGTGAGACCAAAGCAGAAATCGAAATAAGATGAAAAATGACATAATAATAATAATAATGAAAATAATAATTTGCTAACTAGGAATAACCACACACACAAAAATTGTGTTGACCCTTGAAATGCAGAATATGTAATAAATATCCAGAAACAATTGACCATCTTGTATCAGGTTGTACGGTATTATTACCCACTGAATATAAAACGCGGTTAGATTGGGTCAGCGTCTGCACTAGAAAATATGCAACCTTTCAGAAACTCGAATATACATCCCCCAGACCGGGTTACAAATAGTAGGCTTGTAACAGTTTTATGGGACTTTACACTATGCACAAACAATCAAAGCGAATAAGTGCTATTCACCTTGAGGTTTTCAACAAAATCCAAAGTAGGATCTGCAATATAATCGATCCTGACTTGCTAGCCCACCTTCAGTCACTTTCTTACCGATGTGATGTGGCTTTTCTACAAGTATTTTCATGGCAACTGTTCTGATGAGCTTCATTTCCTGGTTCCCCGACTAGGTGTATTTACTCGTGCTACTAGATTGGTCCCACCATTTTATCATCGAAATACTTAAATGTAACCACCTCTTCTATCCTAACAGTTTTTTTTCTCAAATTTCCGTTTGTGAAGCTCACTTTCATTTGTTTGCTTCGTTGATAGCTACAATCTCCAAAAGTTTAAATACAACGTCAACTACCATCTTTGATCTACTTGATACCCAGCCATCTCTTATCTTTTCTTCGACATCCCTGTGCTTTTTTTTATTCTCCTACTGTAACCTTCTGCATACCAGTGAATGTTTCTTTTATGCTTCGGTGAAATAATTACAAAAAATATTGCCCATAGATCTTGATTAAAACCACAAGAACAGAATTTGCTTTTTGATTGAGATGATAGTTCATGCAGATTGTAATGTATCTTTTAAAGACCTTCAAAAACAATCAAAATAAAAGGATCTTGAAGTGGAAATAATTCCAGTTGTCGTTAGAAGCCTCAGATTGACTGGAAAATCTTCCGATAAAGCCATTGAAGGGATTCCTGGTCGCCCATGCTTTAAAGAAATACAAAAGATTTTAATTACAAGTACAGCTCAAGCATTACGTTGTGCTCTATCTGTTTTTCCAAAAATGATCAGTGGAAAATTTCATGAAGCTATTTCTAACATTAGGTCTGTGATTGTAACCCGGAAGAAAAGTTATATCCAACTGAAATCCAAGAAAATAATAATAATAATAATAATAATAATAATAATAATAATAATAATAATAATAATAATAATTTTTAATATATATATATATATATATAATATTTGATATTAAGTAGATCTTTTTGTATTATCATCTCCGTTTACGGTCTTGGCATCATTACTTATATATATATATAGTTATCCGCAGACAGATCTGTTTCGCTGTATCACAGCTCATCAGTACGGTTAGACTCCGATTGCTTTATTCAAAATTCATGATTAGCAGAATTACTTGTTTTTATATGTACACAAAATTTATTAAATTTTATATAAAACTACTTTCAAGCTTTGTTATGAAATGTAAAGTGATATCGTGTTATTAGGTTCTATTCTCAAGCTGCCCTATTTTATAGATGCTATATAGATGCAATATACAAATTAAATAGACTTTATTCCAAAATCCGAATAATTCTGAAAACGAAGCACTTCCGCTCCGAAAAATTTCGAATAAAAGATTTTTAACCTGTAATAAAATCTGATAGTGTATCTCTTTGTAGGAACTGATTTCCACTTTATTTTTATACGTATTCGGTTGTTTTGATGTGGATCTAACCCTAGGTTTCTTTAAGTTCTTCATCTTTTATTTTAAAAGACTATTTCGTAATGTTACAACTGAACATGACTATTTTAATTTTGGGCTCATTCAGTATATCATATATTTCGTATGCCAGAAACTGAAAGAGAGTTCGCTCTTCTAGCTTATTGAATTAATTCTCGACTTCTTGCTTTCTTGACAACTATAATCTTAAAAAACTTCAATGTCAACGTCTGTTTATTTTATTGTTCTCTTTCCACAATAATGCTTTTTCTCAGATTCTTTCCCTCTCAGTGACCTCCTGCTTCTTAGTAGTTTTATATCTTTACTTAGAGCAAAATAATTAGAAAATAATCTCCCGATGTTTCTAACATTAGCAGAATAATAATGTTTTACGAATGAGCAATTTAAAAGATATTATTGTGGATTGCTTTCATAGGTTTTATACTTCTTTAGTGTTTTAAGATACTTTTTCATAGAAAAGGTTGTCTATTCCGCCTCTAATTTTAACGCCCTAGATTTGGTTGCACCGAACTCATAGTAGATGGTGACTGTTAAAAGTTTAATGATGAACGAGTTGTGTGATTTGAACGAGAAGATGATTGGAAGTGAATAGTATGAGAATAAGTAGGATAGAAAGGACTAAATTTTAATTTAAAGAGGTTAAATGTGTCGTATATATGTTTTCGTATATATTCTCAATAACATTCACATGATTTTCATTTATACTCTCGTAATGATTTAAAGGCTTACATATTTCTACTAAGTGAGTCAAATTTAAAGAATCTCTCCTCGTTTAAATATTAACCATTTATTTTTACTCTCATAATTTCCCAGTTTATTTCCCTGAAAATAATTTAAAGATATGCTGTAAACAGTTCATGTGAAATTGTTTTTCTCTACCTTACTCCTTTTCTGATTTTCTTTTTTATCTGTATCTTTGTAGTGTCATTATTGTAGTATTATTTTCATATATATTCTAAAGAGGTTCTACATATGTTGCGTTAATACTCAGCTTATGTACTTAGTTAAAGACGGCTGCGTGTCCTTCTGAATTAAATGCCTTTTCATAGTGAACGAAATTTAAACAGGGTGGTTTGTTATATACTGCTGTTTTTTATGATAATTTGATCAATTGTAAATTCATCTTGAGTTTTTTGTCAGTAAATATGTTTGATAATGATTTGTATTGGTTCAATAGTAATTTGAACGTCCAATAGATTGTGAAGGTCATGTCTTCTATTTTTTGTAAAGTAGCTTTACTATTCTAGAATTAAGTTTTGAAGTAATTTTTCTATTTCCGATTTCCTAATCCACTGTGAGAGTGCTAATTTTTCAAAAGGTCTGTTTCTATGCTAACTTCGCTTGTTATTTTTCTGCGTTTCACATTTTAAAACATAAACATTTCCCCTGTTGCTACCTCAGCAAACATCACTAGTATCTACCGGAGTATTGGTGCTTTTTGATATTTTCGAAAAATGCAGATTGGCATAGAACTCCTTGGTTAATCATAATATCTTGACTTTGCTCCTGTAAACTTCCTCATTTATATATTTTAATGTAAAATCTCTTGCTGATGTATGTGGGTTTCATATCGAGCATATTTTAAAAGGTTTGTTCTGACATGTTACCTTTATTTTTTCTGTCTTTTTTTTTACTGTTCATTAGTTTAGTTCTGTCTGATTAATTCATAACTTGACACTGAAAAATTAGTTAACATTTCGACATCCTCATTGCTCGTCCCATTCCTCAATCCTACAATGGATTCTACTTTTGTATCGACGCCGTTCACGAAAATAGTTTCGTTTTTATATTTAACCGTCTATAACTCTACAGACCTCTTTGTAAAAATCTTCAATTTACACACATGAACTTTTCAAAGTTGGCGCATATTATTTGAAAAGGATATCTCTGAATGTGCATTGTGGTTTAATAGATATCGGCTCAGAATAAGAATTTCAGAAGCCGAGTTCGAATTCCAGTTGAATTCGTTACGTTCACTTAATACCCTTGGGAAAGGTATGAAACTATCTTTTCTCCCTCCAATTATGGGTTCAATAGCAAAAAAGATTGGATTCTTTGGCCTTGATTGACAATCAGTCTACTGCAGAAAGAAATGGCAACCTACTGCGGGAAAAAAAAAACTTTTGCTTATGCCAGTCAGAGATCGAGTCATGATCGCCCAAATCTGTATCACGCATGGCATTTAACCGGCTGATATCTCTTGCAGAATCAGATTACTACTCAAGCTAGTTAGTTTGACATAGTGTCAAATCTTTTCATGTTGCTCACAATGTCATTATTGGTTAAAAATCCTGCTGCAAATTGAGAGCGTATGAATCAAATTTAATATAGGAGAAAAAGAAATTGAACAGGGACTAGGCTGCACCAGAGTGAGTTTCGAACAACACCACAACTTGCTATAAAGCCAAAGCATCAAATTGAAAACTCGAGTGACGGTGTTAAGTAGCCTCGTAAAATCGTGACTATCATATGTCTGTCATGCATGGCATGAAACTTGTTGAGAAATAACTAAACTGTCAATTGTAAACAAACACTTTCTAAAAATAAATTTGAGCGTGTCAAGTGTTTTGGGTAAAAACACCGTGGACTGTCTCTATAAAATCAACAAAGAATTGTACCGATTAACATAACCACATCATTTGAGAACTATCAACAACAGTAACAACTACAATGGATAACTCGGAGAGAAAGGAATGACATAATTAATATATTGACTTTTCACACTACTTCAAACAAAAGGTTAGGAAGGAAACTTCCATCAATACTGGAAAAGACGATAACACTTACTGAACGTAAGAAACTTATTTTGCTGAAAAAATGGTTTAAGAAAAAGATTTCATAATTTCAACTGACATCGGTACTGGCTGTTCGGTCAACACATGCCGGACATTCCCTTTTAAAGAAAAGGCTAATATTACAGTTATCATTACCACCAATTTCATCCTATCTAAGTTAAGGCATGGGTGTGTGCAAATTTTAAAGTTACCGAATTAGCGGGTTAATTCAGCTGACGTGATAATTCATCGGGGTGTGTGCGACCACAAGCCTGCAGGTGAAGGTAATAGATACTGTTCTTGGCGGCTATGATCGTTAGGATTAATCAGCAGAGCGACAGAAGAGGAATTTAGAGGTCGAACTCGTCACAGGCGCATGTGCTAAAAGTAAGCAGTATCAGACCAAAGAATTAAGGAATGTTATGACAGAATAAGAAAAATAAAACGAAGAAAGTTGTTAAGTGGACGAGCTTTACAGGTGGGCATTGTCGCTGAAAGTAAACCGAGTCTGTATGAAGTTTGAAAAGAAAGATGAAAAGAATGATGGTTTTACGCCCAATGCTATTTTCAGAGTATTTATAGTTTCTTCTAATCTTGGGTATGACGATAAACTACATCCGGCAGCAAGACCTCTGATCGGAAGATTGGAGTTTTGAGGAGTGTGGAACTACCTTTTAATTACTGTCGTTTCCAGGTCGACTATAACCCGAGGTAGAAGCACTTGTTAGGATCTTAGCTATGGGCAAATAATGAAACCCCAAACAAAAATTAAGACACTAGGAAATATATAAAAATGTAGTTTTATAGTAAAAATTCCAGAAGTAGATTTTTATGAAAAATCACCAACAAAACAATTTTGTAGTGAAATTATCAGGAAAAATACCAACAATCCATTTTCATAATAAAATTAACAACAATACCGTTTTCATAGTTAGCCTCTATAAGACATAAATACACGGAAACCAACATAAAAAAGGCATTTGAAAATAATGAAAACATCGAAATCATGTCCTCCCTTAAAGAAATATGTTTATATAAAAGTATATAACATCTGCAAAAGATAATATACAAATATCTATTATAAGACACGGTTGCTCTGAATGTATAAAATATATGTATATCTAATATGTAAAATTATGAACAATATATATGTAGTTGAAGCCATTAAATTGGGTTAAAAATATTTAGATTTCAGCCTTAAATAACCCGTAGAGGTGTTGATATATCACTAAAGAAAAACAAAGAAACCATAATAGTTGCTGCTTCGATTCGCTCTACAATTGCTCATGCAGATAAATCCCAGTTAGTTAAGTCACTTAAATGACAATTACAAGTAACAAACGGGTAATTTGATATATTTGGTGTGGGAAAGAGGGAAAGAATTTTTCTTTTCCTTCACGTGAGAAAGAACGTAGGAAATTATTCCAAAAAGGATACAAAGTTATACAACAATAAACAAAACTTATCATCCAAATTCTGATGAACAGAGCATGAAGCAGAATCATATCGGAAATAGGACAAGAACAGTGCGGTTTTGTCAAGGGCACTGGAACAAGGAACACGATATTTATGCTTAGAATGCTATCAGAATGGGCAACAGAAACACAGAAAGACGTGTACCTGTGTTTCTTCGACTACGCAAAGAAGTTAGACGGAGTACGGCACAAAACCTGATGGAGACGCTCGACAACCTTGACATATTTGAGAAAGATATTAGAGTAATCAAGAACCTCTTCTGGCAGCCAACTACCTGCATATGGAGAGGAAACGAGTTTAGCAGATACACCAAGATAGGAAGAGGTTTAGGACAAGGATGCGCCTTAGCAACCAGATCTACAAGAACTCCTACAAGAAGTACTTTTAAGAAAGCTGAAAGAAAGGACTACATATGAACTACAAGAAAACAAAACAAACAGAATGCGTGGTAATCAGTAAAAAGAGGAGCCTAAAGGTAAATGATCTTGAATTCTCAAATGCTGTAAAGAATATATTGTAATATGTTGTAATATATTGTAATATATTGTAATATATTGTAATATGTTGTAATATATTGTAATATATTGTAATATGTTGTAATATATTGTAATATGTTGTAATATATTGTAATATGTTGTAATATATTGTAATATATTGTAATATGTTGTAATATATTGTAATATATTGTAATAGGAATGGATTGAAGGTGGTATAAAATGAAGTTTATGAGAATAAGGAGTAAAAATGACTATTGATCTTTTAACTTGAAGAGATCAATAGCGAATAGTTCCGAGAAACATACATGTAGTAGTCTGTTCCTCAAAGTGGCAATTCTTGTGAAAAAGTTATCTTAGTAGCAGTTTTTTTACACAGAGGAAATGGGAATGATTCAAATACATTGATGTGGCATTGCATGTTCTAGTTGTTAAGATATTAACTGGTTAAAATATAAAATGAAGTTTATCTGAACATCTGACATTGATAGATTAGCAGTATTGCATCTGTGGGTAAGAGGCTGCAGTGTAGAAAATAAGTCTTCTCTCACAAGACCATGCAAGTGATTTTGAACTCTATCAAGGCTGAAAAGTAAAGACGGAACCGCTCTGACCTAGATATGGCAATGATACTCCATTTTCTATCTAACTTGTCTCTTGAAACGGTACGAATATGGTAGAAGAGGTCAAGTAATTCCTGAACTGATAGAATGAGTCAATAACTATTCCAGCTTATTTAGCAATGTATATGACTTTTATATGATATCTAGCAGGGGTTCTCGACCAGGAGGAAATTCCTCTCTAGATGGGAATTTTACTGTTTCGAAGGAGAAGGAGGAAAAATATTTAACATTTTCTTGTTTTTTGTTTACAGAACTTTGTTTATTGAATTATAATACCCTTTCATGCTATTGAATCTTTTGTTTTTTTGCCTAAGTTTATTTGATAATGTTATACAGTTGTATAACAGTATTAGGTATTCGTTAGACGATATTTTTGAGAATCATGAATTTTTAGACAATGAGCTTGGTAATTTGAGTGAAATGTATTTTGTTGAAAAAGTTTTCGACAGTGGCGTTTGTTCCAGATTGTATTTGTTGTTGCTGACCGTGACGAAGAAGGATGAAGATGAAGAAGAAAACTATGAACTGATTATGAAACTGGCTTTTGTGAAGAAGTCGGTTTGAGTGGTCCACAACAAAGGGATTTATGATTTGAAAAGTTTAATCGTCGCCCCGAATTTGTTGCGGATTATGAAGTTTAATAGTCGCCCAATAGTCGCCGTAGTGGTAGCAGTGAAGGCCGAAGAATTTATGAAGTTTAACTTTCGCCACCAGCCAACATCGTCGTGTGGCATTCGTTGTTCGTTTTATCAGCACCATTGATTCAACACTGTGGACTCAGAATTGAATTTCTGAATTGAATTGCAGGGAGCCCAGAATCGACAGCAATATTGTTCCAGAATTATCGTTATTGTCGAACTTGATATATAACAAAGGTCGGGGTTCTGTTTAATAATACTGTGAAACAAAAGGTTGAGTGAAGTACAGATTTAATCACACGAGGGACATGGATTAATAATAGAGAATACCGTAATTCACTGTGTCAGTGCGTACGACTTGTTCCTATAAGTAAACGTTCAGATGGATGAGTGCATGTTCTGCAATTGGTGTAGAGAAGGTCGGTCGTCTTTCTACTCAACAAATAGTTAGCTATAGGTTAAAATAAATTACTATACACGTATTCAACTTTAAAACTCCAGCAACATTGTCTCTTTCTATTAGATTTATAAAACTCTTTAAATTGTAAATGTATACATACTAATATAGAAAAAATTGAGATTTTCAATAATATATGCATATATTTGGAATGCACCTTTTGAGTTAGACAATATTGGAAAGAGGAGAAAACATTCTGATATATGGTGCAAAGGTTACTTTGGGTAAAAAAAGCAAAAGCAGCAGACATTCATGGCCCAGTAGACGCTACTCTTATGTCTTTGTCATACTAAAATAATCTTAATAATTAAATTACTGTCTACCTTAGTATGATGTTTTGCCTGATTATGTTAAATGAGAAAATATTTAAGTCCGGTAAACAGTTTGCAGGGAAATGAAATGCTCACTTAAAAATAT
This sequence comes from Ascarosepion bandense, assembly GCA_037127315.1. Taxonomy (NCBI): domain Eukaryota; kingdom Metazoa; phylum Mollusca; class Cephalopoda; order Sepiida; family Sepiidae; genus Ascarosepion; species Ascarosepion bandense. The sequence goes on from JBBBDQ010000330.1 coordinate 2,227,130, forward strand.
CCCTGAATTTTTGTTTAACAGACCTTATATCAGGTTTCAGTAAACTTCCTTGTATTTAAAATAGGAGAATGTTCTATTAGTCACCAGAGTCAACATCTTAGCGAATTGCACATGCTCAGATGTAAGGTTTTGGCGTTGACATTCACTCAACATGGCGTCTTCATTGCTCCCTAGCGCACAAATATATTCATATGTTTTACGACTGACCAATTTGAAAGATACTACGGAGGATCGCTTTCATTGTTTTTATGTTTCCTTAGAGTTTAAAGATAATTAGTTTTTTTTTAAGAGCGAAGTGTTTTAGCTTCGTCTCCAATTTTAACGACCTAGTTTCAGTTGCACTGAAATTCGGTTAACTCGCTCAATGGTAGACGTTCTCATTTGCATTTAAAATTCTCGCATCGTTTGGCCAGCCAATAGATGTTATTTGCAGGAGTGATTTTTTTCAATGGTCGTTGATAAATCAACATTCTCATGCGTACTTTTTCAGAATAGAGAACTGGATGAAATAATAATGCAAACGTTTTCTATAATACATACATAAAATATATTTTAAGAATTACAACACATACAGTATATTTAAAGAATTACAAAACATTTGAAGCCTCGCCTTGTAGCAATGATTAACAAAACCAAGCCTCACTGGATATCTCATGTATGCTGTCCTGTGCCAAAGTTAAGCTAATCTTTGTAAATAACTATATACAGAATGTCTCTATGATTTACAGTTTCGTCTCGAAACCCATTTGTAATTGTATGAAGTTCAGTCGTCATTGGGTGCCTTACAAGTTGAGCTTAGGCGCATATTGACAAATACATGAAAAAACATGAACGTATACTATGAAAATGTGTTTGTTATTGCCAATACTAAATCTCTGCCATAATTGCCAACTTCTCACTTTCCAGACTTAATAATTTTCCTTTTATCATTTCCCCTAAGCGAGGCAAAAAAGCCCCTAACACGCAAGGAGTTACTGAGTATGAAAGAATATGATACTCAGAAAAAAACGTATTAAGGAGAGAACAATAAAATAAAAGGAATTAAGAAGACAGAAGTGAACTTTCAAATTTGAATGGAAAACAAGAAGCCTGAAGAGAGTTTCGTAAGCAAGAAGTGCTAGAAAAGAGACTGTTAGTATAGAATTTATGCTGACGGCTAGCAATTTAAATTGTAAAACGATGAATCTTAGCTGCCAATCTAGTCAGTTAGTCATTCAGTCGGTTAAGTGCCATACGTGATACACGCTTGGACGATCATGTCTCGATAGAGATATGATTAATTGGGCAGAATATTTTCTGTAGTAGTAATCTAGTACTAGTAGTCTAGTAACCTGTAAATTCTTAAAGACGACATACCAAAGCGGAATCCAGCTGAGAGGAGATAGTAGAAACCATGGAAGAATTTATATGCACATCTCATAGTAGACCATAAGTTCTAACTGGAAAGACAGGCATAGATACTCCAGATGAGTCAAGAGCAGAATTGGAAAAGAAATGTACGAGCAAAACATTCTGCTTTATCAGCAAATGCTGTTAACACCTCAAATTGAATGGAGAGAGAAGAGATAGAATGCTAATTTAAAATACTATTACCGAACCGCCTCTAGTCACGAGAAACAAACTTGTTAAGGGCTATGCAATGATATTATGTCAACGAACACTGATCTAGCCTCATTTAGGACACGTTTACAATTCTCAAAAGCAGACACAAAGAGACATTTTTTTGTGATCGGAAATATTACGTTGATACGGCCGGAAATAAGTGATCCCTGTTGCTTATAAGCGGCTGAAGAATCAGGTGTGAATCAAGGAAGAGACTGTGGTCCCTCCTGGTATCTCCGAGAAGGGACAAAAGCATCGATGCCAGTTTTTACTCAAGAAGAAAACTCAGTGGCACAGTTCGCAATAGGAAGAAAAAAAAACACGAAATGAATCCCGATCGGTATGCGGGTAAGGGATGTAAGTCTTGTAAATAGGAGGCCCTTATCTAATAGACAACTCAAAAGAAATATGAACAGATACTACAACGTGATCCGAAAATTCTTTAGAGAACAGATTTGTGATGGCCGACAAGAGCCTGGAGAGGGGATGAAGAACAAATCGAAGAAAGAAGTAAAGAGTTCAACAGTGTCAACGCTGTGAAGTATTAGTGATTTCTCACTCTACAACAATGTTTTTTATAATCATATCACCCCGAGAAAGGTATTTTACTGCCACTGTTTTGCAGGAGGTTACATAGAAGGAAAGTTATGAGAAAGACTGACAGATTATAGGGGATGTCAGGAAGTGGGTAAGAGAAGAATGAGAAAACTGAAGAAAATCTAGTAGACGGAGAAAAAGCATGAGAGAGAGAGAGAGAGAGAGAGAGGATGCAGGTTAGTGAGATAAGAGATGACTATTGACTTTACATTTAAATTTTTGCAGATTGTAGCTTTTCCCACAGACGAAACGTTGCAAGCCTCTTGTTACTCTGTTGTTGTTTTACCAGTTCATATCTTCACAGCTAAGACGGGCGAAGGACGAAGTTCTATTCTGATAGTTTCTTCACAAAAACCGTTACTTTGGGGAAAGGTTGCCGAGTGAATACTTCCCGATCGTTACAATCGTACCTTCTCTTACATTCGCACAACTTCATTCAACAACTTTCTACATTATATTGGGTGAATAATAGCAAAATAATTATAACCAGCTTTTAGGCGAGAATGTGATTATTTACATCAGTCAGTTAAGTGCCATACGTGATACACGCTTGGGCGATCATGTCTCGAAAGAGACATGACTGACTGGGCAAAAGATTATCCCGCAGTAGGTTGCCATTGCTTTCTGCGGTAGACTGGTTGCCTACCAAGGCTATAGAACCCAATCTGTCTTGTTATTTAACCCATAACTGGAAGGAATGGGCGAATTAATACCTTTCCCAAGGGTATTTGAGCGTAAGTGAATGGAATGAATTCGGCTGGAATTCGAACTCGGCTCCCCTATTTCTCGTTCCGAGTCGATATTCACTGCACCACAACGCAAACAGTTAAAATGACATCGAATACTGAAACTGCGAGATATACCAGACATAACAATTGTATTTTTTCATTTTTCGCCTATTTTGCCTTCTCGTTGCTCAGAAATGCAGCATGTAGGGATCTGTTTTATTGTTTTGGGAAGTTTTTGATGTACACTGCGTAATGAAAGGCGTGGTGGTTTGCATTTGTTTTTATTCAGTGACAGAAAACCGAAATCCATGATTTTAAATGTAAAAGAAAATTTTTGCGCATTAAAAATTGATGGGAATTTTTGCAAAAAGTGGCAGAACAGTTTGATTAGTTGATTGAATCTGAAAGTGTCATAATGATTTCGGTGAAGGAAAAAGAGTTCCAAATGCAACCAATGAAAGATGCTTTCAATGAGAAGTCTCTAAAAAGCTAAAATTTTAATGTTTACAAAATTTCAATTTCTTTTGAATCTTCAAAGGGGCATAAAATATATTTGATATGAGATAACATCAACTCCTCTGATGAATGTTAACAAATGGTGAAAATTTGGATGTAATCTAAATATCTTCAGGACGGACCCATGTTGAATCCGGCTGGAATTAGCTACAAGGATGTCTCTTCTTACCGTACTTATTCAACCTATACAATGAGAGCATTAGAAGTCTTACCAGGAGTCATTATTGGTGGTCACCATCTTAACATAAGATATACAGATAGAACAGTGTTTTTTTTTATTTTTTTTATAAGCGTTTCACCCCGAGCAAGGCATGTCACTGCCACTACTGTGCAGGGGGCTACGTAGAGTGGAGAAAGGCTGATTAAATATAGGAAATAACAGAGGGTGGGTGATAGGCGGGTGAGGATACCGAGAATGAGGGTTGGGTAGATGAGAGTGTTGTGAGAATAGTTGGGAGTTAGTGTGATAGGAGGTGTCTATTGACCCTACATTTAAACACCTGGAGATTGTAACTGTCGGGAAAGTAGACTTGTGGAAGGGAGTTCCACAGGCGGGAAGCGCGAGAAAAGAAGCTGTTGGAGTAGAATTTACGGTTACATCTTATTTGTTTAACTGTAAAAGGGTGGGACCTAGTTGCTAATCTAGTATCTCGTGTAAATTCGTGCTTAGGCGGCACCAGTGATCTAAGCTCATCGGAGCAGAAGCCATGAAAGTACTTGTAGAAGAGGCACAGGGAAGCTACATCACGCCGGTGTGAGAGCGGCTGCAGCCGGTCTGCCAAGTCAGTATCAACCACGTTACAGATCCTCCTTTGTATTTTGTCAAGAAGCCCAAGGAGAGCAGCAGGGGCACCCGACCAGATATGGCAGCAATATTCAATACACGGGCGGATGGTAGATTTGTATATGTGCAGAATAGTTTCAGGTGGGAAAAACCTGCGCAGGGATCCCACTAAGAAACCCGAAAGAACTCCAGCGAAAGGTAGTAAAAGAAAGCCAAAAGAAAGGAATAAGCATCAATTGTAAGAAAACAGAAAACGTTTTCGACAAAAAGAAACAGCTCAACATGCAAATTATAAATTCGATATGCCAAATGCAACAACTTACATATACAGAAACTTTTTTAAACAAAAGACTGAAAGTGCAACACTGAAATCTGGAAATGCATTCAGATAGCAAAAAATGTCTATCAAAATTTAAGCAAAGTATTAAGAAATAGGAACATTTCGTTAGAAACAAAGAAAATAATACTGAACTTCTATGTAATATCAGCCTTTTTATGTGGTATTGCATTTTAGACCATATCCGCACAGAATCCGGAGGTGTTAGAAATGTGGACCTAAAAAGGATGCTGAAAGAACCAGGGACTGAATATATTAGCAACGACGAAATTTTAGAGGAAATAGAAATAAAAAAGAGATATATACTTAGTATCAGAAAGAGAGAGTCGAAATTTTTAGGGCATATAATGGCGAAATAAGCTTGGAAAATTTGACACTCATAGAACATATTGAAGGTAAGAGGGATGTAAAGAAACATTGCATGACCTACCTAACGAGCTTGTGTAAATGAAAATGCAGTGCAGGGTTTAGGAAAGATAATACAAAGACAACATTTTATAGAACCTATAGAAATTGCGGGCAACATGATTGCCAAGGTCTTGAAGAACACGACACATAAAGATGATGAAGAAGAATGGTTAAAATATAAACTGAGATACGAAAAAATGTGTAAACTAGGCAAAGTATTCATTTTAGTGCAGTGAGGCTATAAATTGCGTTACAAAGTGCAATATTGTTTCATCAAAGCCACTTACAGCTTATCTGCCCAGCTGCTCACCACAATATCCCATAATGCTTCAATACACCCGCGCAGGCGCAGAAGTATCAGGTGGATAGCCTTAAATGAAGTATCTGCAGTCTGTGTGTTCACTAATCATGAACAAGTATGCAAGCAGGCTTGACGTATTGAGACGGACGGTAGTGTGTTTTTAGGTGATTCTCAGATTGATGGGAATGAAGCTGGATAAACGTTGTAACTGGATACTAAAATTTGCTATTGTAACACGCAATGGTCTCGATCCAAGATGAGTAGATGGCGGCGGCCATATTGTCACGAATCGATCCGTAAGCCAGCAGCGGTCAGTTCCGCTTGGCTGTTAGTATTATTGATGCGACCAGGGTAGGCGAGCCGCATCGAACATCAAGTACACTGGAAACACATCCCACCAACAAATACACTGTCCGCCTCCATCTTTCGAACCTGCCAGGGATTGAGAAGTGCATCCGTTTGGAGTCATTCTTGATTGTTGTTACGATTGAAAACATTATATCATGCTCTGTGTCCATCAAACTCGAGTGTGGGTGGTTTGTGTTAGGCGAACAAGACTTGAAATAATTGCTCTATCCAGACATAAAGAAGAAAAATAAAAGAAACATCTGCTTCAGTGGCATGATTTCCGGATTTTATAAGTCTTGTTTTGTTTTTATTTAATCAGATTTCTTTGAGATTAACTAAACATATTTAAAAGGTTATGCGCGGTTTCCATCTTTTTCAGTGAAAGACACCGAGGGAATACTCATAAATACTTTGGAGTTTTTTTTTAATTCTGCAACGACACAATAACCATGTTGACAAGAAATTGACCATAATGTATATTTTAAAAGAAAAAATCTTTTATTATACAATATTGGATTAAAACATCTCTCATGAAATTAAACAAAGAAGAATTAAAAACTTTGCAAAAATAATTTACAAGAGTGTTTAACGAAAGAGTTGCACCAATATTTTTTGTGTGCCAAAAGTTCTTTTAGGTAGTTAAAGATTTTTAGAAATTAATTTGAACGAAATTACTTTGAAGAAAAACAAAAAAAATCAAAGAAAAAACGAGAGAAAAACTAGAAGAGGGAGTCGAACGTGAACAAAACCTGTCCAACACCATCATTTTCTATCCCATGACTGGGTGTGGTCGTAGGGTTGCTGAACAGCTGAGAATCTAACCTGTTCTCTCAACATGACTGTGTTGAATGCCAAAGAAGTATTCATTTATGCGCAACGTGTCTTGGACAAGAAGATCTGGCGGAGCCCATCCTTCTCTAGGTCAAACCAATACGGGTGTGCTCTAAGAAAGATCGCTTTGGTTACGAATATATGACCACTGATTCTATCGATTTAATCCACTGCTTAGAATCAAAATCATGAAGACTCAATAAAACTCTTCAGTTTCTCTTAGTGAGAGTTTTTCCGTTGGGTTCTTTTGGCAGTATTCACCCATTTCATTAAGGCCTCTCCGCGATCATTCTCCACAACTTTCCCTTTTTAATGTACTGAGGGAGGTGTTCCGGAAGGTTTGGAATCCTCGGGACCAGATTTCTTTCATAGTTTTAAGAGGAAGAAAGAACAGATACCCCACTTTGATCACAGCACGAAAGCCAAGTAAAGGTCAGCGGATCGTTTTGTTATCGACTCGTTAGCTTCTTTCGACTGACGAACAGTTCAAAGACCGTAGCTATATATGTCGCAAGATCTACGCTCTTTTACCACCCACGCAAAGTTACGTACGTGTCCATGATTTCAAATTCAAATTTTCAGTGTCCATTACTTTTGACGAGATTTGCTAGTTATAAAATATTTTTAGACTTTTTTTACTTTTTAAATTTTTAAACATATTCTTACCACAAAATAAAAGAAAGTGGCGTTTAATTTGAACAAAATCACGTTAACAAACTTAATTAATATAATAAAAAAGGCATAAAGATAGTTTGTAAGAAACATATCATGTTTATTCGATGCCCAATTAAATATTTACGTTAATTTTTACTATCCCTATTCCATAATAGTTGCTAGATATTCATACACTAAATCTAACATTTATTACAGGACAAACGTGATATTTTTAAACAGGAAATACATTGCGTTACACACTATTAGCCACTTTATCTTTTATTGATATACGAGGGTAAGTCAAAATTATCCGCACTTGGTGCACACTACTAGCGGAGTGACCATGTTTACACTGTAACAGCAGCAATCCTAAAAAAGAAAAAACAGCCATAAACTTGCACGATTAAGCTCAAATTTCCATCAGGTGTCCTCAATAATATTGACTATAAGCATGCATGAGCAGAAGGCAGTGTGACAAATGATATATTATGGAGAAAGTGCGGATATCCTCGTATAAATTAAATACTTATAGGTTTATTGGTTGAATGATTTGCGCAATGAGAATGTAAACCCGTTTGTTCTGCGTAGAGATAAGTAAATGGCAGTCATTTTGCATGAAATAAGTTTAATCCCAAATTGATTTTTTCACTAATATTTCACCCAAGACAAGGCCCAAGAGCTACTAAAGGTAAACAATTACTGAATCAGTTGCTGTACGTTTTGATGTACGGGTGGTGTAACGGATAATGGCTCGGAATTGTTAATCTGAGTCGAGTTCTAGTTCCAGTTGCGTTCGTTATATTCATTTACGCTCAAATACTTTTGGGAAAGGTATGAATACTTCTCTTCTTCCCAGGAAATCATTATTATCTCTACCCGCCAATTTTACAATCTAAAAGTATTTTCTAGTTTTAAATAAATTCTAAAGGGTTGATAAGCTGTAAAAAACAAATTTCCACGGATCAATTAATCAGCGAAATAGTAGTTGAGAGAAAAGCTGATGATATAAAAAGGCAACAAAATATTCGAACCAAATTCGTCTAAATTATGTGCCATAATCCATGTAAGTATTTCTAGTTTCTGTAAATAAAAAGAACCGCAACGATGGCTTAATAATTCTTGAGCCTGACATGTAAATCTACACTAAAATTGATTTAAAAAAGAACCGACATTAAACAAAATAACTTTTACCACAGAAGATGCTATCTTCAAGTGGGTATAGCATATTTTATATGCGTACAAAACAGCAACAACAACAAAGAATAATTTTCTGTATTATAACAAAGACCGTTGTGTATTTATTTGTATATATATATATATATATATATATATATATATATATATATATATTTAGACCAGTACAGTACACAGTTGTATTAAAAAGTGTCCAATACAAATATATTGTAGAAAATTTAAATGTTTTAAATTTGTAAACAATTTATATTACGCAACCCAGGTTTCTACCATCTGGTGTCTGCAGGCGATTTATAACTAAACTTAACGTCTTTTTAAGAACGCTCACATAACGTGTATTTTTTATGAAAGCGTACTTTTCAAAATTGGAAGAAGTTATAACGTTTTCACCCATAGTTTTATGATCCTAATATGTATTTTTGGTATGGTATATATATATATATATATATATATATATATATATATATATATATATATATATACGTATAGGGTAGGTATAGATGAAATAATATTCCGTATCCAAAGAAACACTATTCTTAAGAATGTGCCCAAACCAAAGTAGAGCTTATAATATTTATTTAGAAATTATAACATGAATATGTTATGATATCACTACAAAAGTAGCAAAAGTAGTGTCGAAACAAAATAGCTACTTTTGTAGTGATATTATAACATATCCACGTTATAATTTCTGAATATATATATATATATATATATATATATATATATATATATATATATATTCCACCGAGCGCCCCGTGGCCCAGGGGTAGAGTCTAGGTTGTTTAGCAATCGAAGTCTAACCGTACTGATGAGCTGTGATACAGCGAAACAGATCTGTCTGCGGATGACAATATATATATATATATATATATATATATATATATATATATATATATATATATAGTAATAGTAATAATAATAATAATAGCATACTGCAACTCAGTAGCTATAAAGTTTCGGTGTTAAAACACCATCATCAGACAGTAAAATATGGTTAATTTATTTTGTAATGTATAGACATAAGGAGATTTAAAAAAAATATAAAACTAAAAATAAATAAAAATAAAAAATAAATAAAACATGAATAAAGATGGCAGCCAATGAAATGAATTAAGTGAAGTGGAAGGTTCTAACTTTTTAAAGAATAGTGTGTGTCCGACTCATAGACAGTAGTATTTCAATGTTTTGCCACTTAAAAAAATTAAACTGGGAAAACATAAAGTAGAAAAAAGAAAATAAAAAGGAGAAAGGAAAAAGAGGAAAAGAAAGAAGAAACAAGATAGAAGAGTAAAAAAGAGAAAGACTAGCAAAAAAAAAAAAAAAAAAAAAATCCAAACGTTGGAAAAGATAAAATAAACTAAAATAAAGCAAATATAAGAAAATATAATCAAATCCAACATGAATGCAAATGTACAAAACGAGCAAATAGTGAAAATATTGTGTTAAATTTGAGATAATTTAATATATATTTAATCTTATGGAAGATTCTATGGTTGCAGAAATTAGTGATTTTATTACGTTGTTTCAATAAGCCATGTTTTGGGTAATGTTATTATATGAATTTATTCTTGTAAGCAAAGGAAACATTTTTCATGTAACGATTTATATGTTCTAGCTTTAGTTAATATTTTCCAGTTAACTGTAAGTGTTTTATTTGCATCTTTCAATTGGCAGTAGGATTTTAATGCGAAAACTAGAAGTACTATATGCTTTATTACAGAAAGTTATGTTGGTAAAATTGAGACTTAAAATTATTCTTAGTACATCCGATATAATATTTGGTAATAGACTTTTCAATAGTTGAGATAGTAGTTTGATATACAATGGCATCTGTAAGGCATTCTTTTTGCATAGAACATACATTAGAGATATGACAATTGCAGGGACTTGTGTTATTACTATTATTATTATTATTTATAGTAATCTGGTTATAATTAATATAATGTTATTTTAGGATTTTATTATTGTATTTTTGTTATCATATCGATATTATAAGTGCAGCTATAACTAAGTTTCAGTGTATTTTATTAAAAAATTATTATTAGTTAGAAAATGTTTTTTTTAACTAGATTAAGGAATTTGTTGCCTAACTTGGTAATAACCATTTGGTTAAATGGTGATGTGTACCAATTTTTTTTCCTTTTTCGATTCTGTTTGGTATTATGATTAATTTGTTGAGGATATTTAATATCCTTGCTATTTTAGCTTCTGTTTTGTAGAGCTGTTTTATGATAACGACTGTGCTGATAGAAAATGTCTGCAGTTGTGCACTGAAGACATTTTCTTTTAGCATTACGTGGGTTTTGATTTTATTTTTTATTTATTTTATTTTATTTTATTTTTTCCAAAATTTGGAATTTCTTTACCAGTCTTTCTCTTTTATTTATCTTCTGTTTTGTCTCTTCTCGCTTCCTCTTTTCTATTTTTTCCCTTTTCTTTGATTTTTTCTAATTTATTTTTTCTTTTTCCGGTTTAAAAGTTTTTATATGTTTGGTTTTCAGTGGCAAAACATTAAAACACTACTGTGTATGAGTCATACTTTTTTAAAATGTTATAACCTACCACCCCACTTAATTTATCACATTAGCTGAGCTCCTTATTATATATATATATATATATATATATATATATAGCCTTGGCCAAAATTATGGAGCACCAATGAAAAATCGAAATTATGATTCAAACTCATACATATAAAGGTTAAAAATAGTAGAGTAAACATTAATAAATCTATTCTAACAACAATCAATATTTGGTATGTCCTTCTTTTGCCTTTATAACAGCTTTTATTCGTTTTTGCACATTATTGACTAAGTTGTTACAGGTCGTAGAATCTGTTTTCTGTCACTCTTCATTTGGCCTCTAATTCTTTTTTTTGATGAACATTTGTGCATTTTCACTCTTTTTCCTAGATGGGACCACAACGTTTCAATGAGATTTAGGTCTGGGATTGAGGGGGACACTTCATCACTGTAATCCCTTTTTTTTTCAAACCAACCCATTCAAAATTTTGACGTATGGCATGGGGCATTGTCTTGTTGTAAGATTACATAACTTGGAAGGTTATTATTAAATATTTTAGTCAAAGAGGTTTGGTAAACCTGGTTCAGTATGTTAGTATAAATTGTGGAATTCATTCTACCCTCACATGTATACAACATTCCAGTGCCTGAAGAAGCTATGCAGCCCCAAACCATTACGCTTCCTCCTCCAAATTTGACAGTTGGAACCACACAATCAGGATGAAATGCCTCTCCTTCCCTACGGCGAACATAAACCGCTGCAAGGGTGCCAAAAATCAAATGAAAAAAAAAAAGAAGGAATTTGTTACAATTTTTGAATAAATGTTATGGATGTGTATTCACATAAAAATTTCAATTGTTCCTTCCAAAGTTTAGGAAATAGAAGCAGTTAACTTTCGTCAGACCAAAAAGATTTGGCCCAATCATCAGGTGTCCAATTTTCATGTTTTTTTGCAAATTCCAGTCGTTTTTTTGTTGGCCTGAAACAAGTATGGCTTCTTGCTTGCTTTGCATTTTTTAATCCTAATTCTAATAACCTTCTTCTCACTGTTCGAGCTGATATTTTTTTTGTTTGCATCCTCCCTAAGTTCAGCAGCAAGCTTTGAAGAAATTTTCTTCCTATCTGGAAGGGATGCTCTTTTCAAAGATCTGTCTTCCCTGGCGTTTGTAGACATTTTACGGCCTTGTCCTTTTTTGTTTTTGAAAGACTTTGTTTTCTTGTACCTTTTAATTGTTGTTTGAACTCCATTCCTTGAACATTCCATATTCCTGGCAATTTCTACCTGAAAATATCCTTCACCACATAAAGTAACAATTTGTGCCCTTTTAATCTCTGAAAGCTGCTTTTTTGGAGGCATTTTCAATTAAATATTCTATTATAGCACTGGTAGGAATAAAATATTACCTGAAAAACAAGAAACAACCTTTCGTATGACAATGAATCATTTTGAATATTGGAATGAATTTAGTATGGAACTCAGTTAAAACTCTTGAGAGAGGCTTTAAAGCAAAAAAAAAAATACTACAATCTACTGTTAAATATTTTACATTTGCTCTCAATTGTTCACTGTACGATTCTTAACCTTTAAATACATAGGTTTAAACTATTATCTCAATTTCTTATAGGTGCTCTATAATTTTGGCCATGGCTATATATCATTTGACGATTCTACCTCTGAGCTATGGGCGCTCGGTAGAGAAAAGCAGATTTTAGCGTATTATATGCAATTTTTTACCTGTCTCGCTCATGGAGATAAAGACAATAGCAAGGCAGCATCAGATCAGTTCATCAGAGAGACAGTAGCAAGGTAGCGTCGGCTCAGTTCATTCTCTTTGCTACCAGTTATTAAACTTTAATACCATTTATGAATGCCCATACCGCGTGTTTTCTCTTTAACAGTGCCTTATTATTTTACTTTTTTGCAATAATTATGTCATCGAGTAATAAAGATTATATATATATACATACATATATACAACCACACGCACGCTCTCTCTCTCTCTCTCTCTCTTTCACACACACACACACACACACACACACACACACACACACACACACACACACACACACACATATATATATATATCCACTCTATTATAATAAAGACCGTTGTATATTTATTTGTATATATTTTGCCGTCATTTTTGACAGTAAGTGTACACTCGTAATTCTGGTTAATAATACGTACCGTAGTTCTAGTTAATAATACTGTAAGAAAAGACTGGAACAAAAGGCTGAGTGAATAACAGGTTTAATCACATAAGAGACATGTATAAATAATCCTCTTTTTTATAATAAGGCTGTTGTATATTTATTTGTATATATTTTCCCGTCATTTTCATCGGCAGGGGTACACTCGTAATAATAATAATGTAGGATATATTTTTTCACGTTCTGGCTTGATCGCTTTAAACGTTACATATGATGTCAGTTTTAATTGATTAAAACTTTCAGTACCGTAAAAAAATTGCAAGTATGCAGACAACAAAATCTTGCTTAACACACTGATAACGCATTGTTCTTGATCATGACTGAGACAGTACATGAAGAAAGACATAACAAACAGGAACTTCGGAGAGTTTATTCATAGCTTCAATCCTGATATCCTCTTATGTGCCGTTTCCTTTTAGGAAGTAGGCGATCATGGCCTTCAACATCTCCCTATCCCCATCGCCAGGTATTGAACTCACAACTATTTCGGTCAAAACCCTTGATCCAATGCTTTTATCCACTAGACCATGTGTCCTTGAGAACAGCTGATACGTCGTAAATATGCCAATAAAGATGAGGACAACAGTCCGAACAATGTGAATAATGTAAATATCTATTCTCTGAAACACACACACACACACACACACACACACACACACATATATATATATATATATGTCTGATTAAATAACAGCAAGAAAGTCACTATATACAGTGACACGCATAAGTATTGGATACATGTTATTGTCTGTTATAACTAGTTTATGTTCGCCATTTTGCCTAATATTTGGTAAGTAATATCTTGCAAAGTTGTTTTAGTTGTATGTGGAAGGAAAATAAAAAAAAACTCATAGTTGAATCTATTTTTTTTTATCAAAGTTCAAAATTACCCAATGCAAAAGTATTGGATACATCAATTTAATATTTTGTTGCGTAGACTCTGTTTTGTTTCACTGACTTCCAGTCGCTTTCTATAGTTGGCCACAAGTTTTCCACACTGATCCACCGTTACTTTACCCCATTCTCCCTTGCATAATTCCTCTAATTGCTTGATATTTTGTGATTCCGCTTATGAACTTTAACCTTCAAAGTATTCCACAAATTCTCAATTGGATTCAAGTCAGGAGACTGACTTGGCCAATTGAGAGTACTAATACCATTATTTTCAATCCATTCCTTTGTAAGTTTTGCGGTATGTTTGGGATCATTGTCGTGTTGAAGCACGAAATTCCGACCATGTCCTAAAGAATTTGCAGATTTTTAAAGGTTCTTCTCTAGAATCTCCCTGTACATGCTACCATTCATTCTACCATGGATAACTTGTAACTCACGAGTGCCCTTAGATAAAAAAAAACATCCCCATATCATAATGGAGCCACCCTCAAACTTAACTGTGGGCATGGTATCTTGCTTGTTGAAGGCAATGCCATTTTTTTGCCAAATACTTGTCGCTGTGTTCCTTCCGAATAGTTCAACTTTCGTTTCATCCGACCAGATTACCTTTTCCCAAAACTGCATACCTTTCTTTTTATAAGTTTCGACAAACTTTAATTGGTCTTTGACATGTTTGGTTTTCAGTAAAGGCACTTTTCTTGGTGATCTTGAATGAAAGCCTGTACGATATAGAGCTCTGTTAATGGTATCCTTACTTACATTAATTCCAGCACTCTCAAGATCAGTTTTAATTTCAGAACGAGTAATGAAGGTTTTTTTTTTGCACATTTCTGCTGATCCACCTTAAAGTCCTCTCATTTATTTTTCTCGGTCTTTCATTTCTTGGAAGATGTGTTGTACCGTCACCATACTTATACTTTCTGATGATATTTCCTACTGTACTTAGTGCTAGATTCATATTCTTTGCTAATTTTTCGGTAACCTTGTCCTCCTTTCTGACGTTCAGTGATTCTATCTCGCATATCTCTGGATAATTCTTTAGATTTTGCCATTTTTAACCCTTGAATTGCAGAATGCACATCAAAGAGTCAGATGATTAGTAGCACTATCTTGTAAGCAATTATGTGCTTCTCTGATTGGTCAGAGATAACATTCAAATACTACCAAAAATTGAATATTTAAAGTCTCTTAAAATACAAAGTTTCGATTGGAAATTTGAGAAAAGTGTCATGTATCCAATACTTTTGCATAGGATAATTTTAAACTTTGATAAAAAAATGGATTCAACCATGAGTTTTTAATATACACATACAACTAAAACAATTTTACGAGATATTACTTACCAAATATCAAGTAAAATGTCGAACATAAACTAGAGCTATAACAGAAAATAACATGTATCCAATACTTATACGTGTCACTGTATAGTGTCATAATTTTTATTTTCATAGTCTGAAGTACTTTCATTCTTATCTAATATCATCCTCAGGTCGTTGATTGTTAAGTCATAATGTAGTTGTTCTTAAGAAAAGTTGTAAGTTATATCCCATGGTTAAACTGTTACAAGAGTATCAAAAGAAAAATAGACAAATATGTCTAAATTAGTTAATCAAACTTGCTTAAATAAAGATATGCTTCCTAAACACATACACACACACAGACACACACACACACACACACACACACACACACACACACACACCCTATATATATATATATATATATATATATATATATATATATATATATATACAAACGCGCGTGTGTGAGCGCACATACAAATATAGCAGAAAAAATGACCCACTTTGATAAAAAAGTCACTTTGCTTAATTTTTACTAAGAAGTAGTCAGTATTTACTTTCAGGTGTAATTTTTTATAGTAATTCAAGACTAAAATAAAAATTGTTGTATTTACTTGAGCATACCACCACGCGAAATATGAGTGGAGAGGCCCGAAGACAGTGAGATACTGCAAATACGTCATGCAAATGTAAGAGGCCACTTGACACTCGTCAAAATTAACAATCTCAGATTAAGATTAGCATCTAACTTTTCATTGTTAATGAGTAAACACATATTGCATAAATTTTGGAGCCTTCAACCTATCTTTTTAGCGTAATTGACATGTTTTAAAATGTGAAGAGTGAGTTAGCTTATCGAGTAGATTAACTGAATTTTAAAAATATGATGGGCCGATTATTCCTAGATTAGATCTCAAAATGTTAAAAAAGAACAGTAGAATTTTCTGATAAATTAAACGAACAAAATATATTGTTCTAACCACCAACTCTATCATAATTAAAACTAAAAAGAATTTATCTAAGATTACTACAAGATTGGTTACAACTGCTTGTAAAACAATAAAAGCTAAAACAACATGATAAGCTAAAACTTGAAGGTGTAATTTATTCTATCACCTGTAATGATTGCCACAAGGAATACATAGGAGAAACCTTAACGATTTTAACGAAAAGTTTATATGAACACAGATAATCTTTTTACAAAACAACATACTCAATGAATTAGTGGCTCACTGTAATGAGTTTGAACACAATTTTGATGGTAAAATGCACCCCTAATTATTCTGTTCTCGTCTACTTTATAAGTCACTAGCCCCGTTAGCTTTTTTGGTAAATTTTTGATTTAGCACCCGAAGGTTTTATTCCTTCAAATTTTTCCAAAACATCCTTATTTCCGTGCAAATGTATATGCTGAACTCAAATCGATAATTATTTATTGAAGAAACCTAACTTTATTGATGTTAACGACCAGAAAAAATTAAACTTCTCGCTCTTTATCTCAGCCCAAACCACCATTCTCATATCTAATTCAGTGCTGAATGATTTTAGGCGTAGGAAGCTAATTTCGGCCAATTTACTTCCTTTGTGCAATTACTACGCGATTTGTTTTGTTCCGGAACTCAATTTCCACTGAAAGCTGCGACCCGTTGACATTACCAAACTGTTAGATTCTTCATTTGTGGTCGAGCGGTCTAAGACGTTGCCAGATCAAATGGTAGCTTCCGCTATGTTGATAGGGGTCGCAGGTTCGAATCCTGCCGAATGGTATACATTTTCGTAGTAACAATTTATCGTAAATAATCAGGCCAGTAGATATAAATATATAATACTGTTTAATTTATAAACAGAATATCTACTTAAATACGAGTATCGATAAAAAAATAATGTTCAAACAATTCATTTCATATATATATATATATATAATCTATTCAACGAAATGTAATTTTCGAAATTTATTCATATATATATATATATATATATATATATATATATATATATATATATATATATATTCATGCGTGTGTGTTTTTACACACTTAGATATAGACATAAAAACTGCTTAAATAAGTGAAGATGATCTCAAAAATTATTTTTAATTGCAGTTTCGAAGTCACGGTAATAAACATAAATCAACGTCAAAAAAAAAGGAAGAAAAAACATTCATTTATTGAAGCGGCAGACCATGAATTTACCCTTCATAATTTATTGCCAATTTATTTGTTGACCTCAGGTTTTGTTCTGTTTTTATTTTGCCGTTTTGGGGCCGACGAAGCGCAAAAAAATAGTTAATGGGCTGAAGATTTCGTGAACGGCGGGAAACTGAGCGCAAATACTTTTAGAATTTGATATGTCCGTTCCCAATCTGAAATTGTGCTGTCTTAACTGTTCTCTGTATTTAAATGTCTACTAACTTAAACCGGTACAATTCAGGGCCTGACAGAGAAAATAGGAATGTTATATTGCACCAAACTTTTTAGTAAAAGACAGTACTTTTCAGCGATGAAAATTCGTATTCAGAATCTTAGATTTGGTTATCGGATTAAGATGAAGCATGAATTCACGGCATTTACAGTTGTAACATAAATCGATAGTGACAGAGATTTCTGTCATTCACAGTCAACGATGCTAGGCCAGATAGAAGAAATAAGAAGGATGATTGTGCCGAACCCCCATTCAAAAGAGGTAGTGGGCTTTTATGACTATTAAAACAAAATTCAAATTCAGAGTTTATGTGAGAACAACAACAATTAAAAAATAATTCCACCCCCTCAAAACCTCACGATCAGAAGCCAAACTGTCTAATGTTGTTTATCATCATGCCCAGGACGAACAACCCTCAAATAAAAATTCTGTGATCTAAGCATTACCATTACTAAAGTATTACTTTTAAAAAACAAAAACCAAAAGCAAAAAAAAAAAAGAAAAACAAAAAAAAAGAAAAACAAACAAACAAACAAACAAACAAACAAACAAACAAACAAACAAACAAACAAACAAACAAACAAAAACAAAACAAAAAGAGAAAAAAAAAACAAAAAAGAGGAAAAAACAAAAAACAAAAACATAAAACAAAACCAAAAACAATTTGCGGTTATATTTTAATTTCTACATGATGTCTTTTTAAATAATGAAAATGAACAACGGATGCTGGTTTTAGAAAATATAAAAAATATATTTATTTCTAAATTTTGAAAATGCTTTTTAAAAAAAAATTCATTTGGATTAAAATAAGACTATTTTGATTTTTATAAGAAAAATGATTGTTGGAATATATATATATATATATATATATATATATATATATATATATATACGATAAATTGCAAAATTGCTGAAAAAATGGACGGTTCATTCAATCACGCCAGTGAGAAGTATCGGGCTTCTTTCGTTATTTTAATTACTAGTCCTATGAACAAAAAAAAGTTGTCATAGAAATGATCTTACTTTCAATGATGTTCACACTGAACAAGGCATAAGAGTTACACAATGTAGATGCTTACAGAATAAGCGTCACCCCACCAAGAAAAGGGTTCACTGGAAGTGAAAGAAAAGGAAAAGACGAGAGAGAACCGTAAACGCAAGCCTAAATAGGAAACTAAGGATAAACATGTACCTCTGCTCAAAGTACCAGGGAGGAAAGCAAACCGGACAGTAGGCAAACCTCCTACCGAGGTAAATGAAATGTAAAAAATATTAAATAAAAGTTCAAAGTTTTACATCAGTACGCTAGAAGTATAGAGTGGAAAGTAGACTTCTCTCAGATTTTTGTATAAACAACGTTTTCAGGAAGACATTTGTTTTATAAATTTATTTTTGTCATTATTCTTAATCCACTTGCATTTACTACTCTGGGCATAGAGATAACTCCTAGAGAAACATTAGAATAATTTTCTATAATTTATAATAATAATAATAATAATAATAATAATAATAGTGGAAGTAGTAAATTAATTCAGAAAAATTATATTTTTAACCTGTTTAAATAATTCGGTTTAGTTTTAAAGGAATCTAATTAACCAAATTATTTTGATTTAGATATTTTTATAAAATCATTTCCGGCTTTATTTTACTAATATAATGTGAAATAGCAGACGACCACAATACTTATTATGAACGTTGCCGATTTCCCAAGTTACGACAAGCTTTTGACTAGACAGATATAAATTATTTCTATAAAAATACGATAAATTTAAAAACGTTATAGCATAAACATTATTTAGATGTGGTATATTCTGAAATTTGAATTAAAAATAAATTACGCTGATAATACTTAAAAATACTTCTGCACATTATCACCGCAAATATAGCACCTGTTGTTAGTAATATACATATATTGCTGTTCTTTCACTCGAGTACCACCATGTCTGTTTGTAACCTCTGTGAAGGATACAACAATATGCTCTCATTACGATTGAGCTCTCTAGAGAAGGAAATTTAAAAAATAGTTTCCATTTCTGCGATATATTCGTGACTCTTCAGAAAATAATTGAGTATTTTCGGTGACTGGCGTGTGTATACACTGTTCATATACAACACGTTAAAATTTCCCTTCTCTGAATCCATGAGCCTATGGTTTAGGGTAGCGACTCCGTCTGACACCAAATCGGTCGAGTTTCGATCCCAGCTAAAAGCAAGTGGATGTGTCTAGCCGCCCTGATGAGCATTTTTGAGTCAGAATTTTCTATGTTTCAGAATTATATTTTCACTGTGATTCCAGCTTCAAGCGATCATCTTTGGGATGACTAACGGAATTTTTTTTTCCCAAAGGGAAGATTTTCTTTTACTTACAAGACATAAATAACTTCTCAAATTACAGGGTTAAATATTTATTCTTAAACTGACTCTGTTAAAAGCGTATCAAGTTTTTAACTTTTTTTTGTTTTTAATCATTTCACCCCAAGCAAGGCATTCCACTGCCACTATTGCGCAGGGGGTTACATAGGGGAAAGTGATGAGAAAGAGTAGTTAGTTATAGGAAATGTCGGAAGGAGAGTGGTAGACGGATGAGAATATCGAGGATGGGAGTTGGGTAGATGGGTAGATTGTTTGAGGGAATGGATGCGAGTTAGCGTGATAGATGTCTATTGACCTTACATTTAAATTCCTGGAGATTGTAGCTGTTGAGAACAAAAGCTGTTAGAGTAGAAACTGCGGTTACATTTTATCTGTTTTAGTGTAAAAGGGTGGGACCTAGTTGCTAATCTAGTATCTCTTGCAAATTCATACCTAGGGGTCACCAGTGAACTAAGTTCATCGGAGCAGAAGCCGTGAAAGTATTTATAGAAGAGGTACAGGGAAGCCACATCACGCCGGCGAAAGTGACTGCAGCCGGGCTGCCAAGTCGGCATCGATCACATTACAGATTCTCCGTTGTATTTTGTCAAGGACCCCGAGGAGAATAGCAGGGGCACCCGACGATATGTGGCAGCAGTATTTAATACACGGGCGGATGGTAGATTTATAGATGTGCAGGATGGACTCAGTTGGGAAAAACCTCCAGGCCCTGAACAGAGAACCGACTTTCATAGCAACGGATTTAGCAATGGATTCGATATAGTCATTCCACTTGGGGTCTGCAGAGAGTGTGAGGCTAAGGAGGCGTACTGTTTTACTCTCAGGGAGGCAGGCCTGTTCCATGCTAATGGGAGGTAGGAGCCATTGTCTATGATGGTTAATTGATAGCAGCTTCGTTTTGAATTTACGAGCCATTTCTTACCCCAGTCCACCACGGATTGGAGGTCCTTTTCAAGCTCGGCAGTAAGGCTCGCTTTATCGCCCACACCAGATTTTTGATCGAGGCGAGAGTAACCTGTGGTGTCATCAGCGTACATGTCTACCTGGGATCTTATAGCATCGGGGAGATCGTTCCTCTTTTTTTATATATACAGCTACTTCCATCTATCTTTATTTTTATTCACAGCCACATTACTTTTTTAGTTATTTATTTTGTCTTTTTACTCTTTTTAAAAACTATTTGTGTTTGAATGAAGCCATGGTAATTATTATATATATAGTTATTTTCAATTTGTTATTTTACTTTCGTTTTTTGTTATGTATATTAATCTTTATATTTCTTTATTTCTTCTAAATTTTAATTATAATCTAGTGTGTGGCTTAAACAGAGTCTACAGAATACAGTCATTTCTTTTCTAATGTTTAGTAAATTAATTCTTTCATATTTCTGATAATATAACATTTTTCATGTAAGTATAAAGGGCATGGATCTTTTAAAGACTTACATGTTCGTGTTTTCTTTATATTTTCCATTTTACCTTGGGGGTTTTATTACTTTCCTTTAAGTGCCAGATACCTAACTAAAGAGGCCTGGTTTCTGCAATGATTGTTCTTAAAAGAATAAAGGTGCTGACTCCAACTTAGATTAAATCCATTCTTTGTGCTACCTATATAAAATCTTTTAATATATGAATTCTATATCGATGAGATAGTGTATTGGTAAATTACAGACTCAGTAAGGCATTTATTATATAATGAACAGCTCCCCGGAATTCTACAATTACAAAATGTTTCTTTATTCTTATCTATTTTTATTTTATTTGTTTTATCATTTTTGTTCCTGGTCTGAATTTTTCTTATTTTCCTATCTTCACATTATTGCACACAGACACACACATATTTATATATGGAGACTTACCAAATTCTACCCATTATATACTTGCTGACAATGCTAATAACTACACGTAAAAAGGTTAAATATAATGGAAGCATTATTAATAAAAAAGCAAAAGCCAGTACAAAACAACATCAACTATGAACATGACCACAATATGCTGACCGTGTTTGGAAAATGAAACATTCCTATGACTCTAGATACGTACATAAAACAATGCATATGTTCAGTTAAAAGTAAAAATAAAACCATTTATGATAATGGCTAAAAAATAGCCAAAAGCGTTCAGACATACAGAAAATTTATATATATATATATATATATATATATATATATATATATATATATATATATATCAAAAGCCGTTTTGTTCTACTGATATAAGGTGGAGAGAACATACACAACATCGAACTGTATGGGAATTTATAAGCGAAAAGTTAATTCAGATAAAAAAATATAGAGCATTGTAATAATAATTCAAATATATTAAATTCAGTTTTCACTTTTATAAATGGATTTAACCCATTAAAATTACTTGAAAAAACAAATAAATATAAATGATTCATATAAATAATTGCATTAATTAACTACCATGTTATGATATATTGGTGACTTGATATTTTCTTTAAAATCGTGTCTCCAGTTCCTGGTGACGGTCATATTTTCACTTTCATTTCTTTATTCAAATGTTATCACTCGGCTTCTTTTAACTTGCTTGATGGCTTTATAAATGTATAAAAAAGACAACAATTTACTGATTCAGCTCAATAATCTAATGATCTATATTGTTCAGACTGTTATCTCCATCTTTATTGCCATATTCACAACGTTTTCATCGTTGTACACCCCGATCTTCTTCAGGTGATTAAAATTTTGAATCGAACCCTTTATTTCGATCACTGAGGTAGACTGTTCTCTAAACAAGAGTCATGCCATTTAACTCAATTGGGTTTTGTTAGCCACTGCTGTCGCCAGGTATTGAACTCACAACTCTTTGGGTCAATATCTGTTCACAGATATTAATGTTGTTTGGTAATTGTACACAACACTCAGAGGGCGTTAGTGGAGAGATGTTTACGAAATTGCACTTGCAAATCATTATAAATTGAATTCTCAATAGATACTCAGTTATTGTAGCCTTGTGTCAGATTAGGCCGATATTATATAATCAGTTAATTTAACTGTGTGAAAATAAGCTGTATGTAAGCGATCGCAGTTTGTTTTGATTCTTTCGCACGACCCCAGAAGTTTCTTTTGAATCCCACATTGTCACCCCGAAAACATATGTTTCTGCAATTTTCCGCGGCAAATAAAAAAATTCTAATGATACAATGTTTTTAAAGAAGTAGAGTCGATTAATCTTGCATGCCGCCTTCTTGAATTTAAATTCACGTCTTTCAGAAAAATTCTATGTTGTTCTATATCAAGATATCAAGCGTTAAATTTGCAGAGACTGGTAAAAACATCTTTTTCAACTAATCAATCTTGGCTCTCCAGGTTCTGCTGCAATTCAATATGAAGCCAAGGCTTGCATCAACGCGATATTTTTGTTTGCTCTTTAGTCAGCATGATATCATGAGAGTATTTTTGTTTGTTTTTATAATTTAACCACGCATTTAAGACGTTTTGTGCATAAATTCATTCACAGCTGGAAACATTTCTGGGGAGAAAGAGTTAAAGTGAGATAAAGTTACTTGATTTAATCTACATTGTCGATGCAGTTGTTTTTTTTGTTTCGGAATCAAAGTTTTCTGATAAATTCTCGTATTGAATGTGTTGTTATCTTCTAAGTTTAGCTTAGACACACGACTACTTGTATGGGCTAGTCAGGATCGAAAGCGTAACAGAATAATAATGGTCAACCTGACCCGCATATTAATTCTTATTCCACGTTGAAGTGACAAAAGTCTCGTCTTTCTTGATCACTTTATATCAGTCCGACAGAATTGTCGGAACTGCAATACTTTAACTCAAACGGAAGTACTCACTCCGACATCTGCAGCTTATATGACAAAGAACAGACCTTAATTTTATCCAGCACTGTGCACTCACTTCAAGGAAACCATAAAAAAATACCCGCATAATAAACCGTTTTTTTGACGAATCAGAAAAGGCGCACGTATTTTTTCGCAGCAGCAGTTTCTAAACCACTAAATCGCTATAAAGCCAATGCTAATATCACCCACGGAGGCAGCTAAAACTCGTTTCTTTCTGTATTCGGGTGGCGAGGGACTCAGACGGGGCTTATGTCAGCAGGCAGAGGCACGGCTGGGGAAAAATATACAAGAATCCGATCCCACTTCTGCGGGGTCTGGGGAATTTTTGTCCAGAGCCTACTCGCTCGGGTATGCTCACATTAAAAACTCACTTCATTTTGCATTCCAACACAGTAGGGAGGATTTGGGTAAATACTCAGATACAACTCGATTAACATCAACGACGTACTCCATGGCAGAGAAACTTTACCTGGTCATCAGCAGCAACACTAAAGCGCTTCCCTTAACAGTAATACTTTCGGCTAGCAACGAAATAAAGAGTAAAATAATCTACTACAATGCAATAATTAGTAGAAAATTTCTTCCATAAGTCTCTCGCACTCGACTATCTATTGGTGTTGATTTTCACTACTCGTCTATCTCGACTACTACCTTGTGTTTTTATATTGATTTTCACCCTGTACAAGATTCGAGAGCTACTCAAAGTAGAGGTTTTCAGAGTAAGCGGTACAACTTATGGGGACACGTGGAAAGATAACAGTTAACTATAGACTAATTCAAGTTATGATTGTAGTTATCGGATAAGCTTCCTCTTTGGAGTCTGTTCCAAAGCAGTGGTTCGTGGGAAGAAGCTGCTGGAGTGGAACTAACATTTCACGATGGTTCGCTACAATGTGTGTGCCATGACGGGTTTTAGCCGTGAAGTTTTGAACTGTTCGAATTAAGGCTTGTAGTTAATCTGTACATTTTCCACGGAAATAGCGACATACTATCGAGAAAAACTTACGAAGTTTCGATCTTGGAAAGGTATTGTGGGATGGAAAATATTTTGTCACCCACAAGAATTCGGGGACGCTTTTGGACTCTATCAATTGTGGAAATTAAAGACTGGGTAGCTGTTGTCCATATATAGCAACAGTATTCTATTTTTGTCCTGATTTGACTCTTGTAAAAGAAGGTGATAGTAGAAAGAGTCAGGTACTTACTAAAGCAATACAGAGAACCAATAATTTTTCCAGCGTCTTTTGCGATGGATACGAGTTCCACTTGAGATCAGGGTTGAGTTGAAGTCCCAATAGAGGCTCAAAGATGGGGGCATCCCAGAAGGAATATTCGTTCATAGAGATTGATGGAAGTTCTGGGTCCGATCAGCGATGATGGAATGTCACTAGTTTGGTTTCCGAGGTACTGAATGTAACCAGCCAGTTTTATCCCCACTGAGCTGTTAGAGTTAGATGCTCCAAATGAATTCTCAGTCTCCCACGACTGATAGGAGAAAGCGATCAAACCTTGTAAATCACGGGGAAAAATAACCTTTTACTTATCTCAACCCTGTCATCTCCCTTTTTTGTTTTTTCGCTTCTACATTTTTTCTTGTTAACAGTAAAGCCGCGGCTATAGCAACATTTGCATTAATACTTCGCAAACTAAGATCAGAGTCAAATGGTAAAAAATAACTCAAAGAGCGACCGATGGCACAAATGAGAAATATATGATTATGCTAAAATACCAACAATTTTTATTTCTGTATTTATCATTTCTCGGAGATTAGGCAGGCTTAATGCCCAATACTGCATATACAGGGACTAGGAAAATTTTGACTCTAGTGTTTGCGCTCGAGTTTCCCACGTAAAGTCACACCCAGTCTCAGTGGGGGGGACTTTGTGCAAATACTTAGATTTCCCCTCAAACACGAAACTGTCGATGGAATTCTCATTCTTCGAGCAGAGAACGATTCAGACTTTGGGCAAAATTCGAGTCGGTTGAGACTCTGTTTATGGATAGAGTCTCAACTGAAAAGAATAGACCAGCTTATTGCCCTATGCCACGTATGCGAAGGCCGGACAAATTTTGATCCTTGCCCGAGTCTTTGCGCACAAGTTGCTCACGTAAAGCTCGACCTTGTGTCACATCCCGTCTCAGTGCGCGGTTTCAGGGTAAATAACCAGAGTCCCGAGATATCTCGTAATTGTCAAGCCCTCTGTCCTCGAACAGAGAGCGACTCAGTTGGGTCTCGATTTACTAACTTGGACTCGACTGAAAAAGACAGAAACTCTCTGTCTTTGGACAGTTCAACTCAATCGCGGCTCCGTCTACGGACAGTAACTAAGCCGAGAAGAATAAACAGGCTTTGTGGCCAATCCCGCGTATGCGTGGTCTGGGTAAATTTTGACTTTTGGGCCGAGTGTCCGTGCTCGGGTTCTTCACGTAAAGCCCAACCTTGTGTCACATCCTGTCTCAGTGGAGGGACTCAGTTTCCCTGGGTACTCAGAGAGTTCTGGTTAGATTACCGTTGCAGACAGTGGAGACATAATAATATGACCATTATTAGCGAATTGTATTAGCAGTAACGAGGAATCGAAACTAATACAGAACAGGAAAAATAGCTTTTTGTTTACTCTGGCGCATGTAGTAACAGTGATGACGAGAAATTAGTAGAGATAAGTATAAGTTTTTCTTTGCTTTGCATAAAGACCCACAACAGATATTCTTACATATTCTTAAATATTCTTAAATATCGAAGATTTATTAGCCCAAGTGTAAAAAACGCAACAAGAGCAACAGCAAAAGCGACAACAGCAGCAGTAATAGCCACAATAGCAACAGCAAAAGTAACAACAACAACAACAACAACAACAACAACAACAACAACAACAACAACAACAACAACAACAACAACAACAGTTGTTAGAACTCGGAAACAACAAAAGTTAATTCAAATAATTCAGAAGAAAGTGGAAAATTTTTCAATTTCTTTCATTCTCAACGCGGTACTAAATGCCATAACTGAATTCATATACGATTCACATGATAGAACTACCTTTTATGCCTTTTTAGAAGATACGAGAAGATTTACAGAGAAGATTATAGCATCTAAGAACACGAGTAAAAAACACATTTGTTGAGAGAGTTATCACCAGTGGAACAAAAAATACTGTAATTTTTACTACCGAAAAAAACCCCCAAAAAACAGGAGAACTTGCTTTGAAGAATCAGTAAATATTCCTAGTAAATTTTTAGCGAGAAAAGCACATTATTCAACACTCGTTAGAAGTGTATGAATACGACGAAGAAAGAAGACTAAGATTTTGTCACTTATGCTGGAATTGTTTACAAGGAGTGCGAAAGATTCAAATTATACGAGCTGACT
Source organism: Ascarosepion bandense (assembly GCA_037127315.1). NCBI lineage: Eukaryota > Metazoa > Mollusca > Cephalopoda > Sepiida > Sepiidae > Ascarosepion > Ascarosepion bandense. Next base: position 2,254,357 of record JBBBDQ010000330.1, read on the forward strand.
CCGGATATTTCTAAAGAATTAATCTTCGTTCAAGGGGTAACAGTAAAAGACATAGAATACGAGCTAGAAACCCAACGAAACTGGTACAGAATTAAAACCTAACACTACATTAAATATCTAACGAATGCCAGCTAATCCTAAATCTGAAACTCGATACGGAGGAAACTGAAGAAAAAGAATGTGCATATATACACGCCAAAGACAAACCTGGAAAAGGAAAAAAATTTTTGGTTTTTTGTTGAATTTTTATTTTATTTGTTTTGTCACTAACCTAAGTAGTTCGCCTAAATTATTTTGTAATTGAAGGTTAGTTTCGACTTGGATGAACCGTGGTATTATCTTAATTCCATTAGTTGTGTCTTGTAAATGATTAAAGATTTGTTCTTTGAGTTATTCACTCGCCGCCGGGCAGCTAGTCTACACGTGTTGGTTGACTCGCCTATATTCTGAAAAAAATGTTTAAATTTTATTTTTGACTTCAGAAATTTAATTAAATCAACTTTCTGTGTTACCTCCTCGTGGTAAGTTCACCCGAAATCAGTCTGTCTTTTCTGTAATTTTTAATTTAATTTAATTTTTAATAATTTATTTTTTAAATTTTTGGTTTTTTGTTGAATTTTTATTTTATTTGTTTTGTCACTAACCTAAGTAGTTCGCCTAAATTATTTTGCAATTGAAGGTTAGTTTCGACTTATACTAAGTTAAAACTTAGTAAATTTCAGTTACCCTTTTCTTTTTCTTGTTTTTTTAATTGGAGTAGATAGTTCCTACTATCGCCCGGTCTCACACTCCACCCCCTTCTTTTGATCAAGGGTAGAGGTGATCGCCTTGTTTCTTGTTCAGGAAGGGGTTTCCGGTTCATCACCCTTCTTCGGTTTTAGTGTTAGTTCAGGTGGAAGCTGTTTGCAGTTACGGAGTATGTTGGCAACGTCTTTACATTCTGAGGGTACCGGGTTGGCAGTTTCCTGGTTGCTGCTTCCGACTGGTAGTTAGGAGCCCGAACTCATGTGTAGCGTCTTGAGAGGCTGCTCTGATCAACCGTTGAATAATACCGGGGTTCTTGTAGTGCCATATCGCGCATGGACGGGCGTCCCTGCATGAACGTTCGGTGGGCAACCCCGAGGCCACATTATGTTGTAGGCCGCGCCAGTCTCCATCCTTCACATACTGCAAACAAGTGAACGACTGACTCTATTCTAAGACCTCTCCTTAACTGAATCACTATGGAAAAAAACAAACATAATAGCAAAGCTAAACCAGCTAGCCTGAAAACGCCCAAACCCGTCTGCATCTCTTACACTAACATACGTGGTATCCGCACTAACTTCCTCAGCGTTGATTCATTCCTTCACACTAACTCACCTGATATTTTGGCCTTATGTGAAACTAACCTTAACCCTTCTATCCCCTCTTCTGAGTTTGACGTTCCTGGCTACCTTCCCCTTTTCAGGAAGGACTCCAATGTTCATATGCATGGGCTTGGTGTCTATGTCAGCGAACACCTTCCCCTAGCTAGGGCGACATCCCTTGAATCCCCGGATCATTCTTTCATGTGCTTCCGCCTGTCACTTCTAAGCTCGATTAGCTATCTCTTCTTTCTCTACCGCTCCCCTTCCTCCCCTTACTGTTCGTTACTTGACAGTGTCTCTGGCAATATTGACAAAGCCATTTCTTCTCATCCCCCCGCCCATATATTCGTGTTTGGTGACTTTAACGCCCACCACACCAAGTGGCTGGAGAACTCTATCACCGACCCTGCTGGTGTCCACACCATGAATTTTTCAATAACCCAATCCCTTACGCAAGTGGTGAACTTCCCCACGCGTTTCTCCGACAACCCTAACGGAAGGGACTCACTGCTAGACCTCTGCTTCACTTCCATCCCAGACTCTTGTACTACCAGACAACTCTGCCCACTTGGTAACTCTGACCACACCGTAGTTTCCGTCAACATTTCATTCCACTCCCACCCAACCCAAGAAACCCAGACAAGTAGAATATCCTACCGCTACCAAAGAGCAGACTGGGATTCGTTCCGAGACTTCCTCTGTGACGTCCCTTGGAACAACGTTTTTAGTCTTCCCATCGAAGAATGTGCATCCGAGGTCTCCTCCTGGCTTAAGGCTGGCATCGATGTTTTCATCCCTGCCAGGAAATTTCAGATTACATCTCATTCGTCTCCATGGTTCTCGCCCGCTTGCTCGGCCGCCATTGCCCACCGGAATCATTTCTTCCGACTCTATCGTAGCTACGCGTCGGACCAAAACAGACGCCTTTTCGCTTCAGCTCGCAATAAGTGTAAAAAGATACTTAACGAATCTAAGATGTTATTTGCTGCCAGAATGAAACAACGCATAGCATCCTCTAAGTTTGGCACCAAGGACTACCAAGGCGATTCTGTAAAAGAGTACTTAACAAGAGCAAGTCCACAATACCCCCACTAATAAACAAATTTGAGGTCCTCACCTCCCCAGCAGACAAGGCTGACTGCTTTGCCCGCAGATTCTCGAATAATTCGAGACTGGACTCATCTGGAGTTTCTACACCCGACTTCCCACCTAGAACTGATGCTCAACTGAATGACGTCCATATTACACCCTCGCTTGTCTCTAAGATAATCTCAAAACTTGACCCTCACAAAGCGAGCGGAGGGGACGGAATCCCAATCATAGTCTTAAAGAAATGTGCTCCCGAACTTTCCTCTGTACTTTCTAAGCTCTACAACTTATGCCCATCTGCTTCCTGCTTTTCTGCCTGTTGGAAATCTTCCTCTGTAGTTCCTATATTTAAAAACACTGGAGAACCCTCGGACCCCGCAAATTACCGACCTATCAGCCTTCTTCCGATCTTTGGCAAAGTGTTCGAAGCCATTATCAACGCCGAGGTCGTTCAGCATTTCACGGCCTACGGGCTCCTCTCAGACAAACAGTATGGCTTCCGCTTCACCAGGTCTACTGCTGATATGCTAACGACCATCACCGAGTACATATATCAGGCACTCGATAGGAATGGTGAAGCCCGAACCGTTGCCATGGATAAGCGTTCGACAGAGTTTGGTATGTTGGCCTTCTATGCAAACTGCGGAGCTATGGTATAGCAGGACAATTGTTTGAACTAATCCAGTCATTCCTATCTAACCGAACATTGAAAGTGGTATTAAACGGACATGCCGCCCAGAGCTACCATACGAACGCGGGTGTCCCTCAAGACTCTATCCTAGGTCCTACGCTCTTTCTGATCTACATTAATGATCTCCCTGATTCCATAAGATCCCAAGTAGGTATGTACGCCGATGACACCACAGTTTATTCTCGCCTCGACCAAAAATCTGGTGTGGGCGACAAAGCTAACCTTGCAGCCGAGCTTGGAAAGGACCTCCAATCCGTAGTGGACTGGGGTAAGAAATGGCTCGTAAATTTTAATGCTTCTAAAACGAAGCTACTATCAATTAATCATCATAGACAATCGCACCTACCTCCTATTAGCATGGACCAGGCTTGCCTCCCAGAGAGTAAAACACTACGCCTCCTTGGTCTCACACTTTCAGCGGACCTCAAGTGGAATGACTATATCGAATCCATTGCTAAATCCGCTGCTATGAAAGTCGGTTCTCTGTGCAGGGCCCGGAGGTTTTTTCTGTATGAATCTATCCTGCACATTTATAAATCTACCATCCGCCCGTGCATTGAATACTTTTGCCATATCTGGTCGGGTGTCCCTGCTATTCTCCTTGGGCTTCTAGACAAGGTACAGCGGAGGGTCTGTAATGTGATCGATACCGACTTAGCAGACCGCCTGCAGACTCTCTCTCACCGGCGCGACGTGGCTTCCCTATGTCTCTTTTATAAATACTTTCACGGCTTCTGCTCCGATGAACTTAGATCACTGGTGCCCGCTAGGTTCGAATTTGCACGAGATACTAGATTAGCAACTAGATCCCACCCTTTTACAGTGAAACCGATAAAATGCAACCGCAACTTCTACTCAAACAGCTTTTTTTCTCGCACTTCCCGACTGTGGAATTCTCTTCCACATGACTGCTTCCCCGACGGCTACAATCTCCAGGAGTTTAAATGTAAAGTCAACAGACACCTCCTAACAAACTAACTTCCATTGTTTCAAACACTCTTCCCACCCACCCAACTATCTATCACCACCCCTTCTGACATTTCCTATATCTAACCACTCTTCCTATTTATCTCCCCCTATGTAGCCCCAATCGCAATAGTGGCAGTGGAATGCCTTGCTTGGGGTGAAATGATTTTAAAAAAAAAGATGCGAAAGATTACATCTCGGAGATGACTGTCTTTTTAAAAATTTAAAGTGCTACAAGTGTGATAAAGTAGGACATAAAAGTCACGCTGTCAGCAAGGAAAAGTTCTCATAGAAAAATTTTGTACACAGCATTGAGACAGAAAATAATTACAGAAAACAAAATAAAATTTGTGTATGTGAAAATTAATAATGTGAATGCAACTAGACACTGGTAGGGATATCACAATAATCAACGAAGCTACATGGAAAGATAAAAGAAAACCTATATTTAAAAAAACCCCGAAAATAACATGCGGCGTTACGGGTGAGAAATTATTTGTTATTTGTGAAACGACTTGCAACATTTTATTTCATAACAAGTGTGTAAAACTTAAGGCTTATGTGTTAAAAGATATTACAAACTAATTCGGTACTAACTGGATGGAATTATTTGAGTTATGAGATTTACCTATAAATATTTATTGCAAAAATATAAGTAGACAAGTGACCAGTTTAAAAAATATAATGTGAAACCTTAATGGAAGAATTGAAAATATATTTTTCAGTTGTTCTGTCGAATGAGTTGGGTCGGTGTTCTAAAGTCAAAGAAAATTTCAAGTGAAAAAGGAAACGGAAAACGTAGTGTACCTTTCGCAGCCTTGGATCAAGTCAACAAAGAGAGACAAACTTGAAAAAAGGGTCGAATTGAAAAAGGTCACTATTCAAAATGAGCAGCACCAGCAGTGTATGTAAAGAAAAAATGAATAAAGTTCGTGTTTATGTTGAATAGATATTTAGAATCACATAATTACCCATTACCAAGACTAGAGAAAATTTTCGCGAAATTAAACGGTGGAAAATTTTTTCGGGTCTGGCAAATTTTTTCGGATCCTGGTTTTTTTAAGCTTATTTGCAAATGCAATTTAAAGAATGTTCAGAGTTAATAACGATAAATATGCATAAAGGATTGTGTAAGTTCACCCGATTTCATTTTGCGATAAATGTGGCTTCAGCAATATTTAAACAAGCTACGGACACTGTTTGTGGATTGTGATTTATCAGTTGCTTATCTGGATGATATATTGATTAAAAGTGTATTTAAGGAACAACATATTGAGCATGTAAAAAGAACTTTTAAAAATATACGTGAGTACGGGTTCAAACTCAACGAGGAAAAGTTTTTGTTTTTACTTAAAATCAAGTACCTAGGACAAATAATTAACAAAAACGGTTGTCAGTCAAATAAGTCAAGAGAAGTGCAATTAAGAATATGTCTTCTCCAACAAACCTTACTAAGCTACAAACATTTATAGGACTAGCATATTATTACCAAATCTACATACATGATATGCAGAATTTGAGAGCTCTGTTGAACAAATTGCTTAAAAAAGACAGAACGTGGATAAGTGTTCAAAGACATCAAGAAAATACTAACGTCAGACTTATCATTAGCGCACTACGACGCAAAAGTAGAAATCGTATTGGTTTCAGATGATAGTGACTATGGTTGGAGCGGTAATCTATATAAAGATGAAGATGTAAACAAGAAAGCCATCGCACATGCTTCGCGTTCGCTACTACAAGCAGAAAAAAAATTACGGCCAGATCAAACAAGAGGCGTTAGTAATAATTACTTTGAAAAAATTCTCAAATTTATGCTCGGAAGGAGTTTTCGTTTACAAACAGACCACAGACGTTTATTATTCATTCTTGGTTTGAAAAAGAAAAACAGGGAATTCCTACGCATAGAGCGAATAGATTACAATGTTTGTGTAACATCTTATTAAATTAAGATTTGAAGATGGAATAACAGCCGTCCAAAAATACTTCTATGTAAATATAAATGTGGATATTAAGGTCAACACCAAGCGGCGATAGTTTATTTCGTGATAGAACGATCTGAAAATTGAGTACAAGTATGAAACAGTCTGTTTCTGTTTGGTTTTTACCTATATATATATATATATATAACTTTTGTAAACCATTGTAATAACAAAATTACAATATATATATATATATATATATATATATATATATATATATATATATATATATTATTATTATTATTATTATTATTATTATTATTTAATTATTTTTTGAACGTTTTGCTTTTCCGGAAGTTAAAAATAATTTTTTTCAGGTAAAATTGATCGTATAAAGAATGGTTTTGAGTTTATCTTCCTTCCTTCCTTCCTTCCTTCCTTCTTTCTTTCTTTCTTTCTTTCTTTCTTTCTTTCTACGTACGTACCTATTTACATACATACCTACCTACCTACTCTGGCGACTTCTTAGTTGTTTTCTTCCTAATATCGTCGCATGTCTCCTACTATTTATAGCATTTTCTATTTTTAACAATAACGTTTTACCAGCTCTCCTGATATTTACAAAATTCACTTTAGTACAATCTACAGAACCGAAAAAATTAAGTAGAAAAAAGAAAATTGTGATAAGTAAATCTGTCAGCAGGACAACACGACTACCAGGTTAAAGCAAAAAGAAAAAATCAACCTTCAAAACCTTATCGGTGGGAATTAAGTAACTATCTCAGTCACAAAGCAAATTTCGATATTATTAGGATTATTTACACTATTTAAATTGTTCGGACTATTGTCCTCATCTTTGTTGCTATATACACGTCTTTTCGGTGGCTGTACGCTCTAGACTTCTTCAGTTTATTGAAATTTTGAACGGAACCCATTGTTTCGTTCAATGAAACAGATTATTCTAATTCCATGTGCCATTCCTCTTCCAGATGTCGCAGTATTAGTTATACTACTTTAACTTAAAGCTCAACGTTTTTTTATTTACCTCTGCTGTAGTCAGGTATTGAACTTACAACTCTTTGGGTAAAGTCATCTGATTCAACCAACGCTTTTATCAACTGAGTCATGTGTACTTGAGTTGTGAGTTCAATAATTACAATATTAAAATCGACAAATATTAATAAAATTAGCCCTTGTACGGTATAGCAAAATAGAGAGAAATTGATATTGGAAGAATATGTTACACCACTCTTCCTAGTGAGCAAGGACAGCTTTTAAAATCATAGCTTTACTCCTGGACAAAAAGGCAGACTAATGGCATTGCAAAAAAAGCTAGCAAATATTTCAGCTACGTAACCAACCATGTCGATATTATTTTTAATTTTATACACTTTATACTGTTAAAATCTCCGATGGTGCATTAGTTAGCAATAGTAACTGCATATTATTCGGTGGTATTGTGGTATAAAAACCGTAACGAGGAAGTGAAGAAAAAAAGGGCGTTGTCAAAAGATCGACGGTAAAATGCGCTTCATCAGTAAAATAACTTAAAAACAAAAGAAGTAAATATAAAAAGAAACTAAAGTCAACTTCCTGATTTCAACAGAGATACTGACACTTGCAAAAAGAATTTCATCTGTAGTCAACATTTACACTGACAGGTATCTTTTACCATGAAAACATTTTTTAAGAAATAAAATAAGGATTTTATCTCCTTACAAAATCTCTTCTATTGAATTTAATTTAGAAACCACTGACGGAAGCATGGCCATTTTAGAAACTCCGTTTCGAATTTTTTTCTCATTATTGGAAACTGATACTCAATAAATAGCGGAAGCTTTGTTTTTTTAAGGAAATATACCAATAACACAGCCTTATTCTACTATCAATGCTTGTTTTGAGTCTTCACTATTTACAATCGATTTTTTTTTATTTCAATGCGTTTCTGAAGAAAGTTATTTGCGATGCACTTACATTATACGTATACTAATACTGCTTTTTTTTCTTAATATTTTCGTCAATTTCTGACACTGATGATCTTGTAACACATCACTGAATAAGTCCCGGGCCTGTAATATAGATGGCGCTACTAATAAAAAGGTCATATGATTTTTATGAAATAATAACCTTCAAATGGCACGTGACAAACTTTGGGCTCAATCGGATTATTAATTTACAAATTAGTTGTTTAAGTGAAGCTACTGTTACAAATTTTCAAAACAATGGAAAAATCTGAATTTCGTTTGTTGATAAAGCATTGCTTTCTGATGAGAAAAAAATACTGTTAAAAAAAAGCAATGGCTTGATAAGTGATATTCGGATATGCTTCGTCAAAAACAACGGTTAGGAAGTAGTATGCTGACTTTAAACGCGGTCGTATAGACACAAATGATGCTGAACGCTCAGGTCGCCCAAAATCGGTATTTGCCCCGGAAAACACACAAAAAATCCACAGACCCGTTTTGGCCGATCGTAAATTGAAGTTGCGTGAGATAGCAGAGCAGTTGAACATATCAGAAGGCAGTGTATTCACCATTTTGCATGAACATTTATCAATGAGAAAGCTGTGTTCAAAGTGGGTGCGGCGTTTGCTCACAATCGATAAAAAGCAACAACGCGTCGACGATTCAGAGCGTGTTTTGCAATTGTTTCAGCGCATCAAAAAAGAGTTTTTGCAAAAATATGTGACAATGGATGAAACATGGATACACCATTTCACTCCGGAGTCAAATTGGCAGTCGGCTAAGTGGACAGCAGTCGATGAAAGTCGTCCAAAGCGACCAAAGACGCAAACATCAGCAGGCAAGATTTTAGCCTTCGTATTTTGGAATGCGTAAAGAATTTTGTTCATCGATTACCTTGAGAAAGAAAAACCCATCAATAGCGAATATTATATAGCATTATATGCGCGTTTGAGGGAAGAAATCGCCAAAAAGCTGCCAAATGAAGAAGAAAAAAGTGATTTTGCACCAAGACAACGCACTGTGTCACAAGTTGATCGCAACTCATAGAAAAACTGCATGAACTGCTCCCACATCCACCTTTTTCTCCAGATCTCGCCCCCAGCGACTAATGGCTGTTTGCAGATCTCGAAAGAATGCCCCAGGGAGAGAGATTTGGCTCCAATGAAGAAGTGATATCGGCAACTGAGGCGTATTTTGAGGCGAAAGACAAATCGTTCTTTAAAAAATGCATCGAATTGTTAAAGAAGCGTTGCGATCAGTGTATCACCCTAGAAGGAGATTATGTTAATGAATAAAGCTAGGCCTTGGATTTATTGAGTGCTGTGTCACACACACACACACACACACACACACACACACACACACACACACACACACACACACACACACATATATATATATATATATATATATGAGTTGAATATATCGATCGGAATCCGACAAGACTAATAGAATAAGTAAAGAACAGGTAGGAAAAAAGTGTCTTTAATCTAAAAGTGTCTTTAATCTAATCTTTAATCTAAGTGTCTTTAATCTAGCTTCTTCAGGTTCGTCTTTAAAATATTTCTGAAGAAGCTTGTTAAAGTGAAATATGTTAGATTAAGACAATTTTTCCTACCTGTTTGTTACTTATTCAATTCACACACACACACACACACACACACACACACACACACACACACACACACACACACACACACACACACACACACACACATATATATATACTTTCATGTTTAAAAGCGCTTATTTTCGTATTATGTTTGTTTTTCCTTTCTTTTTCTATTCTACTTTTGTGCCAGCTGGCCATTCATGCTTGCTTCTTCTGATTTACGTGTGCCCCACTATCTTCACGCTTAATATATTAGAATGTATTTTATATGTTACATATTAAAATTGTTAAACATTGCATATTCAAAATATCTGTTGGCACCCGATTTAACTACCCAAATAAGTTATTCTGATTAAAACTTCGAATAAATTAACTTAACTGCTGGTGAAACATGTTAATTTTGGAGATTTTTTTCCAGATATATGTCTCTTTCAGTTTTAATTCTTTGTTGAATCTATAATAGATATTTCGACTTTTACTAAGGTGAAACTTAGAAATTCATTTTCTTAATAAGCGTAAACAGACTTTCTTATCGGCTACTCCATACATTTCCACCTTTTTTTTAGCAGGAGTAATAACTCAGTCATTGTTTTCTATTTAGAGACGTTGTCCCGGTTCCTTTACTCTCCTCAGGCTTTTATAGTGGTGCTGCCACGAGTTTTTGTGATATGTGTGGATAGTGGCAACATCTCTTTATACTGAGGATACTGGGTTGGTGATTCTCTGGTTGCTGCTTCCCTGACTGATAGTTAGATACCCGAACTATTGCGTAGCCTCTAGAGAGGCTGCTCTGATAAACAGCAGAATAATATAGGGGTTCTTGCAGTTCCATGTAGTGCATAAGTAGGTGCCTCATGAAGCACATCCTGTGGGCAACCCCGAGGCCACACTATGCTGCAGCCAGCGCGAGTTCTCTTTCCGCACATGATACATTTGACGATCGACTGCTACGATTATTCTCGGCCTTTTCTTACCAAAATAACCCACCATAACTGTAAGAAGTTAAAGATATAAAACTAAAACAGTCGAAAAATACACCTAAACCTCTCAACATTTATTTCTCTAACATTAGTGGTATTCGTACCAACTTTTGCAGTCTGGACATTAGAGTCCTGGGAGTTTATGTTCGCAAACATCTCCAACTGGTCTCCAGACCATTATTACATGTGTCTCTGTATCTCTCTACTAAACTCAGTCTGCCACTTCATTTTCCCTACTGATCTTCTTCATTCCTGTCGTGACAGTTGCGTGCTAGATAACATTTCTGACAATATAGACAAGGCCGTTTCCCTACATCCGTTTGAAAATATGTTTGTCTTCAGTGACTCTAATGCGCATCATGCTAAGTGGCTTAAACACTTTCACTGACTTTTTTGGCATCCAAACCTCGAACTTCTCAATCACTCGATTTCTCACGCAAGTGGTATACTTACCACGCGCTTCCCCAGTAAGGACACGCTTTTCTTCTAGATCTATTCTTTACTTCTATCACTGACACATATCATGTTATGAAGCTCTGTCATCTTTGATCACGAGGTGATGGCTTAGAGCAAATATAGCCTAATTTAAAGTATGAGAATAAATTATTTTGCAATATCAATAGATATATGTTTTGTGTTTTGGCAGTGCACTAGGCAGGAGTTCGAGGTACAGTATGCACTTAAATTGGTTGGGGTTTTATATATCGCTTAAGCTATATCTCGGGAAAAATACGTACTTATAAGATAGTTTTAGCGTTATATAGATAACACTGTGTAACATGACTCTTGCCCTTGATATCTTATTTGCATACTCCTAAAAATTATGAAAAGTAGTTAATATTTTATTGAAACCTTGATTTTGTTACCAGAATAGTGATATTTCTAAAAATTACCGATTAACATCGGGTGAAACTGGTAAACGTGAACATTCTTGTTCACGCCAAGTAGGGTTTGGTTTGTTTTGTTTTACAGCATATCAAGCTAAATGGGTTGCTTAATGCTGACAATATTGACGTATATTTTAAAAGAGAGTTTAATCGAAAATTAGATGTGCTTCCGGCACATATATATATAATGCGTGACTCTTCAGAAATGAATTGAGTTCTCTCGGTGAGTGGTGTCTGATGCCATGCGCCGATGGCTTAGGGAGTAGAGACTCCGACTGACACTAAATCGGTCGAGTTTCGGTCCCGGCCAGAAGCGAGTGGATATGTCTAGCCACACTGAGGAGCTGTGATACAGCGAAACGGGCTTGTATGTGGATGACTGATATATATTTTATTAAAATATTTTAATCCAAAACAGACATCCCAATATAACACCACTCCATATTCCTTTAACCCTTTCCTTTGTAAAGCTAGACAAAAAACAAATTTTCCATTTCTTCATTTACAACTCTATCTAAAAGTTTAAATCTAAGAATAGACATGATTTGCTTCCGGAATTTTTGTGACGTAAATTTCTCAAATCTTAACCGTTATTTCTTTTTTCTTTTTTCTTTCTCTTTTTTCTTTTTCTTTTTATTCTTATTTTTATTTTCATTTTGAAATATGTACCGTTGCTGAGGAGACGTGAAATCTCTCTTAGGGATTTCATGTTGAAATGTTCATTCAACAAATTTGAATATTGAAAATTTATTTATTTTATATATATATATAGTGTATCGAGGCAGCAGATAATTTTCTAAACATATACTGTTAAATATAAGAGACAATGAATATCTATTATGTTTAACCATGAACCATTCTAAACATCGTATTTAAATTAAAATGAAATTAAAGCCAAAATTCGATGTTTAGAACGGCTCATGATTAAACAGTATATGTTTAGAAATATATATATATTGTTTTTCTTCAAAAATATATTTTTGTTGATATATATTTTCTTCAAAAAATGTCTAACTGATAATATTTTCTTTTCCAAAAATGTATTGTCTGAATTTTTTCTACAAAAGTTTATTTTTATGCTTTCATAGTATTTTAACTCAAGTTTTGGGATAAATATTTGTCCATAATTGAAATCCTAACAAGTTCTACTACCTCAAGACAGGGTGGACATGAGAAAAACTGCAAATCAGAGGCCTTTCTGTCGGATGCAGTTTATCGTCATACTCAGGACGCCCCATATGGGGGAGTACTCTCTAAAGAGGTGCAGTCGGCGTATTCTGAGGCCCGAACCGACAGTGTGAGCCAAGTAGGGAGAAAACTATATATGATTCAAAAGTAGCATTTATTTATTCTAGTATTACACAAGAGAAACCACAGCCTTTTTAGAAATGTACGTTAATACTGTAAGTTAATTTCATGAATCAATCCCCAGATATTGTTTTCCATCATATTATACGATCCTTGGTACCGGCGTTAAAATCCAGTTAATCGTCGTGGAAGCGCTCGCCTTGATCCTCTTAGTACGCCCCCATATTCTTCTTGATTTTATCCCGCGAACATGGTAAAGTCACCTTGGAAACCCATCAGGATGGCTACCATGTTCAAGTTTCCGATAACCTCTTTTTTTAAGACAACTAGCAAAATCCTGACAGTATCGTATTTCTCTTTGAGCTGCATCGGATGAGCCAAGCTAAGAGATGAGTACATGTTCGAGTCATGAAACAACACGGCTTTGATGCTCCTGGATGAACTGTCGATAAAGAGGTACCACTTGCCTGACTTAAAAGCGATTCCAATTACCTCGAATACTCGCGATGCTTTTGCAGGCTAGCGACTTGCACAATTTCATCAAACAAATTCCACTGCTTGTGTTTCGACATCAAAAGCTCGGTATTGGACGTTGTGTAGACCGTGACCTCTGATCAGTTTGTTGAGATCATTTTGGTTGAGGTAGCATGCGTTTCTTACTTCATCTACACCTCTGTAATCTGGATCAATGACACCATCCTCTTCTGAATTGTTGTTCTCTTCTGAAGACGGTTGCTCTCTTTTGAGCAGTGGGTACGGGGACCCCAGGGCAGTGTAGCACTGGGGAGATGGATGACAGAATCGCTGGATATATGATAGCAGGCATATTCTTACCAGCTTGACGTTTTGAAAGATCCACTATTCAGAAGAAACAATCGCTAGAGTGGTCTGTTTAATCCTTCCAAACTTGTGAGGTAGCGAATTTCATGACTGTTTTCTATTCTGTACCACCTATTTAATCCTTCCAAACTTGTGAGGTAGCGAATTTCATGACTATTTTCTATTCTGTACCACCTAGCAAAAGAGAAAAATAAAAATATGAGTTTATATTTCTTCCAGTATTATTGAAAAAATTCTAAAATATTACATTTTTGATTTTTGAAAAATTCTATAAAGCGTGTGCTGGTTATGTAACATTCTGACTTTAGGCCCTAAATAATGTTGCAGATGCCACAAAATACAGGACTTTGAATACTAAACATCCTTAATATTCCGTATTTTTATGACTATTTCCAGTACAGAAAACGTCCATGATACTGTAAACAATATTGCGCGATTGTTGAAAAATTTGATACATATTTTTCAATAAGAACGTTAGAAAAAATGTTTTTACAACTTTTACACTTAAAAATTTCACTTTCCAAAAAAAGCAAAATTTGCGATCTTATCTTCTAAGGTTCTTTTGTAGAATACGCAATTGAAAAACGAGTTGCCCAGAGTTTGTCTTTATAAACCTACAAGCATGCTGAAATATGCCTTGTCGGCTTCACACAGTTTCGCAGATGATGTCACATAGCAAAATATGTCTTACGGTCTCTTGATGCCATCTGTGACGAATGCATCTATCAATGACGACGTGTCTGCACTTACATAAGCTGAAAGTAAAATGAACTGCTAAGATTACGTTCTCTATATTTATACTACCATCTATATTGACAAAACGTTCTAGAAATTCTTGAAACTTTTAGAATCTTCCTGAAAGATTTTTAAACTTCTAGAAAGTTATAGATAATTCGTAGGATTGAGAAATTCACGGCAGATGTTGCCACATAGTATTTTTATGCTCTTGTCTTGATAAATTCGCTACAGGTACAGCAAAATGTCTGTCGGATGCTTATGACCTATGATGCCATCTGTGACGAATGCAGCTATTAATGATGACTTGCCTGAACTTGGATAGCTGAAAGTAAAATCAACTGTTTAGCTTACGTTCTCTGTATTTATACTACCATCTATGTTGCCAGAACGTTCTAGAAATTCTTGAAACTTTTGGAAATTTATTCTTCTTCAGCAACTCAGAGCTGAATCTGTCTGGAAAGTAATGGAAAATGATTTTAATTGTCCACATCACAAAAGCAAAGTTTGAATCGAATAATAGTCATTTTCTTTGCTTTCTAGACAGAAGCAATTAATAAGTGCTTAAAAAACGCCCTCGAGCAAGATGACTTCCAAATAGTTCCGTCAACCAAATTTCTCTCGCAAGGCCTTGGTATGGTTTACAGGCATTTTTCAAGAGACCGCATGCTGCAACCATCTTCCCAGGATGGTAACATCAAGAAGTCACCTTCATGACAAATCAACCAGGGTGAAACTAGAATCCGGATTTTATGGTCGGAAAAAGTACCTCCTAATCATTTGGAAACTCGCCAACATTGTCCTTCATAACGCTTAATAAATTGTGTCTGTTTGTTATGTTCTGGCATCCGTTTACTCAAGTTCGCTAGGTAGCTTATGCATTATGTTTTCTTAGCTTAACATTTGAAAGGCACTTTTGGTTATTCCAATGCGCCTTCAGATTTCAGTATCGCATTTTCGGTCCTATGCTAGGAAAATTTGATATTGGGAGTTTACCAGGAAGAAAAGAAATTTATTTTGTTTATTTTTTTTTTGCGCATGGGGCTACATAGGGGAAGGTAAATAGAAGGAGTGGTTAGACATAGGGAATGTCAGGAGGAAGGTGACAGATGAGTAAGGATACCGAGGATGAGGGTTGGGCAGATGGGAAGAGTGTTTGATAGAATGGGAGCAAGTTAGTGTGTTAGGAGGTGTCTATTGACCTTACATTTAAACTCCTGGAGATTGTAGCCGTCGGGGAAGCAATCGTGTGGAAGGGAATTCCACAGTCGGGAAGTGCGAGGAAAAAAACTGTTGGAGTAGAAGTTGCGGTTGCATTTTATCGGTTTCACTGTAAAAGGGTGGGATCTAGTTGCTAATCTAGTATCTGGTGCAAATTCGGAAATTTTGCATGCTACTAATTAGCATTGAACATTCATGATCAGTGTAGCTGAAAATGAAACCTTGACGCGCGTCTATAATTGCAATAATAGAGATATTGGAAAGCAGACATTTGTTAGTCATCCATTTCATTGACTTTCACTTTTGTATTAAATGTTACGTAGGACTGTTTTTCAGGATCTTCTTTTCTCGCATTTTCCGCCTATGAAACGCCATTCCGTTTACTTACTTGTCTGACACTTACAATCTCCAAAAATTGAAGTGCAACGCCAGTTGACATCTCCTATCTTTTTGAATTGCATTCATCCTTTATTCTTTCCTCAATACCCACTGTATCGAGTATCTTCTCTCAAAATAGCATTCTGCGCACTAGCGGTGGTCCCGCCTTGCTTGGTATGAAATGATTAAAAGAATTACATATTCAGAAGTTTCGTATAAAACGACTCTTGACATTTTTTACATAGAATTGCTTTGTTTTTATGATAACCAGCTACTTGGGCGCTCGACGTTGTGTAATGGGTAACAAGCTTGCCTCGTTAGAATCATTATAACTGAGTATTGAGTTCGATGCTTCATACTTTCTGCCTTGTGCCACATCTAATTTACGCTTATAAAATCCCTATGACAATCAGTTACAGTCAGCGTAGACGCCTCGAAGACACAAGTTGGAGTAAAGGAGAAAAAAAGATTTTAGAGGAAACCGGAAACACAATCCTTAATAGAAAACAAGGGATAAACAATTACTCCTGTTCAAAAGACTGAGAAAAATTGTGAAACGGACAATAGTCAAACCTATATAGTATTATGGGACGCGTCTTCGTGATGGAAGTGTTGTTTTAACATGATAAAACTTTGGATGATATAAATTTGTAAATTTATTTGACTTTTATTTTACAAGAAGAATATTTATATGAAATTTTTTGGATATTTTTCTCAGCCATTAAGTCTATCGTTTATTGTCGCATAAAACTTTGCACGTCATAGAAATTTATTGCCTTCTAATAAATTCTGATTTGATCTAATATAGTAAAATAAAAATGTAAACAAACGAAGCAAATGACCTTACAATACTTTAAAATATATACAACGAATACTTTTTCTAGGTATGTTTATTTTGTAATTAACTCAAAATGCATTTTCGTACAATTACATATAATTAATTGGCAGTTGGTTTTAGTTATAATTATTTATTTTAGAATTTAAACAATCAGCTTGAAAAGATCGTGATATTATACCAACTTGCTTCAGATAACATTACATTGAGCCAAACATTCACTTGTATGACTAGATGTAGAAAAATTCATATATTTAAACGGAACTGTAAATAAGAAATATAATTTTTTACTGTAAAGATCACTCTGTACAAGGCCCGGGGCCACTTGAAGTAGAGCGTTATGTTAAGCGGTAGTTTATAGGAATAATAGAGAAAAATAACTCCAGACTTAAACAAATTAATGTTATAGTGATCGGGGAAACATCCTTTTGGGAGGCGGTTCCGCGGATCAGTGGTTCTCGGAAAAAAGCTGTTCGTGTTGAAATTATTTTTTATCGATGGAATACGGAGAAATTGTGACTGGATTAATATAAATGGAATGGCGGGTCTTAGCCGTGAAGTTTATACCTGTGGTAACAAGGAATTTAGTTTTTGTGGAAGTAGCGATAGAGCAGTGAGTGGCCAGCAACATCCAGTCTGTGGGAGAGAAGTTTGTGGGTGGAAAATAATCCGTCACCCACAAAGAGTTGGAAACTTTATAAAGGCTGGAAAGTGAGGATTAGTTATCTCCCGCCCAAATATGGCAGCAGCAGTTCATTTCAGCCTGACCTGGATTTTGAATTAATAAATCTTTCGAATCAAGAAGACTTGCAAACATTTCGGAAAATTGGATAAACGTCTCATATTTCAACATAGAATTTCGATTGAGACGAAGTTGATGTTTATGAATACTTGTCTTTTGTCTTCATTGTTGCATGCATGAAAAACATGGGTGCATGGAATTCAATAGTATATCCGCTGTATAATTGGTTTCCGGTTGCTAATGTATGTGGGTGACATTGATATCCTAGAATGCAACCAGTCTACTAGTATAGAATCTCTTGCATTGCAGCTTCGGTTACGGTGCAGTGACCAGGATGCAGGTCGACAGGGACATAAGCAGTTTTTGTACGGGGAATTGGCTGAAGGAAAGGACCTGCGCATAACCAGAAATTGTAATCTAAATATTAAATGAAGGATATATTGAAGAAGGTCAACATCTTTCAAAATGACATGGAAAACCAAGCTCGAGATAGTCCAACCCAGAGGAAAGCATTTCATAATGGTAACAGAGACGCTTTTAAACTCGGGATAAATATTTGTAAGTGTCTTCATGTTAATTTTTCTGAAAACGTTGCTACAAAATTTGACCTAACGTGTAATGAGTGTGATCGCATCTCCCTAAATAAGACAAGCCTAAAAAATAATCAAAGACGCCACACACACAGAGAAGTCATTCATTAAACGTTATGAAGTATTTATGTAGCGATGCTGCAAAAGACGCTCATATCTGCACAAGAGAATATAAAACACTAGCAGGACTAAAATGTCTCAATCACGCTACCCATATTTGAGAACGGATCAAGGGATAGCATTGCTCAAAGCTGAGTCCTTATCATAACACACACACACACACACACACACACACACACACACACACACACACACACACACACACACACATATATATATATATATATATATATACAGACGTTTCATCCCAAGAAAGTCAGTACTTCATGCACATGAGGTTACTTGAAAGGAGAGCGAGAAAAACAAAACAAAAAAAAAAAACAAAGTACAGGGGGTGTTGGAGAAAGGATGAGAGAAAGATGGGAATCAATGACATAAAAGATGGCAATTGACGTTGCATTTAAACTTTTAAAAATTGTAGCTATCAAGGAAACAAGTATACAGAAGGGAGTTTTACAGGTGGGAGGTGCGATAAAATAAACTGAGAGTAGAAGTGGCACTTACATTTGACTATTTTGATTGTAAAAGGTTGAGGTCTAGTTGCCAATTTAGTAGTTCTAGTAAATTCATGTGGATAGAGCACCAAGAAGATTAGCTCGGCAGAGCAGAAACCGTGAAAATATTTGTATAAAAGACAGAGGGAATCCACATTCCGTCGGTGAGAAAATGTCTGAAGTCGAGCTGCCAAATCGGAATCGATGATATTGCAGATACGCCTTTAGATTTTGTCGAGAACACTGAGATGAATAGCAGGAGCACATATATGACAACAGTATTCAATGTACAGATATATATAAACACAAAAAGTTTGCCACTTTATGAAGTAAGCAGGTTCAAAAGTTCAAACCAGTCCTGACTGGGAAGACAACGCTATATCTCCACCGGCCATATCGAGAAATTTACTATAAAAACTTGCTTGTCAAAATACACTTTATCAGTAAAACCACTGAAAAAACAACTTTGGCGCTAAACATTATCACAGTTAAACACTACACAGACACACGCACACACACACACACACACTCTCTCTCTCACACACACACACACACACTCTCTCTCTCACACACACACAAACACACACACACACACAAACACACACACATATATATATATATATTATCAGAGAGTGAAAGAACAGGTAGATTAAAACCCACTGTTCATGCATTTACTTTTATAAAGAGTGCTCAATACAAAGTAGTCTTAATGATGTAATTTTGTTATTCAATTGGTTTATAACATCATTATAAACCAATATAATAACAAAATTACAATATATATATATATATATATATATATATATATATATATATTCAAATTAGGAGGATCAACTGATTGCGCTAACTAGGTTTTAAACTTTCAATTTGCAAACTGGCATATATAAAACCTGACATAAAATTGAGGTACGTAAACGCTGGATCTAATCATCCTGCTAATATAATAAAAAATATCCATAAAGAATTAGAATACACGTTGTCTAGAAAAATACATATTATAAAACAATTTTCGATGAAAGAAAAAAAAGATTACGAAAAGGCTTTAAAAGATACTGGTGATAAAATAAATTGAAATATCAACCCCAAATTTTGAAGAGCCTGGAACCACTTCTTAATTGCTGTTGTTCTCAGGTCCACCCTGATCCGGGATGGTATCACCTGTTAGAGTTCTAGTTATTGGCATATAGTGAACACCCAAACAAAAAGAAAACTCTATGAAAGTTTAAAAATACATTTATATAGTAAATACGAGCAATACATTTTATATAAAAGAACTTACCATTAAGACATATTTATTGTAAAATTACCAACAATACTCAATTACTAACAAATTGTAACGACTTCATCCTAATTCTTTTAATATACTACCATTCAACCAACTAGCCAACCTAAAATAGATATTTAATGACATTAATCCATATAATATCCTACAATTTTTTAAATAAATCAAACTGTTTTTTCAAAATAAAACTTCAACAAAACTAGAATATAAAAAACACGTATCAACACCTCCAGTAATTATGTCCACACAAACATGTATATGCACAAAAGTTGAGTATCATATACCATACATTTAATTGGGAAAGTAGAACATCATCATATTTTTATTTCTTCCAAAATCCCGAGAAAATTAAATTTCGGCATTAAATAATCCACAAGGAGTTGATATTCCGTTAAATAGACAAATCAATAAATCAACGTATGTGAAATCGCTTTTAATTTGTGTGGCATATATATGTAGGGGCCTCACAAGGTTGCCTCTTTGTCCAATGATGTGAATATGTCTAAAGAAAGTGGAGATGAGACCGAGTGTTGGGATTTACATCTTTATATGCTTAAAAGGAAAAATAAACCACTTTCGTAAGAATTTCATTATGGCGCTTGCTGCCTTCAATTAATAATAATGAGATTAGATAAAAATTAATGTGAATTAACAACAATGAATAAAAAAATTAGAAAAATAATATTATAATGAAATCAGAAAATTCAATTTCTCGACTGCAACATTACATTTTATTTAATTGCAGACTTATTTCGATTAGTGTGTGCGTGGCCCCGGCTCCTCATCCTAAATATGGATCTTTGAGAGAGACTAACCTTCTTATCTCTAGAGTGGATGCTTATGTATTTATCTCTGTCATGCAACCGTTCTAATGCGTGCTTTTCAGGTGCAGCTAGGCCAATCATATAGGTCTGCACTCAGAGATTAAAATTTTACCTACTCTGCTCGATCATCAGGCTACATGATATAACAATAAAAAACATAGACAGAACAAGAGTAAATTACGAGCTCAGATCTTGTAATTGGACGATTGTCATAGTGTTTTAACGAAGATTTACTATTTAGATCTGAGTCTATGAGCTCCATGAGCGTTGTTCAGCATTCGTTTTTGTTACAGTTCTATCTTAGCTTGATTCGCAGAGATATTAAGAGGTTTTTGTGAGGATAGGTTTTTGTTTTTTCTATCTTATTTTGTCTTAGTTTATTTTTCATTTCTTTTTTTTATATTGTCAGGGTGTTATAAAAATTTGTCTGACTTAATAGGGTTGTTCTTTGTCGATTGACCAACAACTTCGTTTGGTTCGTTTATTGGTTATATACAGGGTCATTCAAAATTATATTAATATTTAAATGGTAGAAATCATTTTTTCACGAAACATACATCATATGTGCACGATGATTTACAGGACGATGTAAAACTATTCACTATCTTGATGAACACTCAAAAATGAGAGAAGAACAATAGCATTTTCAAGTCTGGGCATTGATTTCACAGGAAATACATGATTCTACAGTCCATATTATGTTCTTGGGGTCACTGATATCACGAAGTCCTTTGCTATACTCGCCTTCCTTCATCATATTCCATAACCAGAAATCCAAGAGCGTCAAATCAGTGGACTGTAGACGTCAATACAATCGCCCACCGCAACCTATCCATCGACCTAGAAATATGTTGTCGAGATAAGCATGAACAGTAATATAATAATGATAACATAAATTTGACTAACCTTGCACATATATCTCTATATATGTTATAGTGGAACATCCTGCCATCCCTGTGAATGGAATGCTCAAGACTATAAAGGACGGTGACAAGCGGTATTGTGCCCACATTGGAGAGCAACCGTCTTAGTCGAAGGCATTCTCTAGTTGATAGTGTATTCCGCTCCTACTCGTTGATTGCTTATCTCTATCTTATTCTTAATTGTACATTCGTACAATAAATCCGTTGTATCTATTTCCTGTGTCGAGTATCATTCTTCCACTAATCTTTACACTGATATTCCTTTCCGGGATATATATATATATATATATATATATATATATATATATATATATAATCTTCCGCATACAAGCCTGTTTTACTCTATCACATCTTATCAGTGCGGTTAAACTATTTGCTTCAAACCATTTTCTTCAAGCCGGTATTGTAACGTGACTGATTTTTCATCAGCTAGAGATCACAAGCTCTAAGTTATCGGCGCATGGCAGAGAAAAGCAGACTTCATTGCGCCTTATTTAACGAATGTAAACAACCGCCAGCAGCCGAGAGCGTTCAATCCATTAACCGAGCCGAATGCGTTCAACTCGGCAGCTGAAGAACGTAGCGCAGAACCCTAAGTGGCTAATGTTTATAAGGTTTACCTTCCTCTGAATTTGTTTTTATTTAAAATCTCGAAACATATATATATATATTATATTATATATTATTATACTTATCATTTATGTCATCATTTCTGAACAAATATATATATATATATATATATATATATATATATATATATATATATATTTCTAAAATATTAACAGATTTATTTTCAACCTGCCATTTTTATAACTTCAAATGTTATTATACTGTATACTTTGTAGTGTGTATTACGTCTACTGGCCTTCGCATTTGAGAAATCTTACAAAAGAAAATGCTTCCCTCGGCAGGGATTGAATATGCGTCTTCCTTTAGGAGCAACTGAAGTTGATTCGGGATGCTCTTACCGCTTAAGAACGTCACAGTAAGCTAGGTGCTATTTTTTCTTTTTAAGGAAAGCACTTCTTCTTCGCTCAGATTATTTTATAGAAAGCTTCATACCTGCCCAATTTCGTATCCGAAACATAAACAAAACAATTTCCAGAGAATTAATTTATTTTTAATTACTTCAAATATTATTACAGATGATACATCGTATTTGAAATAGACGCCCCGTTTTATTTATTAGTGGGAATTAAGTATATCGGTCTGTGCATACAATAAATCTCAGTAAAGAAAATGCTTTAGGGATTAAACCTTGGTAAACCACCTTTTCATTCGGCATTCTTTTACCGCTCGCCCAAGAACTACTCAAATACACACAATTTAATAAATACAAACGGGGCATCTATTTCAAATATGAAGTATCCACTATAATAACATTTCAGTAACAGACACACAAACACACGCCCCATATAATAATAATAATAATAATAATAATAATAATATATATATATATATATATATATATATATATATATATATATATATATATTAAGCTGAGTAGTTAAAAGGTTAGTGTTTCATATTTCGATCACATTATACCGTCGTCAATTTGTCAGGAAACTGATTTCTTGATATTACCAACCTGGTGGTGGGGTGTCTTCAGCGTGCGTTGAGTTTCGTCTGAAAAACACGACTAGGGTTTACTCAAGTACTGTGAGCGAAAATAAGTAAACTAAATTGTTCAGAATCTGTCGAAGGCTGTGTTAGCACAAACTCTCATGTCACCATGACTAGCGGTTTAAGCATATTGACCTTATTCGAACTATTGACCATATGTCTACGCGTTCTCTGTCTTTCTTTATTTATTTCGTAGAAACTATACTAACTACAGTATAAATAAATGTGAAAAGCGATGTGTAAGTCAATAACTGGATTCAAAAAGCAATTTGGTCAGCCTTATGCTTATTGCAAAAAGCTTAGAATAAATCGTGGGCGGCCATTATGTTCAAATAAACAGTATTTACTTGCATTGACTGCGTACTACCCAATGCTAGAAATCCGTTAGCGTTTCTATTTAACCTAGAGTTAGGGCACTGAAAGATGTCTTCATGCCTTTCCCAAGGGCATTTATGTAAAATAAACACCTCAGACAAAGTGAGATTTGAACTCAGATCGCTGGTTTCTCATTTTTGTGACAATGACCTTAACGCTACCCACAAAAAGGCGAATAGAATGTTATAATAGAATGTTTTTTCCCATTGTGTGTCAAAGGAATTACAAATGTCTTCTGATTCTAAGTATAAGTGGCCCTTCTGTTACTGTTTTCATTAAAACGTCCCCGTTAATAAATGCTCTGCACATCGTATTCTCAGTAACCTTTTGCATAACCACTTCTCTGTTTCATCATGTCTGCTCTTCATTTGTAACGAAAATTCATCATTCGCAGTTACATAGAAGAACTTCTATTATATTGCAGTTCAGGACTATTTACCTTATTTCTAATGAAATTATAACGTTGCTTAATGTTATATAATCTATATAGAATGAAAAATTTATAGGAAAATATATTGAATGATAAATTATTAGAATTCTATATCGGACAGCAGATTCAAACAAAATTATATATAATAAATATGTAGAAATTTTATAGAATGATAATTTTATAAGAAAATACATATAAATTTAATTTATGGGAAATATCTATCGAATGATGAAGTGGTGGGAGACTAAAAAGAATGATGACTTTAGAGAAAACTTTATTTAATAATAAATCTATAGGAAGCTAAATAGAAAGATAAATTCACAGGAAACTATGTCGAATGGTAAAGGTGTGGGAAGTTAAGTAGAATGATGAATTTATAGGAAAATATCTAATAAAAAAATTATATGAAATTATATTGAATAATAAAGGAGGGGAAAATTATATCCAATAGAGAAATTTATATAGAATGATGAATTCATAGGCAATTTCATCGAATTATAATTTTACAGAAAATTTTAGAAAATAATCAAGTTATAGAAATCTATAGCAAATGATAAAGTTGTGGGTAAAATATTGACTTATAAATTCATAGTAAAACTCTATACAATGATATATTTATATTATTGAAATTATATCAAAAGGTAAAGTTGCAGAAAACTATATTGAATAGTTACAGGAAATTATGCAGAATGGTCGATTTAAAGACAATATCATCGAAATATAAATTTACAGAAAATTATATAGTATGGCAAAGTTGTGGGAAACTATATGGTGAATTTGTAGGAAATTATATAGAATGATAAATTTGTAAGAAACCATATTGAATGATAATGTGGAAAAATATTGAATGATCAACTTATAGGAAACTATATAGAATGATGAATTTATACAAAACTATATCGAAAATTAAAGCTATAGAAAATTATATAGAATGATAAATGCATAGAAAGATATATAATCTGATAAATTTATAAGAGATAAGATGAAACGATAAATATATTAGAAACTATAAAGCATCATAACGTTGAGGGAGTGACTACCGAAATTTATAGAAACTATGTAGAATGATAAAATTATCAAAAATATATCCAATGATAAATTTACAGAAAAAATATCGAAAGGTAAATTTATAGAAAGCTATATAAAAACAGACTTGTGGGATTCAATAGAATCATAAATTTATAGGAAACTATATCAAATTATAAAGTCGTAAGACATTATATAGAATGATTCATTTACAGGAAACTATATCGAATTGCATACTTACAGGAAATAATACAAAATAATAAAATTATGGAAGACTATATCGTATGATAAATGTATTAGTAATTAAAACGAATTATAAACTATAAGGAAGCAATATCGAATGAGAAAGTTGTGGGAAAATTTCGAATGATAAATTTATAGGAATCTATATCGAATAGAATATTATAAGAAATTCATTCAGTCAGTTAAGTGCCATACGTGAGACACGCTTGGGCGACCATGTCTCGAAAGAAACATGACTGACTGGGCAGAAGATTACCCCGCAGTAGGTTGTCATTGCTTTATGCGGTAGATTGGTTGCCAGCCAAGGCTATAGAACACAATTTGTCCTGCTATTTAACCCATAAGTGGAAGGAAGAGACGAATTAATACCTTTCCCAAGGGTATTTGCGCGTAAGTGAATGCAATGAATTCAACTGGAATTTGAACTCGGCTCCCCGATTTCTCGTTCCGAGCCGATATCCACTGCACCACAATGCACGTCCTATTTGAAATTACATAGAATAATAAATTTATAGGAAATTTTATCTGATGATAAATTTACAAGAAATTATACAGAATAAAAATTTGTTGAGTAGAAACTAATATCGAGAGATAAGTTTACAGAAAATTATAAAGTCCCAAGAAATTATAAAGTTATAGGAAAACTATAACGAATGATAAAATTGTGAGAAATTATATCGATTTATAAATTTATTAAAAATTCTACAGAACAATAAATTTATAGGAAAATATATCGAATGATAATGGTGTGAAAAACATATCAAATAGCAGTTATGGGAAATTATATAGAATGATGAATTTATTAACAATTTCATTAAATTATAAATTTTCAGCAAATTATATGGAATGATCATATTGTGGAAAACTATATCATGTGCTATATTTGTAGGAATGTAAAACAGATGATAATTTATAGGAAACAACTTCGTATGATAAAGTGGGGAAACAATATCGGATGATAAATTTCTAGGAGACTATTTCAAATTGTAAAGTTGTATGAAATAATAAATTTTTATAAAATTTTGTTGAATGATAAATTTACAAAAATATAGTTTCTCACCACTTTATTTTTCTAAATTTATAGGAAATTATATGTAATAATAAGGTTGCTGCAAACTATATCGAATAGTAGTCACAGGAAAGTATAGGAAACCTATGAATGATAAATTCATAGGATACTATATCAAATGATAGATTTATAAGGAAATATGACAAAGTTATCGAAAATTATAGCACCTGATAAATCCATAAGAAGGTGCATAGATGAATTCATAGGAAATTTTATAGCATGATAAATTTGTAGGAAATGATATTGGAAGATAAATGTTGAAGAGCGCCCCTTTTTACACACTCACTGGACTCGTCCAAGGTGGACTTATAATCCTGCCTGCAGAGAACAAGGTTATCTGTAGGGTGTCTGTAGTGTGTTAGAGGGTTTTACAGTATAGATGTTTGCCCTGTCATTACTATATTACTTTGATTTTAGTGCTTGTTCGTGAGTACGTCTTTTGTTTCATTGTTGTTTTCGTTTTTGCCGTCCGTTGTTCTTTGATTGTTTGAACTGTCGTTTTTGGAAGAAACTCTTTTTGTGTCGTGAGGCAGGGGCAAGCCCAGTTATGGCTTCGTCTCCCCAGCCTTCAACATCGGACTCCGTTCCGACGGTGAATCCTTCGCCGTCTGTTTGGACAAAACCTTTGGAGAAAAAAAATGCGGTCTACTACGACCAAGTGAAAATTAAATACAAGAAATTTATTAGTGAAAATGAATTACTACCGATTTATTGGGGTCAGCAGAGAGACGATGGAGGAAGCGCTTAAAAATTTGAAAATCGTCCTTAAAATTCTAGGCAGAAGATCTCGAGCAAGGAAGAAGCCAAATCGCTGGTAGGAAGTACCCTGCAGTAAAAAAAAAATACAAGACTTCAAACCGAGTACATGGGGACTCGGCGGACTCGTGTTGTGCTCTACGGAGTACCCCTCGATATAACGGAGGATCATGTGGACGCATTTTTTGCACAATTTGGTGCGGTAGACGAGGTGTCGCGAATTGCAAGCAAAGCCAAAGTGGCGACGGAGGGTTTTCGATCCAGATAACACTTGATCGACAAAACTTCACAAATATTTGTTGTGTCGTTCAAGGAAGCTATTCGTTGCAGTGGAAGGCAGGAGGCCTCATTGTTAGACCTGTGGTACGGCGGGTCACGTATCGAAAATGTGACCCACTAGGCATGCTCAAACACCAGCAACACAGAAACAGTCAGGTGTAGAGGAGGTGGTGGTGACGGAAGAAAAAAAAGCCCAAAATCAGTTAAGGAATGGACCGAGGTGGTGAGGAGAGGGAAAAAAGCAGCTACCCCTTTTCCAAAATAGGATACCCCACCAAAAAGAACGCCAGCAGAAGGGGAAAATAAATCATCCCCGGAAAAGGAACAACAACAGCGGAACAAAGCAGTTGAGGTGATGGACACCCCAGAAATGTTTCCACTTCGTTCAGGGTCGCTAAAACGAGGGAGGGAGGAAGAAGAGGAGGAGGTAAAAAAATTAACAAAATGGAAAATACGGCGTAAAAGAATCGGGTGGCCGCCAAGGCTCAGTCCAGCTCTACATCCCCAGTTAAAACTGAAACTGTGAAGGGGATAAGTCAGTCCGCCTCCCCAGTCAGACGTACATCATCTTCTTCCCCCAACCCCCTCACAATGAGTAACTCCCGTTTTCCAACCCCCAAAGAAAACAAAGGGGAAAAGAAGATGAACCCGTTTAAAAGTGAAAATATCTGCAGAGTAGATAGACAGAAGTTAGAGAAGGACCTTTCTTCTAAGAAGAGGGCTCTCCTATGGCATCTTTTCAAATTAACTAGTATTGATGGAAGATCAGTTAAGGGCTCGACACATTTCCCAGGGGCCTCCGGGCTTCTTACATTAATTAGAAATACCGGGGGAAGCTTAAAAGCCTGGGATTTTGTACAGGGTGCCGTCGAGGCATTTCCGTCCATAGAAATGGCCCAAACGGGCACCAAATATCACTAAAGATTTGCACATTTTTGTTAGGGTAGGGTCCTTGTAATTCTCCACCCCTTCTTTGTACAGGGCCGTAAAGCTAACGTTTCCTACAGATATTGGCGGGATTGTCCAGGACGGACTTATTACGTCCGATATCGATTCTAGAAGTCTTGAACAAACCGTCGGGGTCCCTACTGCCATTGATCTCCGCTCTGTATGTGATCAGAAGTAATTTTCTCTTTCTCATTTCAGGTTTAAAAGATGTGAATTAAGTTAGCCAGTTTGAACGTGAGGGGCCTTAGGGACCTGAGTAAGGCGGCCCGCCTGCTTCGTTACCTCTTGTCCTTCGGTGTAGATGTCGCCGCGATCCAAGAGACTCATTTTGTTTGGAAGGCCGATGCTTTTGTTTGTCGTCTATTCAGCATATGGGAACCGGCTGGCCAGAGGAGTTTCTTTGCTGCTTCAGCGTAGCCTGGACGCGAAGGTGGATCTTGTCTATGTCGGTCCTGAGGGCCGGCTGATCGTGGCCGATATTGCAGTAAAAAGCAATGCATTTAGACTGGTTGCGGTTTATGCGCCCAACGACTGGGAGGAGCGCGTCTTGTTTTTTCAGCAGTTGGAGCTGTTCCTGGTAGATTCAACGCGACTCGTCCCAGTGGGCGACTGGAATGCCATCCTGGATCCCAAGCTGGATAGAGAGTGGGGAGCTAGCGGGAAGGCACGTGATCATAGCTTGGTTGATCTCATCGAGGAGTACGGGCTCGTCAATAGGTACCAGGTTGATCGCAAGCGTTGGAGAATGTGGACATGGGTTAATAGTTGGCCTTCTACCCGGGTATCTAGCTACCTGGATAGAATGTTAGTTTGTGAAGCCGACATAGATATTTTTAGATTGTCCTACGTTCCACAAACTCGTTTGTGCCCGGGTGGATTTAGAAAATAGGCCTAGAATGGCTGGTTACTGGAAGTTCAACGTGTCCTTACTGGACAGGCGGGACTTTCGGCACCAGCTAATTAACTTAGTGCAGCAGACGTTAACTGGAGGAGTCATTCAGAATAAGTGATGGGAGAACCTTAAAAATAGTATTGTCTTTCACCACTAAGTTCAGCAAACGGTTCAAACTAGATAAGACTGACAAGTTGAAGACACTTAGAGCTAATTACTCCCGGGCGAAGGTTGGTGGGGATCCCCTAGAGATAGCCATAGCTAAGGAGGCCTTGAAGCGTTCGACTAGCGAGCGTTACATGGGTCAGGTAATTAGACATGGGTTAAGATGTCTTCCGAAGCTGAACTGCGCAGGGAAGAGATTTGCCGAGGCGGTGACCGGTACATTCGAGAGGTTCGCGACCCGGAGGGACATACTTTTTGGTCGACTGACATGTGCGAGGCGTTTCAGTGGCATTTCGTGAGCCAGTTTATCAAGGAGCCTGGTCCTCGTGATGAGGAGTTTTGCTGTTTGGCTGAGGAGTTTCGCCATTTGGCTGACTTAGGAGTTTTTGCTATTTGGCTGACTTCCTCCGGCTTTTGCCGGCTGATGCAGCTAGCTGTGAGGAAGAGATTACGGAGGGTGGAGTCTACGCGGCTTTGAAGAAGGTCGGCAGAAGCAAATCGCCGGGTTTCGATGGTTTGCCCTGTGAATTGTACTTGAGGCTGTCGCACATCTTTGTCCCGATTTTGACTGTCATGTTCAACAACTGGATCAGGCAGGGGTCCATCCCCAACCGGCTCACCAGGGGTGTGGTGACGCTGTTGAGAAAAGGCAAGGATATTGGGAAGGTGTTAGAGGGTTACCGGCCCATAACTCTGCTAAACACAGAGTTAAAGATTTTGGTCAAGATCTTGTCAAATCGTTTGCAATTAGTTGCCGAGTCTCTGCTGGGACCTGAACAGACTTGTGCTGTGAAGGGCTGAACAATTCAGAGCACCCTGCATTTGATACGCTCGATCATAGAGGAGATAAAAGATGACGAAGAAGCCGCGCTGATCAATTTGGATCAGTCCAAGGCATTTGATAGGGTTGACAATCGTTACCTGGCGGCTGTCCTGCAACTTCCGCCGCTGGATTAGCCTCCTGTATCTATCCCCCACGGCTGTGGTACAGGTGAACGGAAAATTATCGGGCGTTCTAGCGCTGTCTAGGTCGGTCAGACAGGGTTGTCCACTGTCGCCCCTACTTTATGCTTTGGCGTTGGAGCCCCTCCATCGCCGGTTAAGGACCAGGACGTGCAGTCCGGCCCTACGTGGAATCACTATCCCTGGTGAGGCTCGAGCCAGGGTTTTCGCGTACGCCGATGACGTCACTACTTTCGTGTCCTCCTGGAGTAACATCGAGGTGGTACAGAAGGCACTTGAACGGCAAGGACAGGTTACAGAGGCCAAGATTAATCGCAACAAGTCGTTCGGCTTGCGGTTAGGTGCCTGGAAGGGTGTTACCTTTCCGGGGCCCTTCGACAGAACAGACGGTCCTGTCCGCATTCTTGGAGTGTAGTTTGGGCCCGACCTCCAGTTGGAGAAAAAGTGGCAAAGGTCGGCGCGTCTGTAGAGATTTGGCGTCGAAAGAGGTTGTCCTTAAAGGGTTTGGCTGAGGCCTGTGTTACATACATCTTCCTCATTATCCTTTACCGGTTGTCAGTACTTCCACTTTGTAAATGACGTAGGAAGGTGATCGAGCATTTGCTATTCTCCCTTCTGTGAAGAGGACGCAAACATTACGTCGACAAACGTGTCTGTTAACAACACCAGTGTCATGGGTATCTGGGAATGCCGTACCTGATGGACCACAAGGTTTCTTCAAGGTTGCTTTTTCTCAGGCGTGCGATTTTGGAAGACTCATTGCTGGCGGGGATAGTGAGAGACATGTTCCCTAGCCTTACTATCACTCCCCGCATCTCGAGGCGGTGCCGTAAGCCTCGAGGGCGATCGGGTTTTCTCCTCAAACGTCTGGCGGTCTTGCTGGCCATTCCACGATCTAGTGACTTTTCACAGCCTAGGAGAGTCTTCTATCGTGGGTTAGTAGAGGGCATCGCGAAGGATTCATTACGTGATGTGCTCGGCTTGTCGGAGGATGAGTTTTGCTCGTTCTGGTCTTGGGCGCTAGGTACCGATTATCTCAGCAACGCTGAGTTTTCGCTCACCTGGCGATTGGCTCGGAATCAGTTGTCTCTCAGTGACAAGGCCTTCATATGGGGCCTAGCGGATTTGCCAGATTGTAAACGCTTCAACATTGGCTTGGAAGAAACGACTTCGCATGCCTTCTACCATTGTTTGTGTGTTCGCCCTCTATGGGACCATGTCGGCAAGTTGACTGCTCGTATCGCGCCGCGGGAGCTTGTGCTCATTGATCGTGCATTCGCCCGCGACAGTGTGTCACCCCCGTCCTTTGGGATGAAGCGTATGGTGTTTCTGTCGCTGTTAGCTACGGCTCGAATGGTGATTTGGACGACGCAAAAGGAGGAAGTCTTGCGAGGTCAGCATCTTTCACATCAGGATCTGATCCGGTATTTTGAGCACCAGCTGAAAATGAAGATTAGAACTTATTGGAAACGTTTGACTTCCACAGCCTTCAGCAAAAGGTGGGTAAATCTGGCAAGCCTGGTTCGCGTGAATGGGGCTAACCTTGATTTTCTCTTTTAGATCTGCTTGTTACATCGGGGTGGATTCATTTGGAATCTTCCCCTGGTTAAGGTAGCTCTCTTTTGTGTACTTAGTTAATATGAATGAATGTGTTCCTAGCCTGTACCCGGCTCTCTCTTTTGTTATGATCCAAGTCGAGATTCCCAACCTCTCCAGTTTGTTTCGGCCTCTTTTTATCTCGGCTGGGTCAGCTTTTGATTTGTACATTCCATTAATTATTTTACCCCCTCCCCGCTCCCTTAGTGAGTGCGCTTCTTGATTTTGTCATGTGACGGAATACAGCGGCCACTCTTTTTACCGAGATGGACGTGTTTTACTAACATTGATTTTATTCTATTTTGAAAAATTTTGTTGTATTTTAGTTTGTATTTGGGTTCATCTACCTCCTATCATTTCATTTTTCATTAAATGTTTTAAATTATATATTATATGGTATATAAATACATTTTTTTATTGTCATGGGTTTTCCCACTTTTAGGTGTCCCTTGTAAATATGTGGTATTGTGGTGTATGAAGGAGTGGGAGGTGATGGATGTTTTTTTTGGTGACTCTGCAAATTGTAACGAGTGAATGGGTCGTGATAGTGTTTAGCTAGGTATAGGATAGTTAAGCGAGAACCAACCTCTCCCCCTCCCTTTTCAGGCCTTGTGCCATAATTTTTTGTATTTTATACAAAGAATAAATACAGTGTTTAGCTAGGTATAGGATAGATTGTTGATGACCATCCTGACTTTTGCCTCCTTCATTTCGCCCTTGGGCCACAATTCATGTATTTTTATACTGAATAAATATTGTGCGTTAGAGGGTTGTTATTTGTTGTTAGAATTGTAGTGCTTGTCAGAGCAGTTGAACCGCCGCTCATTGGTCAGCAAGAATATACACTTATTACCTAGACTTACTTTTTTGTATATATTTGACTCCTACTAACAAGTATTCCTGAATCTACTAACCGTGTACAGGTTGTACATCTTTTGTTCAATATACTTACATTTTTCCTCTCATATCTGTTTTGTGTTATTATATTGCGTGGTTTACTAAACAAGAATACACAACAATTTGGCGACGAGGATTCGAAAAAGTTGACGCGGAGAAAAATACACTCGCGCCAAACAACAATTTGGCGACGAAGGATTCGTACAAGTTCACACGGAGGAAAATACGTGTTTCACGTCAGTCGCCACAACAATTTGGCGACGAAGGATTCGTACAAGTTCACGCGGAGAAAAAATACGTTCTTAAGTCAGTCGTCAAACAACAATTTGGCGACGAGGATTCTAACAAGTTCACGGGGAGAGGAAAACACGTTCTAAAGCCAATCGCCAAACAAAAAATTTGGCATAAAAGGATTTCAAACAAATGCACACGGAGGAAAAAAGACGTTGTCACATTATTCGTAAAGAACAAATTGGCGACAAAAAAGAAGGAACTCACGCATAACACCAAGGAAAAAACAATTAAGCGTCGAGGACGTCGAAAATCACATAAAAGGAGTTAACAACATCACATTGGCAAAGCAGTTTCGCGCACAAGTCGTACAACAAAATCGTGACGAATTTTTTCTTCCCCTACCGCGAATCACTTTAACAAAGTGTGCTACAAATTGATTCAAACAAGTCGACCACAAACAAGTTGTCGACACTAACACCGAAAAAAACTGTCGGAATGAATTGCTAGAAAGCAACTGATAAAAATAACCCCCCCACGGAATCGAAACAGTAGAAAAATGAAAGATTTTCAAAAGGGAATACTCGAAATCATTAAGAGAACCGAAGAAAGACAATATCCATTAAAAATAAGACAAATGGAAATGCAAAAGGCAAATGAGGAAAGACAAACACAATTGCAAAAACTGTTGTTGAAATTAACAAGCACAGTCCTGGATAGGAACACAGAAAAGGAGGAGACATTTTCACAAGATGCGGTGTAGAACGCGATTGAAACTTAAATACTCAGTTGAGGATGATAAAAATTTTGGAGAGTATTACAGGCGATACGAGATCGACTGTCAGCAATGGAGTGAAAAGAAAACATTAAGACTTCTACGCAGGAAATTAGGCACAGACGAACACACTAAGTTCGTAGACTATATTCTCCCTAAAAAAACAAGCAAAAACAAACAAACAAATGATCTAACGTTCAACGAGGCAGCGACAGGCCTCACAGAGCTATTTAGTCCAAAAATCTCGTTGTTCCAAAAAATGTCGAAATGGCTTAATTTTTGAAAAGATGAAAACGAGGACTATTCTTCTTTTGCAGCTATCGTCAATAAACACTGAGGATTTTAAATTGTCGGAGCTTACCCCAGACAATTTCAAGTGTCTCATATTTGTACAAGGACTAGTTGCTGGTAAAGACAGCGAAATGAGAAAACGCATGCTGGCCAAACTGAAAAATGAGTCAGGTCTAACATTACAAAAATTGTCAGAGGATTGCCAGAAATGCCTCAGCATAAAGAAAGATAGCAAGGACATTGAAGAATCAGGAGTCGCGCATATTCGAAAGGTAAAAAGAAATTTACGCTTTGTACCCTCCCCACAGACAAAACAAAATGATAATGCCAAAGAGAAAAAATACAGAACTACGTTTGATAAGAATCCAGTAAAAAACAAGCCCCCCCACCACCTTTACATGTTACAGATGTGATGGATAGCATTGGCGTAAAGATTGTTTGTTTGTTTTTTTTGTTTTTTTTTTAATATAAAAAGTGCCGAGAGTGTGATAAAATGAGCCACAAAGCATCGGTATGTAGAAATAAAAATAAACCTAGTAAAGTAAGATATGCTAGAGTGGAAAATAATAACACCAGAAGATACGTTGAAATGGAAATCCTGATTAAGAAAATAAAAATGAGACTGGATCCGGGATTAGACATTACATTAATAAACTTACAAACATGGCGGAAGTTAAATAGGCCGACTATGCTACACACGCAAAAAATCGCAAAATCAATAACAGGAAAAAGAATTAAACTGATAGGAGAAATTATTGTAAATGTAAAATTTAAAGGGAAAATCAAAACTGAAAATCTACGCAACGAAAAACACACACAATCTGGTAGGAACGGATTGGATGCAGAAATTTAATATATGGGATTTACCCATTAATGCTTGTTGCAAAAAATAAAAAGCGTGACGAAAGCGGTATTTTCAAGAAATAAACACGTTACAACAGAAATCGCACAAAAGAAACCCGTATTCATTACACCGATAGTTACGGGAAAAACTTCCACACTAGGCAAACTAGTGACACACATAAATCAAAGAAAGAACGAAGAGCTAAGTTTGTCATTTTCAAAAACGTTTGGCGCGATGGAAAAAAAATACGTTGGAAGCCGTTCAGAATATTAAATCTCAAGCGGAAAAAATGCTAGCTCCTCCCAAAAAGCTAGAGAGGGGGTGTTTGGGAGCTCCCCCTTTTTTACACACTCAATGGACTCATCCAAGGTGTACTTATAATCCTGCCTACAGAGAACAAGGGTGTTTGTGGGGTGTCTGTAGTGTGTTAGAGGGTCGTCGTTCTCTGGGATGAAGCGTATGGTGTTTCTGTCGCTGCTAGCCACGGCTCGAATGGTGATTTGGACGACGCGAATGGAGGAAGTCTTGCGAGGTCGGCGTCTTTCACATCAGGATCTGATCTGTTATTTTGAGCATCAGCTCAAAATAAAGATTAGAACTGATTGGAAACGTTTGACTTCGACAGACTTTAGCAAAAGGTGGGTAAATGTGGCGAGCCTGGTTCGCTTGAACGGGGCTAATCTTGATTTTCTCTTTTAGATCTGCTGGTTACATCGGGGTGGATTCCTCTGGAACCCTCCCCTGGTTAAGCTAGTTCTCTCTTGTGTACCTAGTTAAAGTGAATGAATGTGTTCCTAGCCTGTACCCGGCTTTCTCTTTTGTTATGATCCATGTCGAGATTCCCAACCTCCCCAGTTTGTTTTGGTCTTCTTTTATCTCGGCTGGTTCAGCCTTTTATTGTCCCATTCCGCTAATTTTTTACCCCCCTCTCCACTCCCTTAGCGAGTGTGCTTCTTGATTTCGCCGTTGGGCGGAATACAGCGGCCACTCTTTTTTCTGGGATGGTCGGTTCTTACTAACATTGATTATTATTTTAGTTCAAAATTTGTTGTATGTTTAGTTGATTTTTTGGGTTCATTCCCCTCCCATCATTTCATTTTTCATAAAATATTTTATTATATTGTACATTATCTTGTACATTTATTGTATATAAATACATTTTTATTGTCATAGGTTAATTTCCCCCACTTTTTAGGTGTCCCTTGTGAGTTTCTGGCATTGTGGTCTACGAAGGAGAAGTAGATGGATGGGTTCTTTTGGTGACTCTGCAAATTGTAACGAGTGAATGGGTCGTGATAGTGTTTAGCTAGGTATAGGATAGTTAAGCGAGAACCAACCTCTCCCCCTCCCTTTTTAGGCCTTGTGCCATAATTTTTTGTATTTTATACAAAGAATAAATACAGTGTGTTAGAGGGTCGTTGTTGTTGTTGTTAAAGTTGTAGTGCTTGTCAGAGCAGTTGAACCGCCGCTCATTCGTTAGCAGGAATATAGACTTATTACCCGGACTTACTTCCTTGTATATATTTGACTCCTACTAACACGTGTTTCTGAATCTACTAACCGTGTACAGGTTGTATATCTTTTGTTCAATATACTTAAATGTTTTCCTCTCGTATCTGTTTTGTGTTATTATACTGTGTGGTTTTCTAAACAAGAATCCACAACAATAAATGTGTGCGAAACTAAAGAAAATCATTAGCTTATGAAAAAATGTTTGGAATGATAAAGTTGTAGGAAATTATATAGAATGGCAAGTTTATAGTATATTGCGTCAAATGATATAGATTACTAGAAATTTAATATAGTATATAACTTTCAAAGGAAATATTCAAGGATAAATTCATAGGAAATTAAATCGGAAGATAAAATTGTGGGCAACTAAACAGAATGATAAATTTATTGGCAATTACATCAAATGGTAAAGTCGTATATAGGTTGGTAAATTTATAGGAAACTATTATATATAATGAGAATTTACAGGAAATTATATATAATGATAAAGCTGTTGGAAACAATATCGTAAAATAAATTTATAGGATACTATAATGATAATGTTGTGAGAAACAAAATAGAATGATAAATTTATAAAAAAGTATGTCGAATGATAACAGGATATCGAATGTTAAAGTTGTGAGGAACTATATATGATAATATTGGTTGAAAAATATATCGAAAGATAAATTTGTGGGTATTTAAATACTTTCGTACAACATCCTTATGACAAACTATATTGAATGATAAATGTGTTGGTATTTAAATAGTTTCTTACAATTTCATCATGATCAATTTATAGTAAATTATACAGAATGATTCATTTACAGGAAACTATATCGAATGATCAAGTTATCAAGGAAATTATATCGAATGATCAGTTATCAAGATCAATTCTTTAGAAACTATATAGAATGATTAATTTGTTGGAAATTATATAAAATGATAAATTTAAAGTAAACTAAATAAATGATAAAATTATAGGATACTATATTGAATAATAAATTTATAGGAACAAATATAAAATGTTATATTCAAAGAAAATTATTTAGAAGGAAACTTAAATTATAAATGATAATTTTTCATATTCTTGACAGATCTTGATCTGGTTCACTGTAAAGATTTTCTGGGTAATTTTTTTTCAATCACCAATTTATCCTGAATCAACAGTTCACCGCTCTTCTCTTCATTTATAACAAAATTATCACGTATTTTAGTACTTTGTTTAGATTTTAAAGGAATATTTCGCTATCATTTTCTAGGTGTTCAAATAGAAACATACTTATATAATTTTTAAATATACAGAAAACGATAACGAATGATAAATTTTTCATAGTTTTGCTAGTTCTTGATGTGGTTCAAAACTAACATTTTCTGGATATATATTTTCCAATCAACAATCTATATTTTTCGGAATTAATAATACCGTTTACATTATATCCCATCCTCCTTTCCCACTCTAAATTATCGTATTTCTATGCTTTTCATTTTTCTAAGCTTTAATAACTGATGAAAAAAAGATAACAAAAAGATAAAAGGGAATAAAAAATGGACATACAACGTCTGTTCGCGGGTTGTGTTTTGACATGAAAAATAATTGCTTCATTTTATTTCTTGTTTTGGATAGTTTTTCTTAATTTTTGCTTGATTATGTCACAGTTGAGAAGCTCACCTGTCCAGAAAGTGGCCTAATTAGACAATAGAAATGACACCGAGACCTGCATGTACATGAAAACCAAGAGAAAAAAATAAAAAAAAATAAAAATGAAGCTATTAATTTTTGTAACGTTATAAAGACAATCTCAGATCTCTTGGTAAAAATGATTGAACAGCTACTTTTACCTCTACTGAAAATAGTAAGGATAAGCCTAAAACAGACCACAGGGAAACTTGTAAGAAAGTAACTGAAAAAATCACCAGATAAAGGAAAAAGATTGTATTATTATTATTTTTTAATAATAGAAACGTTTGGAGAGTCTAATACTCATAGGACTGATAGAGAGAAAGAAAGACAGGGGAAAGCAGCGCGAGACTTACTAGATGGGTTTGAGCAAGTTGATAGCAGAGCGGGATTTGGGAGAGATACCAACAGGAAAAGTGTTGTGAGCGACAAGAGATAGAGGCAAATGGAAGTCCATGGTCGCTTACGTCCTGAAGAGATACAGCTCATAAAGAAGAAGAAAAAAGAGTAATATTGAATAAAAACAAGAAGAATGGTATAAACCTCAACTGTCAGTAGCTAAAGGAACAGCCCAGCATACAAATTACAAATTGGAAAAACCAAAATTAAAGAAGTACAAAAATCTAAATATCTGGAAAGTTTTTTTTATTTTTTATTTTATTTTTATTATTAAAGAACAGAATGTGTGACACTGGAATCCGAAAGCGTGTTAGGATAGTGAAATATACCTTTCAAAAGTTAAGCGAAGTATTATGAAACAGGAAAATTTAGTTAGAAACAAAATAATGAGTACTGAGATATAACGCAATATTAGTCCTTCTATATAGCAGTGAAAGTTGGACAATCTCCTCACAGATGAAAAAGAGTCTTTAAACAACGGAAATGTGTTTCTACAGAAGAATGCCGAGAATATGATATATCCAGACATATGAGCAACAGTAAAGTTTAAAAAATAATGTAAACAAAAAGGACACTTCTACTTAACCCCAATAAGAGACGGTTGAAATTTTTAGGGTACATAATGACGAAAGAGGGCTTGGGAGATGTGATATTAACAAGGACAGATTAAAGGCCAGAGTTACAGAGGAAAACAACGCATGACCTAACTAGCGAACTTGTGTAAATGGATCGCAAAGTCTTTCAAAAACACAACACAGAGAATAATAGGCAGCATTGTAATATTAAACGTTTCCTTATAATAAAGCATCCTACATTCACTGACTGAGTGGCCAGTGTGACCGTTGATTGAAATTTATAAAATATTTCGATTGAAACGAATTAATGATCTTTCCAGCATTGCTTGGGGCTTCTTTCCTAATCTTTTTTGAAGTAGTATATAACGTCAATATCTTGATAATGTAATTTTTCTCTTGTCATTTATATTAAAGTTCAACCTAATACAAAGCTAAAGAGCCACTCAAGGTAGA
This sequence comes from Ascarosepion bandense, assembly GCA_037127315.1. Taxonomy (NCBI): domain Eukaryota; kingdom Metazoa; phylum Mollusca; class Cephalopoda; order Sepiida; family Sepiidae; genus Ascarosepion; species Ascarosepion bandense. The sequence goes on from JBBBDQ010000330.1 coordinate 2,294,111, forward strand.
GGGTTACTGTTAAAAGAGAGTTACTGCTAAATGAGAGTTACTGTTAAAAGAGCCAATTAAGATAAGGTGTTACCGTTAAAAACTTCTTAGTGAATTAAGTGTTTGAATGAAAGTGGAGCAAGTAGGAATTGAGATTATGACAAAAATTATAGATGACAACTGACCCTTTACTTGACGAGGTTAACAGTGTAATATTCAAAGAAGCATTCCACATGGGAGTTTGTTCTACAAAGCAGCAGTTCTTGGGAAAGAAACTGTAGAACTTTTCCTTACATTTGGAATATTGAGGAAACGAAAATGTGTCGTTCTAGGCATAAAGGTCTGAATTGAAGAATGGGGTTCCTCAGATGGGACAGCGATAGGCTTGCGACGTTGCTTTTTTTTCTAATCATTTCACCCTAAGCAAAGGGGTTACAGTGAGAGAAAAAACGGTACAGGAGGTGTCGAAGAAAGGATGAAAGATGGATGGGATACAAGGAGATAGAAGATGGTAATTGATGTTGCATTTAAACTTTTTGAGATTGTAGCTATCAAGGAAGCAAGTAAATGGAAACGAGTCCCACAGGAGAGAAGTTCGAGAAAAGAAACTAATGGAGTAGAAGAGGACATTATACTTTACTATTTCAATGGTAAAAGGGTGGGACCTAGATGCTAATTTAATAGCATATTTAAATTCACGTAAATTCACAGGGTCACGATAGCACTTAACGGTTTTTTAAAAATTTTGATTGGGAAACAAGTAGTCGGAAGTAGCGTAGTGATTATAAGCACAGCGAACCCGATTTGAATTCCGGTTGAAGCCGTTTGCGTTTCAATTCTGCATATATCCTATCTGGTCATCATCTTCGTCTAAATGATCTAAATTAAAAAAGAGATTTCATTAATAATCATAATTTTTTCTTTGTTCATTGGATTTAAATACGTATTCCAACCATTTATTTTAAAAGGTATTTATTTCATCCACAGGTTTGCCTACACGGGAAAGGAACTGAATGATCAGGCCGGTAGACAAAATACTGTTTTAAATAATCGGATCGTCTACCCAAAATAAAAATAACGTTTGAAATAATAAAAATAATTATGTCTGTTGCCGATATTGTTTTATCTGTTTTCGTTTTTATTTATGCCTTATCTCTCTCTCTCTCTCTCTCTCTCTCACACTCACTCACTCACTCACTCACACACACACACACTCTGATTCACTGTGTCCACTCGCATCTTTTGCTATGCGCCGCGTCACTTCATGACGTGGGCGATCATGGTTATTCTTAACCTCCTATATCTTGTAGTTCTTAGTAACGTTTGCTCCTTTGATAATCCCCATTACGCTATCAGTTCAAATACTTGTCCCAGTATCCCAGTAGGTGCCACCCAGGCTTTCCAGATTCATTTTGCTTTCAATATGTTTTTTGAGTGTCAGATTCTCCAAGCTCTTCTTCCTCATTATGAAATTTCAGTTTTCTCTTTTTGATTCTAAGTAAAATGTAAATTTGTTTCTATTTTCTTTAAGACTTAGGATCTGCTGCGAGGAAAATTTGTTCACCGTCTCTTGCTAAACCAATTTTTACGCCATAATATAACTTACACTTAGAATTTAATAATGCTATCAAATCTGGTCTGGTACTTTTGTTATCCAGTAAGATATTTCTTATAAAAAAGATCATCGGTCATAAGATGGCATCTCGGCTTCAGTCAAGTTCTCACCATCGTAATGGAGCTTCCCTGTGTCTTTTCTATAAATGATTTTAATGATAATTGTTTCTGATGTGCTTTCCTTTTACGTACCTATACTTTCGGAATTTAAGCACAATACTACATCCCTGTGCAAGTTAATTAAAACAACTACTTGGTTTCTTTTTAGTTTTTGACCCAAAAGAGTTACAGTATATAATTGAGTTCTATTTTTTCCTCAAATTAGGTCATTTGCAGTGGTGTGCAGCAATATGAATCTATTTTCGTGTTGTATGATGAAATTTATTTGACCTTATGTCATCCGTAATTGCATCAGATTTTTATCACGTCCAGACACTATTGTCTCGAATGTCGATTAATTGTCTTACAGCAATTTTCTGCGATGGACGTTACCCAAAGGAAGCCCAAGAAAATTGTAACGCTGCACAAACACACTGGCAAGCCTTAGAGAGAAATCGCGAATATTGTTGGTGTCAGCCTTTCAACTGATAGTCACGTCAGGAAGAAATAAACTTGATCCATCTGTTCAAAACGTAAAGGAAAATACGGCCAGAAGAGAAAAATGACGTCAAAAGACAACGTATACATAATCCTAGAAAGTGTGAAAGATCCCAGAAAGACATTATTCATTTTGTTTCAATTAATTTTCACAAGGGTGTAGATTTACAGTAAGCTGTCATTGTACAGTTAAAATTGCTAGATGTAACCGTAAGTTCTATGTCAAAAGTTTCTTCTCTCTTAATTCTCATTTGTGAAACTCTCTTCCGGCTACTTGCTTTCTAGTCAAGTTTGACCTTCAAAAATTTAGATGTAATGTCAATCGTTATGTTTTGTCTTTTTAATTCTTGTTCTTTTATTGTTGTCTTTGCTTAATAATGTTTTCTTTTTCTCATATTCTTTCGCACTCAGTAATCCCTTGCCTCTTAGTGACTTTATTAAGAAGAAAACAATACTGGTTTCTTTAGTTACGCCCTTTGTCCATGATATTATCATCAAGGCCTACGGCTTTCATTCTCATTGTTAACAAACATCACGCATAATACACTCGGTTACAGTTATTGCCATAATTGTGTTATTCCTACAAACAAGATGGACGTGCAGCCGAGTGGTCCGAACCGCCGCGTTTTAATTTCAGCATTGTCGATTTGTTGTGAAAGCGACTTCTTGATAATGTAATGATATCGCTGGACAGACTAATTGGAACACAAGGCAAAATCTCCCATCTTCTTATTCTATGTACCATGTCTTATCAGGACGTAGGCGATCATGGCTCTCTACGTCTCCCTATCCCTTGTCGCTCTTAATGCCCCTTTTTATCTCACTTAATCCTCGCTCAACCATCCATCTGCTCAAGTCTATCAAGTATGTTATGCGTTTTCCCTTGTCTTTCTTCTCCGCTATCCGTTGCCTGAGAATCAGGTTTTCCAAGCCCTTCTTCCTCATTCAGTCAGTTAAGTGCCATACGTGATACACGCTTGGGCGATCATGTCTCGAAAGAGACATGACTGACTGGGCGAGAAGATTATCCCGCAGTAGGTTGCCATTGCTTTCTGCGGTAGACTGGTTGCCGACCAAGGCTATAGAACCCAATCTGTCCTGCTATTTAACCCATAACTGGAAGGAAGAGACGGATTAATACCTTTCCCAAGGGTATTTACGCGTAAGTGAATACAATGGATTCAACTGGAATTCGAACTTGGCTCCCCGGTTTCTCGTTCCGAGCCGATATCCACTGTACCACATCCCAAAATATTCTAAGCATAAATATCGCGTTCCTTGTCCCAGTATCCACAACGAAACCGTACCGTTCTTATCTTATTTCCGGTTTGATTCTGCGGTGTGCATACGTGAACTTAATATTTATTCACTTCCAGAATTCGTCAAATAATACTGGCGAGTGGATGTGTAGTTTGGAGCTATTTTCCTAGCGTGGATTTTCTTCTCGCGGTAATGTTTTTTTTTTCGCTCTCGGGTGGACCGTTTATATATCTGCCTGTCATCCGATTGTTCAAAAGATAGACATCCTAATGGCAGCTGAACCGATCACGTGTTTATAATACATCACTCAATAAATCCCGGGTATAATAAAACAACAACTTTTAGGCAAAATTCGACTTTCTTAATCAACATAGTCTTCTTCTAGGGTGATACACTGATTTCAACGCTTCTCTAACAATTCGATGCTTTTTTTTGTAGAACGATTTGTCTTTGGCCCAGAATACCCCTCAGTTTCCGATATCACTTTTTCATTGTAGCCAAATTTCTTTTCCTGGAGTATTCTTTTGAAGTCTTCAAACATCCAGTAGTTACTGGGAACCAGATCTGGAGAATAGGGTGGATGCGGAAGCACTTTGAAGTGCAATTCATGTAGTTTTGCCACCGTTGCAATCGACTTGTAACACGGCGCGTTGTCTTAGTGAAAGATCGCTTTTTCTTCTTCATTTGTGGTCGATTTTAGCGATTTCTTCCTTTAAACACAACAATATTGCTTTATAATATATTTTATTGAAGGTTTTTCCTTTCTTAAGGTAATCGACGAACAAAATACCTTGCGCATCCCAAAATAATGAAGGCCAGAACCTTACATGCTGATGTTTGCGTCTTTGATCGCTTTGGACGGTTTCACCTGCTGCTGTCCACTCAGATGACTGCCCAATTGACTTCGGAGTGAAATGGTGCATCCACGTTTCATCCATTGTCACATATTTACGCAAAAACTTCTTGTGTTGAAACAGTTGCAAGCAACGCTCTGAATCCTTCAATGTGTTGTTGTTTTTGATCGACTGTGAGAAAACACGGCACCCACTTTGAACACAGCTTTTTCATTGACAATAATTCATGCAAAACTGGGAATACACTGCCTTCTGATATTTCCACCTCTTCTGCTATCTCATGATTTTAGGCGACCTGATCTTTCAGCATCATTCGCGTTTAAAGTCAGCATACCACCTCTTAACTGTTGTTTCCGATGGAGCAGAGCCCGAATAACACTTATCAAGTCACAGCTTTGCTTGAACAGAATTTTTCAATCAAGCACTGATTTATCAACACACGAAATTCAGATTTTTCCATTGTTTTGAAAATTGGCAACAGTAACTTCACTTAAATGATGTAATTTGTAAATTAATAATCCGATTGGGCCCAAATTTTGTCACGTGCTATTTGAAGGATAATTTCATAAAAATTATATAGATTGTTTTTATTAATGGTGCCATCTATATGCCAGACGAGAGACTCACTGAGTATGGTGAGTTATAGCCACTGATATCTTGTTGTTGTGGATCTGGGGTTAGATCCAATAAATACACAACGCAGAGTAATACAGTAGAAAACGCAATATATTGAAGAGAAAATATATACAGTGAAGGTTAGAAGAACGTCGTACAATACGGTTAGTCGAATACAAGAGAATGCGAGATAATACGAGACGTGAGACTTGGCAATGTTACCCTCAGGACTAGATCGCTGGGATACACTACTGTTACACAGTACTACTACACTCTGTTATACTCTCTCGTCCACTACTACTATATACATTCTTAGGAAGAGTCCATATTAGTGTAAACAGGGAAGGTGTCCCAACACTCCCCTCCCAAGTTTTTTTTTCACTCGGAATGTTCTTTTAATATTTCTTCCTTTTTAGATCAATAATTAACTGCTTCGTTGTTTTTCTTTTTCTTTTAGACCTCCTCTGTTGAGGTTCCACCTGGGACATTTGCATATCAAATGCGTCATAGATGGTGTCTAACGCCACTTCCTCCTGAGGCGTGTTGATTTCGTCTTCCGTTAGCCTTTTTCTTATTTGATTTATATGCCGCTTGTGGGCGCACCTAGGTCCGTCGATCATATTAGATCATATTTCCAATCCGTCTTCTGATGACGTCTGGTTCCCAGAATGACATGTTATTTTTGTAATTTTTGAAATAAACTTTTTCGTTTTGACTAAAGGTTGGCTTTTGTGTGATGATTGCTGGTACATGTTCTTTTTGATTTGGAATTAATTTGTCGTACACCGACCTCACTTTCTGTGCAAAGATCAATTCGACGGATGACAGTGTCGATGGTGCTGATTTATTTGGTGTTATTCTGTATACCTGTAAAAATTGATGGAGAGCTTTTCTCGTTGGCGTACCCGACACTTTTTAGAGCCCTCTTTAGGGTGTCTACAAAGCGCTCTGCCAGGCCATTTCACCTTGGATTATATTGAGGCGTTTTAATATGTTCAACCTGAAATGTGAGGCAGAATTCTTTAAATTCTTCCGAAGTGAATTGAGTCCCGTTGTCACTCACTAGACAGTCGACAACGCCGAAACGGGCAAATAGCTCATGTAAATGGTTTATTGTGTTTCTTGTCGTTGGTCTCTTGCATTGAAGCACTTCAGGCAACTTCGAATAACTATCCACAACTACCAAATAGTATAGTCCATCAATAGGATCAGTGTAGTCAATATGGATCCTTGACCAGGGTCGATCCGTTTTCAGCCAAGGTTTGTGTGTTATTAGCGGTGATTTAGCTGCTAGGGCGCATCCCTTGCATTTATCCACCATGTTCACACTATCCGTATCCATTTTCGGCCAAAAAACGTAACTCCTCATTAAGCTCTTCATTCGGTTCCTACCAGGATGTCCTGTATGGAAATCTTTTAATATCCTTTTCTGTAAAGTTTTTGGCACGACTACTCTATTACTGTACAGTAGAACGTTATCGCATATGGAGAAGCTTTCTGCAATATTTTGGTCTTTTTCAGCGATTTTCGCTTTTGTCTCTTTTATGAATTCATCCTTTATAGCTTCGTATTTGATTTCTTTTAATGATACGGACAGCTCCCTAATTGTGTTACACAGTGTATTTTCTAATTCTCCTTCAGATCTTAGTGCAGCAATAACGGAGTCTTCAAGCGGTTCTATCTGTTGAGGAATCAGTCTCGATAGACCGTCCGCATACCCAAATTTGCTAGAAGGTAAATATTGTAATTTAAAATTGGAATTTAATAAAATAGTACCCCACCTCAACAGTCGGTTTGCTGTGTACGTGGGTAGACCTTTTTATGAACCATATATTGTAAGTAATGGTTTTTGGTCTGTCTGAAGGGTGAAGAACCTTCCGTGGATATACCTGTGGAATTTAGTCACGGCCAATATGATTCCCAAAGCTTCTTTCTCTATCTGATAGTAGCTTCTCTCAGCTGGAAGTAGTGATCTGCTAGCATGGGCAATCGGCTTTATAGTTCCGTCTTCCATCTTATGTAATATGCATGTTTCGAACCGTGCGAACTCGCGTCGCTGGCTATCAGTATCTCCAATTTTGGATCATAATGTGTCAGAAATAAAACGGATGTCAATATTTTTTTAATGCTTTCAAATGCCTCTTAGTAGTTCATTAAGGGGTGCTCGAAGATTGTGTAAATTCGGTATGAAATCTTGGTAGTAGCTGACTAGTCCCAGAAAACTCTGTAGCGATGCAATATTATTTGGTGCCGGTATATTTTTGATCGCCGAAGATCTCGTTGGATCAGGTTTTTGCCATCTTTGTTTATTATATGGCTCAAGTATTTAATCTCTTCCAAGAAGAAATCGCACTTTTCCTCTTTGACCTTAAACCTGTAATTACGAATTTGTTCAAAAGCTTTTTTATATGTTTAGTGTGTTGCTCAATCGTTTCACTTTTTAAAATGTCGTCAAGATAAGCTATAGTGAAATCGAATTCCGCCAACATAGTATCCATGACTTGCTGAAAAATAGCGGGGGCTACTTTTACGCCAAACGCTAATATTTCATATTTGTATAGACCTCTATGCGTGTTGATGCATAAGAGCTTCGAGTTTTCTTCGTCTACAGGAATCTGTAGATATGCCTCGCTCAGGTCTATTTTGGAGAAATATCTTCCTCCGTTTAATTTTGTAAATACTTCTTCCGGACTCGGAAGTGGGTAATGGTAATCCTTTACTGCCTTTTCAAACCTGTCGAGAAATCCGCGCATACACGTATTTCCCGAGACTTTTTTTTAAACGTAAACGGCAGGTGCTGCCCAATGGTTGTATTCCATCTTGGATATAACTCACGAGCTGGTTAATCTGTTCAGTTCGCTGTTTATTTTTTCTATTGCAGCGAAATGAACATTTCTTTTTTTTTCTAAATACTGGTTGAACATTTTCCTTTAACAGATTTTCGTCGACATATTTTTGCATCTGCCTAACCCGTCCGAGAATACTTCGAGGAAAGTCTTTTTTAATTCTAACTTTATCTTTTTTTTACAATACGAGCTGATTGGTACGTCCCAAAGGTTAAATCTTTGCATCCAGTCAGTCCTAAACAAGTTGTTGGTATTTTTTAATACGTACATTTTTAATTTTTTGTAACCCCATTGAATGTCACGTTTAAAATCACTTCTCCTTCGAAATTATTTTTTTCGCCATTTTTTTTGTTTTTAATAGAGTAGGTTTATTCAGACGTCTCCATGTTTGGAAGCTAATTATTGAAATGTCAGATCCGGAGCCTAACTGCATGTTTACAGTTTTGTTTAACATTTCAACTTGTAAGTACTTTCGAATGTCAGTACTTTCGTCTTCCTCGGTCCTTGTTGCTTTCAATCTACTGCTTCTGTATTTAGAGACTTTATGTCCCTTTTTGTGACAGTTTCGACATGTTTTAAATTTAAAAGGGCAATCCTGATACCAATGGTATTCAATGCACTTATAACAAGGGCTTGTTGGTTTCTTCTCTAATCTTCCAAACGATCTAGTTGACGAATGCCAGTTTTTCCTTGATTTTGTCACTTGAGGAGGGGAGGAAAAACGTATTTTCCTCTGTATTTTTTTTATGTTAGCTACTCCAGGTTCTTTAATGTTCCTCGAATCATTTTTTATGCTTATGCACTGCAGGCAATATTCAGCTAATTTTTGTAGAGTTAGAGTTTGCTCGTTTTCTAATTTTGTTAAAATTCTTCTCATTTTTGCATCTTTATTTGCAATCAATCCTTGTACAAAGACTAAGCATTTGAAATTATCTGCTGTGAGTTTTGCTAGTCTAAATTCGTCGCATAGTTTATTCACCATTGATGCGAAAGTGGTGTAGTCTTCGTCATCTTTTTTTCGTAAATTTAAACATTTCCATCTCTTATGGAATAGAGATGTCTTCAGGCTAAACAATTCTGTTAATAGTTTTATGGCTTCAGCAAATTTTAACTCACGCGTTTTCTTTGGCAGTATGTAATCCACGAATTTGTTGTGTTCGTGTGGTGCCAGTTTGCGAAGGAATAAACTTACTTTCTTCTCATCCGACCAGCTGCTACAATCGACTTCATAAAAATTCTGGTATCGTTTATAATATAGAGCAAAGATTTTTTCCTCATCCGGGTCGTAATTAAAGTTTTCAGTTGAGTTCCAAATTGTATTTTGTGCGAATGTGTTTTCGTTTTCTTCATTTTGACCCTTTGCCAGTATAGCTTGTCGGATTAATTCTTGTGTCTTTTGTTGTTGTTCATTGTTTCTCTCGTCAACTTTCTGTTGTAATTCCAGCTGTTTTTGTAAAAATTCAAACTGAATTTTTTGCTGTTGCTCTTGTATTTTTTAGTTTTTTCTTCTCATTAAGTTGTTGTTGCTACATCAAGGTTTTTGGAATTCGAGCTGTATTTTCTCATTGCATTCTTATTGGCTCATCTGGAGTTTCGCCAGTTCTACTATCATTGCTTTAAAATCTTCCATTGTACCGGAGGGGAAAAGTTTTTTACTGTTTTTCCTTTTGGTATTAATTTTTTTTAATCGTATTTTTCCTCCGTGTAAGACTTGTTACAGTCGTAGTAGGATTCTTTTTTCCGCCACTGCAGTGATTGGTAATTTCTCGTCACTGTTTGTGGTCGACCATATGTAGAGTTTTATTTTAATCCTTTTCCCTTGGCTGCTGTTTTTCTCCTATGTTCTTTTTTTCCTGTTCGGAACCTCGTCGCCACTCTTGTGGTAGCGACTGACTTAAGAACGTACTTTTTTCCTCCACGTGAACTGTCTGAATCTTCGTCGCCACTGTTGTGGTGGTGACTGACTTAATAACGTACTTTTTTCCTCTGCGTGACTGTTCGTATCTTCGTCGTCACTGTTGTGGATCTGGGATTAGATCCAATAAATACACAACGCAGAGTAATACGGTAGAAAACGCAATATATTGAAGAGAAAATATATACAGTGAAGGTTAGTAGAAAGTTAACAGCAACTGCGAGGTCAGATAAGCGAAGGAAAAAAAAGAGAGAAAAAAGAGAGAAACGACGCGTACAGTAGTTAAAGCATGAAGCGTACCACCGTTTTGCGTCAACTTACCAACCTCGAGACGCTAACCGACAAATACGGACATTCCCACCGAAAACATGCATGAGCCTAATTCGTGTAACAACTTTTGCTTTTTTTCTATAAATTCATACTAAACCATACCAAATTGGTTTTCATAGATGTCGGGGCGGGCGAGGGTTTTTTGCTCGCGTCTTCCGCTGCTGCTGCCACTGTCGCTGGCGGCGGCGTCGGTCGTCTTGCTTACCTTTCGCCGGGTGCCTCCATCTCTTCGGTGGCTTTGCTGTCCGGTTTTCTGGCCTTCGTCTTGACCGGCTTCGTTCGGTGTCGTCGAACCTGAAATACCGCCACTTCCGTCGTTTCCTCACTCACCCGGTGAAAAAGGGGACGAGTTGCTCGGCTGTCCTCTTGCTAGCGCCAAGGGCGCGGGCCCCCGACCGATTGGGGCCCGCGCTCAACCCTTAGGCGGGGACCGTACTGGGCGGGGAGTTTGAAGCTACACACACACACACACACACACACACACACACAAACACATACATGCATAACTACTCAGGGAGGTATTTTAAATACGGTATACGCTTTTTGTTAAGGACAGTTATAGGTTGTAATTGAAAGTTTAAAGAATTATAAATGTTGCAATAAAAGTTAAGTAATACATTTAATGTATATTTTAAATGACGCCCTTTATTTGACGTGTTCAAAATGCTTTTCTTCTGTGACAAGCCATAACTTGCTTTGTAAAGAGATTTCAAGCATTGAGTAAAAAATCTATTATAAATGTGTTTCGTGTAATAGATTTGACCATGTACTCATAAGCAATAAGAAACAATTCCAATAGGAAAAAAATCTGTGGACCTATTAATATATGGAGAAATGTATTATTTTACGATCTAAGCTTCTCGTTGAAGTTTTGACCTTGTATCCAGAACTTATATTGGGAGCAAACCACCGACATAAGGATAGAAAATAAATTCTGTAAACGCGCAAAAATAGAAAGAGGCGTAAGACATCACTCAATAAGTCCCGGGCCTGACATATAGATGGCTCCACATATAAAAAATCCATATGATTTTTATGAAGTACTAACCTTCAGATGTCACGTGACAAAATTTGGGCCTAATCAAATTATTTGTTTACAAATTACAATTATTCAAGTGAAGCTTCTGTTGCAAATTAAAAAAAAAATGGAAAAATGTGAATTTCGTGTATTGATAAAGCATTGCTTTCTGTTCCGTCGGAAACAACGGTTAAGAGGTGGTATGCTGACTTTAACGCGGTCGTACAGGCACAAATAATGTTGAACGCTCAGGTCGCCCAAAATCGGTAGTTGTCCCGGAAAACACCAAAAACATCCACCAACTCGTTTTGGCCGATCGTAAATTGAAGTTGCGTGAGATAACAGAGGATGTGAACATATCAGAAGGCAGTGTTTTCACCATTTTGCATGAATATTTGTCAGTGAGAAAGCTATGTTCAAAGTAGGTGCCGCGTTTGCTCGCAGTCGATCAAAAACAATAACGTGTCGACGATTCTGATGCGTATGGTATTTTGTTTATCGATTACCTTGAGAAAATGAGAACTATCAATCACAAATATTATATTGCAATATTGTTGTATTTGAAGGAAGAAATTGCGAAAAATCGGCCACAAATAAAGAAAGAAGTGATCATTCACCAAGGCAACGCACCGTGATATAAGTAGATCGCAACGATGACAAAACTACATGAATCGCACTTAGAATTGCTTCCGTATCCACCCTATTCTCCAAATTTGGCCTTCGGCGACTACTAACTATCTTCAAACTTCAAGATAATGCTCCAGGCAAATAAATTTGGCCCCAATGAAGAAGTGATATCGGAAACTGAGGCATATTTTGAGGCCAAAGACAAATCGTTTTACAAAAAAGGCATCGAATTGTTAGAGAAGCGTTGGAATCAGTGTATCCCCCTAGAAGGTGACTATGTTGTTAAGGAAAGTCGAATTTTGCCTAAAAGTTGTTTTATAAGTTAGGCCCGGGTTTTATCGAGTGATGTGCTAAGACAAGAAGGGTAACTTCTCACAGACTTTTTCAACCTTTACAATGACGAGATTATGAGAGAATTAGAAATCTTCACTAGTGACTGTCGTAATTTTAACAGCTTAAGATATAAAGATGATTATAGCTGACGCAGAGAGGATGCTACAATCTATCTATCTATCTATCTATCTATCTATCTATCTATCTATGTCAACATGAAAGCTTTTGTGTACCGATGTAAAATGTTTTTATCATATTCCCTTACAATATATATATATATATATATATATATATATATATATATATATATATATATATATATACACGCAAGTCACGTTAACATGTCAAACAATATCAAATATTAACAAGGACAGCATGTGCTGACTCTGTAAAATAAAATATTCTTATAACTCAATAAAATATTCTATATATTCAGTTAAAAGTAAAACATAATCTACCTTTGATAGTGGATAAAAATATAGCCGAAATCGCTTGGATAAATCAAACATTCGAAAAATTCTTATCTAATTTATGGTTGAAGGAAATAAAAAGATCACATGAAAAATTATATAAAATCTTAACCATATAGCACCCTGTCTGTCGTTTTTAACGAAACCCGCATAAAAGAGGGATTTCTGTCTAAACGCACACACACACAGCGTATATATATATATATATATATATATATATATATATATGCAGAAACTCAACAGAAAAACAGTCAGATAATTAAAAGGAAAATTAATTAAAAAAAAAAAACTCTAACAACGAATAAACCAAAATCCAACCCAAATGTTTTATATTTTACAAGCTGTAAATTGTACTGAGCGCTTTTAAACTGCATATAACCTTTTAACAGTTGGATTTTGCAAATCACAAGTATGTATATTTAGACAGCGCGTATTTATTCAAACAAGTTGGATTATAAACAACTGACACGGTTTGTTGGCTTCAATTTTATTGTATTTTTTACAGTTTTGAAAAAACTGTCGAATATTGTATTCGAAATTATTGTTTTGTTCAAGTTCTTTTAACCATCTGTCATTTCCAAAAAACAATGTGATGTCTGTGAGTTAGAGAACATTTTTTTCTTTAAATTCTTGTATTCAATGAAAAACTCTACGGTGTCGTCATGTGTAACAGTTATTAGGAACGAGGCCACACCTAAAGAAAAAAACTGTCTAAGCTTAACATAAAATTTGTTACAACTACGAGACTTAATTAATGCAAAACAAAGTAATCCTAAGCTAAAACTTGAAGGAGGAACTTTTTTTTTTTTTTAATCATATCACCCCGAGCAAGGCGGTAACGCCACTGAAGCGCAGGGGGCTACGTAGGAAAGAAAAGATTGGAAAAGAGAAAGCCGGAAACCACATCCTAAACAAGGAACAAGGGGTAAGCCTCTTCACCTGTTCAATAGACGTGGGTGGAGTATGAACCGGGCAATAATTTAGTCTCTCTACTTCAATTAAAAAAAAAAGAAAACAGTGAAAAGATTGGAAAAGAGAAAGCCGGAAACCACATCCTAAACAAGGAACAAGGGGTGAGCCTCTTCACCTGTTCAATAGTCGTGGGTGGAGTGTGAAACTGGCGATCTGTCAGTTGTATGATTGTGACAATGAATTTATATGAGCAGCAGGTAGGAATTTTAATAAAAATGATATGAACGCTAAAGGAATCTTTTACAAAATAACGCACCCAAAGTAACCCTAATGAGTTTGACCATAATTTTAATCTTAAAAATTGCTGTTAAAATTTTAAAAAGCAGCTTACTAAGGCGAATGTGTATAGATAGTACTTTGATCGCTAGATCATTTCATGATAAATTTGCATTCAGTTTCTTACATTTTGCCTTTCTTCGCATATTGTCACAATGTGTCGTACTAAATTATAAAAAGTGATAAAAACAAAACAAAAATATAAGGAACCTGATTGAAATCGGCTAAACTACATGCGCAGACACGTCTAAAAATTTAATTTAAGATTTCAGGCGTTCCTACATCGTTTCCTATCGGTGCATAATTATAAACGACACTTGCGTTTTTATATTTGCCCCTTCCCTTCCATTTGAAGAAAGAACCTAATCACAGCATCTCAGGACTATTATATAAAAATAAATTATATTGAAGCCAAGACAGAAACGACATAAAAAAATAATAAAATCATACTATGTGGTTCAAACTGTTAATCACATAAAATAACTGAGTGTATTTAAAATATCTTAGAATTGGAGTGGTTTGGTTTGTTTAACGGCATATCAGTTCCTTATGGGTCATTTAATAGTGATATTCTATTTTCTAGTGAGTTTTGGTAATTTTTTTTCTAAAATGTATTGCTGCTAATTTCTTTATTATTATGAAAATATATTTCTCGTATTTTATTAATAATGTATTTTTATATTTTCATGTTTTGACTTTAGCTCGTATCCTAACAGCTGCTACTACCCTGAGTCAGGGTGGGCCTTGAAACAACAGTAATTAATTTCACGCTCTTCAAAACCTTCCGATCAGAGGTCTTGCTACCGGATAGAGTTTATTGTTATATCCAGGACGAAAGCAGCCTTAGAAGACATAGGCGTATAGGGATAGGAAAGGTGATTCATTTGAAACCTTTTTTTTTAATTAATTCACATAAAGCAAGGCAATAATGCAGGAAATTTCTGGGAGAGAAAGAGAATAAGAAAATTCAGAAAGAACAGTGTTAAACAGGAAAGAAGGGATAAACCTCTGCTCTTGTTCAAATACAGAAGAGGAGTGTAAACCGGACGATAAGTGAATCCATATATTCCCATTGATAACTGTGCAAATTACTGGAATTTAACCACGCAAAGCAAAGGTACATGAACAAAAAAGAAAATGTCATGAAGTAAAAATTGCACAAAAATTTTGAGAATGTTAAAATTTAAATGTCTCCCTAAATTTAAGGTAGACGACAAGATCTAGTGAAATGAAAATAAGTTTGTAAATACCGCAGTTGAAATACACCAGTAAATAAGTCTTTAAGGATATAAACAGTTGTAAAAAATACTTCATTGTGCGAGAAATGAGAAAATTCCAGGACACGAAGGTAATTTTGAAAGTCAAAAGCTAGAAAAATAGGTCTACTTTCCGAGAAAAATGAGAGAATTCCTGGTCATGAAAGAAAAACTTTAAGTAAAAAGCTAGAAAAGTAGGTAAATTTTCCGAGCTAAATTAGAGAATTCGGGTCAGTAAGGTGAAACTGAGCGTAAAATGTTGAAAAAATAGCTCTACTTTCCGTGGGAAATTAGAGAATTCCGGGCTATGAAAATAAAAATAAAAGTAAAAAGCTAAAAAAACAAACAAACTTACTGACAGAAATTAAACAGAATTTGTAAAATAAGTTCACTTTCCGAAACATGAAATTAATACTGAAAGTACAAAAGTTGGAAAAATAGGTCTAATTTATGAGAGAAATTTTTTTTTTTTTTTTAATCATTTCACCCAGAGCAAGGCAGATGAGAAAATTCTGAAACTTGAATGTAAAAATAAAAGTAAAATGCTCTAAAATAGGTCCACTTTCCGAGTTAAATCAGAGAATTCCAGAACATGTAGGCAAAAAGGTAAAAAGTTGAGAAAATAGGTCTACTTTTCGAGAAAAATAAGAGAATTCTGGGACATGAAAGTAAAAATGAATGAAAAAAAAATGCAGAACTCGGTACACTTTCCGAGAGAAATGAGAGAATCGATGTTATGAAGGTAAAACTGAGAATAAAAGTTAAAAAAGATGGTCTACTTTCCGAGAGAAATCGAAGAATTCTAGGATAGGAAGGTAAAACTGAAAGTAAAATGTTGCAAAAATGTCAGTAATTTCTGAAAGAAATGAAAGCGTTTCTGTTCAAGAAGGTAAAACTGATAGTAAAAAGGCTGGAAAAATTGATCTACGTTACGACCTAGTCAGTATTGCGATCAATGAACGGAACCGTGAGACGAGACAAGGTTTTGGGCACGATCAGCTGAGAAGACCAAGCTTGAGTACACACCAGCCATTGGTTACAGGTGATAGCTGAAAAATAGATCCAATTTCCGAGAGAAATGAGAGAGCGTTCCTGATCATGAAGGTACAAATTAAAGTAAAAAGCTTGAAAAATAGATCTATTTTGAGAGAGAAATGAGAGAATTCCGGGATTTGAATGTAAGCCTTAAAGTAAAAGATGAAAAAATATATGTAATTTACGAGAAAATGAGAGAATTCCGGGATATGAAGGTAAATCTGAAAGCAAAACACTGTAAAAGAAATCTACCTTTTCGAGATTAATAAGAGAATTGTGTTAAAAATGAACGTAAAAAGCTGGAAAATAAGTCATCTCTTTAAGAGAAACGAGAAAATTTCGGGATATAAAGGGAAAATTTAAAGTAAAAGATTTGTAAAATAAGTTCACTTTCCGAGAAAAATGAGAGAATTCCGGTAGTTAAATGTAAAACCGAAAGTAAAAAAAAAAAAAAAAATAGGTCTACTTTCTATGAGAAATGAGAAAATTATGGGACCTATAGGTAATACTGAAAGTTAAAAACTGGAAAAATAGGTCTACTTTCCGAGACAAAAGATAGAAATCCGGGTCTTCAACTGAAACTAACAGTAAAAAGCTGAAAATTAAGTCTATTTCAGAGTTCTGGGTAATTAACCTAAAACTAAGACTAAAAAACTGGAGAAATAGATTTACTTTTAGAAAGAAATTAGATAATTCCTGGGGATGAGAGCAAAACTAAAATTAAAATGCTAGAAAAATAGGTCTACTTTCCGAAAAGTATAAGATAATTCCGAGACATGAAAGTATAACTCAACGTAAAAAGCTGGAAAAGTAGGGCCACCTTCCGGGAGAAATGAAAGAATTTCGAAACATGATGGTAAATTTGAAATTAAAAAGCTGGAAGAATAGGTTTACATTACGAGAGAAAAGATAGAAATCCAAATCTTTAACTAAAATTGAAAGTAAAGCTGGAAAATTACGTCTATTTTCCGGAAGAATTAAAAGAATTCCGGGCCATGAACGGAAAACTTAAAGTAAAAAGCTGGAAAATATGTATATTTTCCATGGGAAATGAGAGAACTCCTTGGCATTAAGGTATTTCTATAAGTAGGTGAAATAATACGTCTAATTTACGAGCGAAAGCAGAGAATTCAGGAATATGACAAACAAGCGGTCGACATAGATAAATTTTTTACGATTACTGAAAACGAGCAACCGGCTTAGATCAATCTTGCTGCGGTCTTTGAATATAAGAGCGGCGTCTAGCGCAAAATTCGGTCAACTGATGAGAATTAACTTTTAAAAGCAGACAGATTTTTAAAAGAAAATAGAAAGAAAATTGTAATTAAATTTTTTTTGTCTGCTGAAATACGATAAAACGTCTCAGATCAAGACATTGTCCATTTGTTTGTCACGTGTTGGTAAAAGAATTAAAATGAAAAACAGCGACACACAAGATCAGGTCACGATAAAGAGAATTTTGGCCGTTTGAGCTAGACCACATCCCTTGGGCGGTTATGGTGAAAGGCAACTACACAAAGCAGGAAGGTGACGAGAATGATTAATGTGTAAATCGGAGAAACGTTCCAGGCCTTTCGGGCAGTGATGAGAAGCACTCACACAAAGGTGATGGGTTTGATTAGGTGAAAAAAGAGGGTTCTGATTGGTTGTTTGGGGGAACACTAGCATAATTTAAACACGTCATGCCCCGCTCCCGCTGGATGCGAGACTCCATATAAGCTAGAGATTTTAAACAAAAGAAAAGTTAGGTTGGTCACAGTAACAGATTCAACAGCGGGCTCGACCGGCGTTCAACGCACCCAAACCCTGAACAGCCATCTTCTGCTAGAAAGATTTAACGTGAAGAGGTGAAGTCAGAGACCAGAAGACAGTGTGCACAGACCAGATAGGCCCAGCGGAAACGACACACAGAGGGTGCAGTCCAGAAGACAGTGTATGCAGATTGGAGAGATCCGGCGGAGACATGACACACGAGTAGATTGGACGGCAGACATAAAGAGACCGGGGAGGCCAGAGAGCCTGCAGACGTGAGGAAACGCAGCCAAGACAAATTGGCGCAGATCAGGGAACAGAGGCAGACCGGAGAAGAGAGACGAGATCACCCTTCACCTGATCTTATGTGATTTGCCACCCCGAAGAAAAATCTCTGACATAAAAACCTTATTCCAGAAGTCTAATTACAAACTAGAGACAACAAGCACTGTATCACGATAATCGAGAAGATTCGATAGTTATTGCATGGAGAATATAGACGTGTTTGAGCCATCAATAACTGCACTAAAATCTTTGTATCAAGGAATAGTATGTAAATACTTTTCTTCTACCCAAGTAGCAACAATAGTTCTACTTTCCGTAAGAAATGAGAGAATTCCGGGACATAACAGTAAATCTGAAATTAAAAAAAACTAGAAAAATTGGTCTACTTTCCGAGAGAAATGAGAGAATTCCGTGACATTAAGGTAAAACCGAAACTAAAAAGCTGGAAGAATAGGTCCATTTTCTAAGTGACTTCCGAGACATGAACGTAAATCTGAAATTAAAAAACTGGAAAAGTAGATTTACTTTCCAAAAGAAATGGAGAATTCAGGGAAATGAAGATAAAACTGAAAGTAAGGGCTGAAAAAATAGGTGTACTTTTTGAAAGAAATAATAAAATTCCGTGACTAGAAGGCAAGTTTGAAATTAAAAATCTGGAAAAATACGTATACTTTCTGAGAGAAATGAGAGAATTCCATGATGTAAAGGTAAAGCTGAAGCAATATATATATATATATATATATATATATATATATATATATATATATATATACTTTTTGAAGTGAAGAAAATGAATGGTTGTACTTAAAATAGCCCCAATTAACATTGGAGATATAAATATATATAAATATAAATGAACTTAAAGTGCCATTTAATACAATTATTTTAGCCAAGAAAGTATCATGAATGCAATGCAAATAGTTAGAAAATTCAATAGATGAAAGAAATAGACAAGTAAATCTGATGCTAAAAGATAATATGTTGAATTTAAACAACTATGATAGGCTGTTTTAGTAACATAAACTGAATTTGGTCAAATGAAGATCTAAGAAATGAAAGGAATCAAAATAGCATATCGCGTACGTTTTTCTGTGATGCATGTATCTGTTATATTTTTATCAGACGTGTTGCCGTGATTAATATTTGGGTTTTGTTTATTTGTGCCCCAATTGACGTGCTTCTCTGATACTCACTCAAGAATAGTAATATTAATAATTCCAGTTGCGGTTAGGGTCTTGGGCTTGTATGGATAATGTTCTGATATACTCTTTGAAGGGATTGTGAGAAAATTAAATAAAAGCAATAAATAAAATAACAATAAAGAATTAAAAAAATTATGATGCACGTTATATGCTTAGAAAAATAATGATGCAAGTTATATGGAAACCGGAAAGGTTTTCTAGTCACACGCAAGATTTTATGACCCAACTTCCAGAAAGAACCGAATATCTCTATTTCCATATCTCAACAAGACCACTTTTCGGTAGCCCTCCTTATGTAGTAACAATTTGGTCATCCCAATTCAGCGCAAGGTTAACTTAAGCTCGACCATCTTTACTCGTTATCGCTATTATTCTTACTTCCAATCACGTATTTCTGAATCAAAAAAAGAAAACGGACATACTCAAGAGACATTGATAAGTTTGTTTCGCTACAGTCACCATAAAAGAAAGAAACATCCATAGCAGAAACTCAATATTTTATATTCTTTTTCTTCGATCTTTTTTGCTTGCATATTGAACACACACTTTCATCTACAATATACACAAGCCTACAACAATGTAAATTCCATAGAATCCATGGCAAAACATATCTTAAAGAAATAAAAATGTTCGCATAAGTACAGCTCGAGCCTTATGAAGGACTTTACTTATCTAAAATCTTTGGGTGCTCGTAGATGAATTGTATTTATTTTTTAAATTTGTTTAGTAGAAACTTTCATAATGTTCTTTCTGACCTTAAATTATCATACAACAGAAATCAAAGTAAGTAATAATAATAACAACAAATAAAATGATCCTTGAAAATTGCAGGAAAAAGGTAAAAATCTCAGCATAGCTTGAGTAGATTACCTTAAAGCCTTTTATAGTGTGTCGCACTCTTGGATCCTTCAGTCTTAAGGCTTGGATTTTAAATATAGCATGGAACTGTGGAAAATCTCATTATACTTAAATCAAACCAATGCTATTGCCACTTCTAATTGTTTGAATATCCGACGAAGAACGTTTCAAGGAAATTCCCTGCCGACCGTTCTGTTAGGATTGCTGTAATACCTCCTTCGCATGAACTAAACAGCAATAATTAGTAATACAAAGTAAACAAGAACGTATTTAATCACTTATTCCACAGGGATGATATCAAACTCTTTGCCAAAGACGACAATCAGTTGAAGGGCCTCATCAATACTGTAAAATGTTTCAGTGATGACATCAGTATAGATTTGGATGAGATAAATAAGTAAAAAATAAGTCTCCAGAAAAGGAGATGGACAGAAACATATTCAATAGATCTAGATTTTTGTCACAAAGATTAGGGAACTGGAACAGAAAGAAGCCTAGAAATGTCTAGGAGTCAGCTAAGGAAATTCAATACACCAATACCCAAATGAAGGAGAAAATAGGTAAATAATACTACAGGCGTATGCGTCCGGTGTTAAAACAGAATATCAGCCATAAATACTTTGGCTTCTCGTGTGATGGAATACCGTATCAGCCTCCTTGATTTGACCATAGCTGACATAAACAAATGGATGTCAAGATGAGAAAGGTTCTCGCTTCCCACCGCATGCATCATCCTAAGGCTGATGTTCATCGTCTGTATACGTATCGATCCAAAAGAAGCAGAGGGTTAGATCAACAGGAACTGTCTTACAAAACCAAAACAATTGATATTCAAACATAGCTGGAAACTGTAGAAAACTGGATAATGATCTGTGCCACAGAATATGAAAGAAATAAAAAATTTATTCAGTATTAAAGGAAGGCAACAAACTGTAAAAAGAAATTTCTGAAAGAAAAAAAGAAATAGGGTTATTGGTTAAGTTTTTAAATTTGGTGTGATCATCAAGTAATTGTTCTATTTCTGAGTTGTAGTCAGACTCGTTTAAAACAACAAAGACCCTAAACATATCAAACTCTTTTATTGCAACCAGATGCACGATAACTACAAACAGGATGAAAATTCATAAAACAAAATCTCATTCGTCCTGTGCCAATGCCACCCGACTGGCTGGTTGGTTCGGTCGCTCGCTGGTTCGGGAACGGATCCCGCTGCGATGATGTTGAAACGGTACCAATTATGTCGACGCTTTCGGGCCGCTGTAGCTGGTCGTGATGATTTCGTCAAAGAAGCTGGTCCTCAAGACGTCTATTACAACAACGGATCACTGCCCACGTTGTGATTTTATCTCAGAAAGTCGCGTTGTGCAATTCCAGTAGCCGTACCAGATCCAGACCGGACATTTGTGTACACCTGTGGTTTAAAAATAAACACGGCACCAAAAAAAAAAAAAAAAAAATTTAAATAAATGAATAAGGTAGAAGACGCCCAGAGAGTTGCGAATAAGTCTTTATAATAAAAAAAGATTATTAATTAAAAAAGAGGAAAGTACAATTGTCGGAACGCTAGTTTACAACGGAGAGAGGATTCCCTTAAAAATAGTAGAGCTTTCAATCTTCAAATACAAGTGTCTTTTCCAAGTTTCGTTAAAAATATCAGAGTTCTTCAATTTCTTTTTAAAGTATTTTCACATATTTTCTATAACCATAGCTGTCAATTCTCTATGCAACTTTTAAACAACAAAGTTCTTTTGGGTCCTTATCGGAGCTTAACGAAATTTACCGAATCAGAGGCGGCGACGTGACGGCTGCAGTGTGGTGGTTGGTTTATTCTTGACGCCTGGAAGCTCTCTCCCAGCTTAACTGATTTTCCACACTGGGTTTCTATTTTTATAACCGTCTCCAATCCTCTCGGGGGATCTAGCCGACTCAAAGCCTTCGACCAATGAGATTGTTTTCCACCCACACGATTTGCGGGGAGCCATGGCTTGACGAATGAAATATCAACAGCTCACATGACGTAATGTCTTTCTGTCTTCTTTCTTTCGATTACATCATCGGTCTTCCGATCTCATAGCTTCTGTTCCCAGGAACATTTGTTGTGGGATCTAACCCTACTTGACCTCATCAAGTAAATCCTGACATTTTGTTATGGCTACTTACAAAATTTTAGCTTGCCCAAAACAATCCGCTTCGAACACGAAAGAAGAATAATTATATTTCTCTATTTCTTTCTCAGCTGTTAACTAATTTTTCTACTCCTCGGATTTTAGAAGTACATGATAGTATTAACATAGTTTTTTACATAAGTTCACATCGCGAATTAAAATAAAGCACAACTAATAATACCACAAATATTAATTCTTCTCTCTCCGTTGTATTAAACCAAACAAAAAAATATACCAGCGGGAGATAGTGTCACAGTACTAATTTATCCAGTTGATCCTAATAAGAAATTAAAATTAATAATATATTATAAAAATAGAATACTACTAATTTAGTTATCCGTAATAATTCCTCCCCAAAAACTGCTGTGTTACGTAAAACCAACATTATATATTAATTCAAATGTTCCTTGGGAGAATGTATCTCCGACAAAAAAAACAAAAAATCAACAAAAACAAAAACAAAAACAAATATATCTGCTAGATTTACAACAACGACATTAACAAGACGTCTTACATTACATTTGTCTGACCATTCGTCCATTTCTAGACATCTACAACAACATTTCTGCCTACATTCACTATATAGAAAAATAATGATCGATAACACAACTATCCTTACACTAAGAAAGCAACAACAGAAAACCGTTATATTTGAAGTAAGAAGAAAATTTACAGTAATTTTTAGCAACACAGTTTTGTGGCTATTTTGGTTAACACAACGCACACCTTTAGAAATGATTTAGGGAGGAGATTGAAAGTACTTGGAAAGAAAGAGAAATTAATAATAAAATAATCTGTCAAAGTTACTGGTCATTTCTTACATCTTTCAATTATAACACGCGAAAGATTATACGTGAGTATTGAACGGATTTTATTAAAAGTAAGCAGACACAATGTTTGAAATTTATTTAATCTCTCTCTCTCTCTCTCTCTCACACACACACACACACACACATATATATATATATATATAGTAGCGAGCATAAAGATCAGAACAATGTTAAGAAAAAGTTGCTAATGAAAATTGGCTCTCTTGCACAGTTGCTGAGAGCATCTTCATATCCTTTCACAAGAACATGCAAGGTGTAGTCAGGTATGTGGTTAAACTTCAATGTCCTTTACAATTTAATGAAGCTTAAAACAAGGATGTGTTTCAGAAGTGATTTTGTTTGGAATCCTCTTTTCCATGTTATTGAGCCATGCTTTCAAACCAGACGAAGAAAGTGGATACGTACATGCAAGAACTAATGATGAACTATTGAACTCACCTCGTCTAAGCGTAGGGGCCAAGGTGTGCACAGTACTCACAGAAATAGAGTTTGCTGATGACACACTTCTAGCCCCACACACCGAATACGGCCTCTAACAACTGATTAGTTATTTAAACCATACGTGTAAAGAATATGGGCTAATTATTGACATAAAATACAGATATTATGGGTCATGATATTTCTAGATCTTCATTAATTAGCATCGAGTGATGCTTGAAGTCATACATCTGGTCACATGTCTGGGTTCTACCATCAGTAACAACCTATCGTTTGACATGAAGCTGGGCAAACGCATCGCCAAAGCGTCAGCAGTGATGGTCAAATTAAGCAAGGGAATATTGGAAAACGGTCAGCTGACCTTGCGTACGTACCAAACTGAAAGTATTCTAGGCGTGTGCCCTTAATAGTCTGCTTTACAGCAGTAAAACCAGAATAACATACGCAAAACTGGAAAACTGCATAGAAAGCTTCCATCTGCGCTACCAACGACATATCCTCGGCATCACATGACGAAACAAAATTACCAACACTGTTGTTCTTAAGGTAGCAGACACCTGGAGCATGCATCTTTTACTTTGTAAATGTTGTCTTCGATGGCCGGGTCTCATATATCGAATTAATGATGGCCGTATACCAAAAGAGATCATGTACGGTGAGTTGGCCACTGGACACCATCCAGTACGTCGGCCTGAAGTACATTTCAAGGATGTCTCTAAGAGAAACCTGAATCTCACAGGTATCGAGTCTGATAAACCTGGAACAGCTAGCAGACAATGGCAGCGGTTGGCGCTATGATGTTCAAGGAGTCATGAAAAGCGGAAAAAAGTAAAACTAAATGATCAAAAATAAACTCGGGATGCAAAGAAAAATATTCCAGACCGTCATTCCCCATTTTAGCCTCATTTGTCACATCATAAAAAGAGACTAGCATACAAAGATTAGACTGCTAAGCCTCTCCCGACTCTGCTCACAAAAGAAATGCTTTTTGACCAAACAGGGCTCTATCATTATCTCGCGGGATAAATGAATGACTACTACTACTACTACTACTACTACTACTACTATATATATCATGAATAAAAATAGCTTAACTTATATTAGATCTATACTCGATGTATAATGGATTTTTATCCCCAGCAAATTTTTGGTAAATTAAGTTTATTTACAGATCGTATTTCCTTTTCTTGACTTCAATGTACACTATTTTTGATATTGAGTACTTTAACCCATAAATATAGAATACATTAAAATAATATTTTAATCATATAGTCATAGCCGGAAGTGATAGAGGAGACAAGTTCCCACTGTCTATAAAATGCTACCGTGGCATGCGTGCGTCTCAAATAGTTTCTGAAAGCGAAGTCCAGCTCAAAGACCGAGCATGGGTAAAAGCAGACAACTGGCGCATCATAGACAGCTGCTTCGGGTAGATGGAGCTTGACATCCCATTAAGGCAGGGTATCTAGGAGAAGGGAAACATTGA
Organism: Ascarosepion bandense; assembly: GCA_037127315.1. Classification (NCBI taxonomy): domain Eukaryota; kingdom Metazoa; phylum Mollusca; class Cephalopoda; order Sepiida; family Sepiidae; genus Ascarosepion; species Ascarosepion bandense. The sequence goes on from JBBBDQ010000330.1 coordinate 2,319,124, forward strand.
TTTTACACTTCTGTTGGCTTGCAGTTATATCCAAACAAGGATAAAAAAAAGACTATGGAAATAAATACAGACAGAAAACCCTGAAAAGCGCTGGCTGTCAACACTGACAACTTTTTGGCAACTCCAGCAGACAGACTGAACCCAAATGTAATGCCCTGTATTCCTTTGGATTTAGACGATACAGGCGAGACTTTGGTTAGTGCCTGGAAAACATATATCATTGCTCAGGCTTGCGTTATGATAAGGTCACGCCAGTCTTATTATCAAATGACTGAATTTTGACCAAACAGGGTGGTACCTTTATTTCGCAAGATAAACGTGTGTCCACCCCCACACACACATATTTTTTTCTATGAAACCGTCTTTATGTAAATATACTACACGACCTGAAACAGTTTTTAGAGCGAGTAAAATTCTTTCCCCTTGTAACAAAAAAAAAAGAAAAAAAAGCTTGATAAGAAGGCGAAAAGTAATTCTCAAATTACACGTCTAATCAAGGAAGTTTGGCCGGGGTGCAGAGCTTAACAATCTAGACCCATTAGCCGCGTGTTTGATATTCTTTTACTGTCCCATTTCTGTGGCCTTGTGCCCAAATTAAGCGTTTCTTTTATATATATATATATACTAGCAGTATAGCCCGGTGTTGCTCGGGTGTAATGAAAGCTTTTATATATATATATTATCGATTTTCTGCACAATTGTAAGAATTGCAACCTTGAAACTTCTGAATATCGTTTCTTATGTCTTTGTCTATGAGTGTATCAAATTTGATTAAAATCTGACCACTCCTTCTATAACCCCTATTTTTTCGATTATCGATTGTCTATATTTATCGGGAGTACCTCGATACAAACACTAGGTAAGAACACTCGCAGATGCTTATAGCACAACTATCTAAATTTTCAAGAAAATCGGTTCAGCCGTTTCGGAGTCCATAGGTAACGGACACACACACACAAACACACACACACACACATACACACACAGACAAAGTTACATTTACTGTCCCATTTTCGATATATATATATATATATATATATATATATATATATATATATATTGAAAATGTATAACAAAGTGGAAAAAATTTTCATGTAACACGCTTTGTCTTTTAGGAGTTCATCGGGCTAGGTTTGTTTAACATTGATGAGATTATACTTGCTCACGGACGAGAGACGCTAGAAATTTTAAATTTAGAAATTTTTTTTTTGTTTTGAGTATATAATTTAGCCATTTTCATTTAGATTCTTTTCCTTTTTGTTTCTATCATCTTTGTTTTTTTAAATATCCCACACTGTAATAACAGATGATCTGGATGCAAATGTACTATGAATAAACTAGTGATTGAAGCACTTTCTAATTATTTTCGTTTTATTGAAGAATTATTTTCTCTTTTAATTAGAGTAGGATTTTTTATGCCAAAATTGTGGCCAGTTTCATTGCGGTGAACAAATAATGCGTTTAATGTAAATGAATTTGCGGATGCTATGATTGCGAACCATTCCCAAGGGTCCGTGATCCGCTGGTTGGAAAACCTCAGCACACATCTTGTCCAGGATTTTCACTTTAGGGAGGTGGAAAACTTAGCACCAAATAAAGTGCTATAATCGGTCGCTGGCTTAGTGACGTCTGGCCAAGAAGATCCCTCACCTACGCTGTGTAGATCCATAAAAGTTCAGGATTGAAGCGTGGTAAGCCCGTGTCAAACGCCATGAAAAAGATCAAAATGCCTTAATAAAATCTTAGCAAATTGTAGTTTATTTTACGAGTAAATATCGATTTACTAAGCGTAGCTAGAGATGCGGAACAAGGCCGTAAGCATGGAACACACGGTGAAGACTGAACTCATTACTCACTAATTCATCTTGTAAGATAAATCCGCTAACCACCACACTAAGTCGAAATGACTAGGTGTTGGTTATATAGGTCTTTCAAACTAGCACCTTTCTTTTTTCAACTCATGTTTGACAACAACACACAGTTGTTTCAATATTGAATTGCCCGTTTGCAGACTATAATAGAACCGAAGCAATATCTATCAGTTTGCATGTTGTCGCACTTTTAAAATTTAAGAGAGTAATTCTAGTAGTTAGTTCATTCACGGCTACAACTACGATCTGCTCCACACCTCGGGATGTTTGGAGCTCTGTTATCTGTTCCATTTCATGTCAAAAACCTCCGTTCCACCGTCGGTGTCCACCCGTGTTGGACAGTGTCTGGTCTCAGCGGAACAGCCGTAAATACGCTGTGTACTTACTGGCTGTCATAATGATGTATAGGTAAGATTTGACTGCATTTATGCCCTCTAAAAGCATTTGTCAGATCACCACTTGAGCGTATTCAGATAACCTAATCCTAGAAAATTATTCTTTCTATGAAACCATCTTTATGTAAATATACTACACGACCTGAAACAGTCTTTAGAGCAAGTAAAAATCTTTCCCATTGTAACAAAAAGAACGCTTGATAAGAAAGCGAAAATTAATTCTCAAATAACATATCTAATCCAGGAAGTTTCGCCGTGGTGCAGAGCTTAACAATCTAGACCCATTAGCCGCGTGTTTGATATTCTTTTACTGTCCCATTTCTGTGGCCTTGTGCCCAAATTAAGCGATTCTTTTTAAATAATTATGAGCACTGCCTCAGGGTGTGGTAATGGTTAAGTTGTTGGTCTGATGGTTAATTACTATTGACTAGTGAGTTCGAACTGCTCTGGTTGTCCAGACTTCTAGCATTTTACTAAACCATATGAAGCGTCGTAAACAACATAATATCAATTTGATTTGTTTCCAATAAGAGATTGTTCAGTATTGGAGAGACTGTAGATATAGAGAGTATGGACATAGAAATCAGCTCAGTGTGGTGACTGTCGATTTAACGCTTAGTGATATTCAAACCAGATGAATTCTAAAGATCGTTTGAGGTGTCAAAGAGTTCATTTCTATGTCCACCCCCTCTGTCTACCACTCTCTTTCTACCACCCTCTCTCTACACCCTCTTCCCCCTCTCTCTCTATATATATATATATTTCAAAATCTGTTTTATTTATAGGTGAAGAATACTTAAGATCGGAGATAGACAGTTTATAGATAGACATAGTCAGTGTAGACACAGGAATCAATACTGTATGGCGAGTGTCAGTGCCACACCTCAGTGTGAGTTTCATACAAAATTTAAAGACAGCATTGATGCGTCAAACTGACAGTCACCATGTAGTATCGATTTTTATGTCCACAATGTTTATATCTATAACTTTTTTTCTTTCTTTCTTTCTTTCTTTCTTTCTTTCTTTCTTTCTTTCTTTCTTTCTTTCTTTGTCTGTTTCTCTCTCTCTCTCTTGATATATATATATATATATATATAGAGAGAGAGAGAGAGAGAGAGAGATAATTCAACACAGCTTGCTGACTGTCGATTTCACGCTTAGTTATTTTCAAACCGCATGGTCTTTGAAGATCGTTTGAGAAATCGAACATTTCATTTCCAAGCTCCTCCCCTCTCTCTCTATCTATATATTTCAAAATCTGTTTTATTTATAGGTGAAGAATGCTTAAGATCGGAGATAGTTTATAGATATACAGTGTGTGGACATACGTATCAATACCGTATGGTGAGTGCCACGCCTCAGTGAGATTTTCATACCCTGTTTGACGGCTGCATTGATGCGTGAAACTGACAGTCCCCATGCAATGTCGATTTATGTATTATTTATCTATAACTCTTTCTTTCTTCTTTCTTTCTTTTATCGTTTCTACTCTTTCTCTCTCTCTCTGTAGGATTAATATAAATTAAATTTGCCACTACGCTGATTGTTGTCATATTCAGTGCCTGAAGACTAGAGTTTTTAGACAAACCGTTTTGTAATCGCTGTTACCACTGTGTGCGTATTTATGTATTCGAGCAGCAACCCTTCTTTTATATATGTTTTACTGAATATGACCGCGAAAAGAAGAGCGTATGTGTTTTTTTTAAATTAATGTTTTGGTTTTCTTTTTGGGGGAGGGGACTAAGAGAATGCATAAAATGTCCATGGCGTTTATTGTCCCAAGCACTTTCGGCAAATTCGTTAGCCATATTCAAGTGTTTGTTGCTAGTATATCTTAAATGTTTGTGTTCTAAGTTGTAATGTGCGGAAGTAGCAGAAATTCTGAGCTGTGCAAGAAGAAATGTGATTGTGATTCCAATGTTGGGGCGGCTAACATACATCACCACTAACATATTATCACCGTTGTTAAACAAGGTAAGGTTGGGGCTTTACACAAACATTGTAAACATATTAACATCGGATGCCTAATAAACTGACCTGAAAGCGCTTTGAACAATAATTATTATGAACAATTTCTGCACTCTCTTAGATTCTGAAAAATGAAAAGTGAACTGAAATAACATTAATAATAAAAAATAATAAACATTATTAACAAAAACATATATATGAATTTTTATGTCATCATAACGCACGCACGCACACACACACACAGACACAGACACACACACACACACACACACACACACATATATATATATATATATATATATGGTGTATCCAAAAAGCTTTGGTCCTGGGCATGACGGTAAACTGCATCCGGTAGAAAAGCCTCTGATTGGAAGGTTGTGAGGAGCATGGAACCACCTCTTAATTGCTGTTGTTCCCAGGTCCACCCTAACTCGAACTGGTAGCACCTGTTAGGGTCTCAGCTATGGGCAAATAGTTAACCCCCAAACTGAGGTCAAAACTCTATGAAAGTATAAAAATACACTTTTATTGAAATATATACATAAAAACTTTTATAGAAAAATATCAAATTTTGAAGGAAAATATTATCGACAATACATTTTTGAAGAAAAAACTTTTACCATAACACATTTTTGAAGGAAAAAATTATTCTCAGCAAAATTTTTGTCATACAAAACTAGAAGACATATTCAGTTTTCTAAAATAAATAATAAAATCTAAAAATTTTCATTAAAATCTGATTAAATCAATCTTCTCACTGTAACTAAACATTAAAAAATACCTTAAACCCCCAACTTTTTGGCATTAAATAACCCACAGAGGTTTAAAGAAAGTTTATGATGGATGGTGATAAAGAACGGGTTACATTTTTAATTCCTGTACATTTGCGACTAGTCAGTCTTGAACGTTTAACGTGTGTAGTAGGGAGTTAACTGAGAAGTTTTCCATTTAACAATAGTAGGATATTCATATCGTAAGCAGGCAAATATGATTTTTACACACGGCCGCGCGAGTGATAATGGACGCGAGGCTTCACGGTTGTATTCGATTGCGTTTGCAGACCGAAGGCAACTAAGACATCCAACCTTTTCCTGCTGAGACAGGATCAGTGACACCACAAACTAGGGATAGAGAAAGGCCGAGATTTGCTAGTATCCAAGATCCCGAAGAATGTATTCCACAGACTGTCAGAGACGATCCAAATATCAGTACACATGAAGCGGCCCTAGCACATTGTACATCTCAAAGTACTATATGGGGCATACTTCAAATGCAGCTACTGTATCCGTATCATTTACAATGTGTGCAGGGCCATTTGTCTTCTGATCACTCATCACAGGAGAACTTTTGTCGATGGGTTATTGCACTGTCTATTCATTGTTTGTCTCTACAGTCTTGTTTACGGATGAGACATTTGAAAGAGATGAAATGACAAATTTACACAACCAACATTTGTGGGTGTATCGGAATCCCCATGGTACAATACAGGCTATACGTCAACATCTGTTTACGATTACTGTATGGGTTGGAGTTGTAGGTTACTATCTGGTAGGTTCATAAGTTCTACTAGCACGTATTTCAGGAACTGTCTACAAGTATTTTATTTCGAACACAATTTCAGATTTGCTAGAGGATAATCTCCTGTTAATACTAAGACGCGTGTGATTCATGCATGACAGAGCTCTAGCATATTTTAGTCACACTGTTCGCAATGCACTGGATGACATCTACCATGAAAGATGGGTAAGTAGGGAAGGCCAGTTGCCTAATCTTCACATCCCCCCAACCCAAATCCTTTGGATTTTTATCTGGAGTGGAGGCACTTAAAACTGTTGGTTTATGCAGCAGACATTAATAATGCAGGGACGCTTCATCAACTCGTCATGAGCGTTTGAGACAGCATTCAACACTGTGTGGGAGTATTTGAGAGGGTCCACCAGTCAATGATCCGACAAGTGCATGCATGTGTAGATATAGGAGGATATTTTGAAGATTGGTTATGAATTGCTGTGTTGAGGTACAACCATGGTCTTTTGAACATATATTTATATGGACATTTTACCTTGATTTGGCGACAGGAACCAATACCCTGAACGAGTGTAAAAGTATTTTTGAGATACAGAGTGCGATAAATGAATTCTCGTCTAAATTATGTAAAAATGAAAATAACACTGACATTTCATTTTAACCAATATATTTGCTAAAACGACACCAACATAATTTGACATACTAAAGAGCTAATTTATTAAATAAAATCACCATTGGCTTCAACCACAGTCTCCAAAAGACTTCAGAATCTCTTGCATCTCTTCTGCACGGTCCCCTTGTTTAAGTTGGCGAATGTTGCCATAATCATTGTTTTCAGTTCATCTTTGGTGTTACAAGAGATTTTGTTGGTATCTCGCTCAACTGGGCTTTACACATAATGATTTATGCAATATAGAGAGTTAAGTAGCCAGATATAAAGGCTTATGTAGTTGCAAAAATTGTATGACAGCCATGGCTCGGTTTTCATGCTTCTGTGTCATGTTGCAGAGTTCTGTTGCCAGATCTAGGGCCTTCCAGCAGTCACCCTCTTGACCAAGAGCAGCACTACCTCCTCAAGCATTTGATTTATGCCTTCGTGTTGAGTCTGAAGATCTGTGGGAAAATCAATGGAGGCATAACGTAGCCATCAATAGTGCTCGCTCTAAAAACCTTCATGATCATCATTAGACTCATCCAACATTTTACGAATTCTTTTCACTGTCCTCAGATTGACACCCAAACACTCTGAAATATTCGTAATGTAGCTTTTGACGTGAATGCCAAACAATACAAAATGCCATTTCCAAATTTCTGGTAGAGTCAATTGCCTCATTTTAGTTTTTTTTCTCACAGACGGTGCCTAACAGACCCTACTATACTGTGATTACTGTAGAACATTTCAAAATACCGGAATTCTGATGTAACTCAACACACACATGCACGCACGCACGCACACACACACACACACACACACACACACACACACACACACTATATATATATATATATATATATATGTGTGTGTGTGTGTTCTAGGTTTACTGGAAGGAAAGTTGTTACACTGTATCATGCCAGATAGTTTTTACTCACTCTCATTTTCTCTCTCTCTCTCTCTCAATCTGTCCATTAAGTATTTTATAAATCTCAATCTGTTTGATATCTATCTATCTATCTATCTATCTATCTATCTATCTATCTATCTATCTATCTATCTTATTGTTGTATACCTACCTGTACACAGAAATAGGATTCCTATTTTATATACGTAGACACTGTTGTAGAGAGTAGAGTAATTCTACTGACTAGCTATTGATAGCAGTGTATCTACTTCATGCAGCGTGCAAATATTGTATTTGTTGATAACTATTATTCCAAACCACCGTTTTGGTGATAACTCACTTTGTAGAGTTACAACATCTATCTATCTATCTATCTATCTATCTATCTATCTATCTATCTATCTATCTATCTATCTATCTATCTCAATTCATATTCTTTTATGAATAAGTAATAACAATGTTTGTTAGAATAAAAAACAAAGGCTGTTTGGAAAACTGTCTATCGGTCTGTCTATTTATCTATCTGATTTTGTTGGTATGCGTCTCAGGTTATGTGAGTCTTAATATATTAGGCTTTTTTCTCTCAATTTAAAAATAATCCAGTTTAATTTTTATCCAAGCAGAGATTTCTCACGGGATCTGTTACTCTCAGTTTATCATTAATACGACGTCGTAATATTTCCTTATAATAATGGCTGCAAAGTGCAAGACAAATATTTTGCTGCGTTGCCAAAATTTTTCTTTCTCTTTCTCTCTCTCTCTCTCACACACACACGGTAAATGTGTGCGTGAACACAGATTCTAACCTCTGTTGAAACTTTTATGGAAATTATGAAGTTGCAGATGACTGATATAGTGAGTTACTAAGGAGAGCTTAAGATTTGACACTCGGCCTAAAGTAGGGAGCAATTTTTGAGAATTGAGCTCACAACTCAATCATAATTGATCTAGTAAGACAAGCGTGCTGACCATCACACCACGTCAAAGTGCGCAGTAGACGCTTGATATAAATCAAGTTTTAATTCACTGTATTTAAAAAAACTTAGCTTAGTGTAGCACAGAGCTAAATACAGGTAGAAAGATTGAACTGCTATTACTAGTATTATTAAACTCGAATTTCGATCTGCAATAAAATGGTTAATATTGTGAGGTATTTACTAATCTTGGCTTCTCCTAAGGTTACTATAAAGAAAATAGTACAACCGGACTCTATCAATTAGAGAAGGAGGAAATTAAATGATTTATTGATGGTTTATCAACATCTGGGGATAATAGTGATTTACTGGTAGAAGTCTTTCTAATTAAACCATAGCTGAGAGATGAAGAGGGGGATTTATACTTTTTCTAATGGTATTTGCACTAAGTGAATATAATAAACCCACCTGGAATTGGAACTCGGCTTTCAAATTTCCAATTCCAAGCCATTATTGATTAAACCAAGCACACATCCAAGGTTACCCCTTCTATTAGCAAGCAGTCACCCATCTAAGTACTTACCAGGTTCAACGTTGCTTAATTTATGTGATCATACGAGAGCCAGTGTTTCAAGCTGATGTGGCCGTCAGTTGAGAAAACAGAGAGCCATGTTCAAATTCCAGTTGAATTCATTGTATTTACTTACGCGCAAATCCTCTTGAGAAAATTATTAATATGTATCTTCCCTCCAGCTATGGGTCAAATAACAGGACAGATTGGGTTCTAAAGCCTTGGTTAGCAACCAGTCTACTGCAGAAAGTAATGGCTATCTATTGCGGTAAAAGCTTCTGCCCAGTCAGTCATGTCTCTTTCGAGATATGATCATCCAAGTGTGTATCACGTATTAACTGACTGACTGAAAAACATTCACTCATTACACATTGACTTATGAAAGCATCATTGTCGATTAAAAACGTAAACAACAAATTTTAAAATCTCTGAAAAATTTAATATTTATTCAAGAGATATGTTTCAAAGTAAATTAGTAAACTTAAGGATTAATTAACTGGATTTTGTAAATTGATACATTTTATTTTAGTGTTGTTGTAGAGTCTTTGAAAATATTAGGGGTGAAGACGTATTCGATCAAGAGAAAGTTGAGTGGATCATTTTGTGGATCGGGGATTGACTTCCCATATCTAAGAATTGAAAAATTAAAATATAATTTCTCTTTGTGGTGGTTCTCTGCTTTGCGTATATCGCATAATTGTAGCTAGCACCGAATGCTGTCTGAAACATTTTCAGAGACTAGGCGAAACTATATGATTTCGCTATGATTATCATTCCAGGTTTAGCTCTCCTGACTTGATATGCAGTCTTATAGACCCAGCTACATTAAGGAAACAATCTCGAGCTTTCTTTATCCGTATTCCATAACACTTACTTTGAAATGAAATTCGGCAATGAGTACCCCATTTCTTTTAATCATTTAAGATCAAGCAAGGCGATAATTTCACTAAGATGCAAATGTTCACTGGGTGTATAAGAGAATCAGAAAACTTTAATAAGGAGGAAGAACAATAAAATAATAGGATCCAGGGAAATACATGACGTCAATTCGTGTCGCATTTAAGTTTTGAAGAATGTAGGTGGTAAGGAAGCAAGAATCTGGAAGAGAGTTCTACAGGCGATAAGTGCGAGAAAAGAAATTATTAAAATAGAACTTACGATTACATTTAGCTGTTTCAACATTAAAACGATGAAACTTATTTGCCAAACTCGGAGTACGCTTAAATCCACGCGGTCAAGGAGGAAAGCGCATTAGAACAATTGTCATGGATATATCTATCGAAAAGACGGCTGTTGGAAAGTGACAGAAGTCGATATGCCACGTAAGAACTGTTATCGTTACAGATTGTTTGTACATTTATATCTATGGTAAGATAACATTTGTCTACACTGTAGAAAGAATGGGCAAAACTATTGTATGACTAGGGCAGGTAGATTTTAGAAGCGTCGTATGGTACTCAGTTTGCAAGTTGGGGTTTAATATGATAAAAAAGATACTTAATATTTTTTTTTAAAATCCAAACCGTTTTTTTATAAAACGAGTTTTAAAATGAAGTTTAGATTAAAAATCGTTGCGTTGACATTTCATTCCAGTGATCAGTGAAAGCCTTATAGCACAATCTTATAAAATTTATAATTTACTGAAGCTTTACAAATTGTATATGGACAAGCTGCATGGCACAAGCACATTATTGCTAAATCCTTTTGCTATTAAATAAGACTTTCATTTACTTTAAAGGGAAATTATATTAAATAATTTAGCTATATTATGATGAAATATATTATACAGTACAGTAGTTTTAGTGTGATTTTCAATAAACAGTGCAAATTGAAAACATTTGGTCTCATAATTTGTGCCTAACATTATTATGGTGTATATACACTTTCATCTATTTTTTGTTTTTATTAATTATGATCTAACAAATCTTATTCATTAAAGAAATAAAATCGTTACCGGAATTCGTCATTGGCTCCCACAATCTCAACAATGTAAGATACGCGGATGACACGGTGCTGAAAGCAGACAAAAAAAAAAATGCAGGACCTCCTACAAAAGGTAGCAAGAAAAAGCAAGAAGAAAGGACTCAGAATAAACTTTTAAGAAAACTGAATATACGGTCATCAGCAAAAAGAAGACCCCAAAATGCCAACTACAGGTTGGAGAAACTAAAATAAGACAATTAAAGAAATTTAAATACATGGGAAGCATTCTTACAAAGGATGGAAAGTGCGACATTAAAACTCAAAGACGCATTGGCATAGCCAAGGACGCATTTCAAAACCTAACCAGAGTACTCAGAGATAATAAAATTTATTTAATTAGAAACAAAAAAAGAATGCTGGATTGTTATGTGATATCTTTCCTTCTGTATGACAGTAAATGTTGGATAATCTACTGGAAGAGATGCGTGGTTCTACAGATGGATGCTGAGGATACCCTGCACTGAGCACATGAGCAACGATGAGGTGTTGGAGAGGATGAAAACTCATAATGAACATTAGGAAGAGACATCTGAGGTTCCTGGGACACGTAATGAGGAAAGGGCCGAGAGAATCTAATACTCACAGGACGGATAGAGGAAAACCGCGCGAGACATATTTGATAGGGTTGAGAAAAGAGATGGCGGGGCGGGGTTTGGAAGAGATACCAAGAGGAAGAATATTGAGAGCGACAAGAGACAGGGTCAATTAAAAGTCCATGATCGTCTACATCACGAAGAGACACAGCACATGAAGAAGAAGAAGAAAAAACAATGGCCATTTCTGTAATCTTTCACGTTTTTTGACACAGTTTTTACTTATTGAATACTAGAAGTATAGCCCGGCGTTGCTCGGGTGTAATGAAAGCTTTGGCACGAAAGACTAAAAAGCAATAGTTGTTTCCAGTTAAAGCGAAACCGTAGATTGAAAGAAAAATGAATGGATGTAAGTCAAATTTTGATTTCTTGGTATCGATATCAAATAAGTTTTTTCGTCGTAAACTGAATTTTGAAGGCTAAATAAGTCCTCTGAGTAAATGGTATCATATCTACTTACTTTTTTCTTGCTTCTATTACCTTACACACACACACACACACACACACACACACACACACACACACACACACACACATACAAATAAATATTGACTAATGATTTTAAACGTAATTTTTTTACCAGCGTTCGATATATATATATATATATCTGCTCATTTTCGTATCCTGACGTTAACAAAACAATTTTCTAAAGATGTGATGGAGAGTCTATGCATCTCCCTTGTCATGAGAAACCGTCGCTAGATCCGAGATGCGTTAGACAGACTCGACCATATAGTGCCTCGACGATCAAGTTGACTAGTGCTTTATAAATGCAAATGTTTATCAGGCTCTCGCAACATTGCTATCTGCTCAGTTTCATATCCTAACGTAAACAAAGCAATTACTAAAGAAGTGATGGGTTTTTAATTATTAATCCGACAGATTTTATTACTTAAACGTTATTTTTAGTGGATATCCTTATTTCAGTAGACACATTTTTTTTATTAAACAGTATATTTATTTATTTTCATTTACCGGCTTGAATATTCGATAAAATTTACTAATTTGTGTCAAGAGAGTGGCTGCTGGAATATCACATATCTGTCAACAGGACTCTGCAGCATATCACACAAGCAAGAGAACCCAGTCATGGCTGTCAAACAATTTTTGCGACCACATAACCCCTTACATCCGGCCACCTAACTCTCTAGACTAGGGGTTTTCAAACTTTTTTGACTTACGGACCCCTCCATTCGACAATAGCTTATGACAAAGTAAACACTGTGGCCTGTTAGCATTAGATACACTTTCAATGAATCCAAATCGAATATATTCCACATCATACTTTCTTAATTTGTTTTTTAAAACAATCTCTCCCGTCTCTATAGCGGATTGATTTCATCATGAGGTTTTCGTTTTAAAAATTTATCCATGTGTGACACTTACACCCTGAAAAAAAGTACATTTGAACATCAAGCTCTTGCATGTGTAAAATAATTTTTTGTATAAATAACGTTGACATGTAATGGGCGATAGTGCAAGCTTTTGTCATTTGATAACATTAATAAGTAAAAAGAAATATCCAGACATTGAAAATTTATACTTTGAATTTCGCGTGATGAGTTAATCCACGAACCCCCTATATTATCCTTGCGGGCCCCCTGTTGTCCGCGGATCACAGTTTGAAAACCCCTGCCCTAGACTGCAACCCCATTGATTATTATGTGTGGGACTCAGTTGAGCGAGAGACCAACAAAACTACCTATAGCACTAATGAGGAACCGAAAGCAAGGATTATGGCAGCATTCACCAACTTAAACAAGGAGAACGCCCAGAAGAGTTGCAGAAGATTCCGAACTCCTCTAGAGACTGTGGTTGAAGCCAATGATGACTTTATTGAATAATTTACTCTTTAGTATTTCAAGATCATTTTGTGTAATTTTGCTAGATCTATCAGTTAAAATGAGATGTCAGTGTTATTTTCATTTTGTGTAATTAAGACGACCATTATATCGATCGCATCTTGCATATATATATATATATATATATATATATATATATGTGTGTGTGTGTGTGTGTGTGTGTGTGTGTGTGTGTATCAATTATAAACATGTTTAAATATCTAAATATATATGTGTAATCATGCTACGATGACCAAAAGTTTACGTTTCTGTCTCTTTGTTAATTTACTATTTTTATTAGAAGATAATTTCCTGAACTGTTTATCTAATAGTTTATTCCCTTTCAAGTTTCCGGCTCTGAAATGCACCAAATCACCCCGACTCGGAATAAATTTGTCCGACAGTCAACAGGCGAGGGGCATCCATTTGAATCGACATCTCATTTGCATGAAACATATTCGCAAGGACAATAGCAGAGAAAAGTGGACGTCTTTGTAGTCATGGAAATGTCAGTTGTCTAGACTTTTCCATCTGATTATTGGAAGCTATGGCAGAGAAAGAGATGGACAAGAAATAATAGGAATGACAGATCTTCCCCACTCTCTCTCTCTCTCTCTCTCTCTCTCTCTCTCGTAGGTTAAGTTTATGTGGTAGGAGGCGAAATATCATGTTTAGATAGACTAGACAGTTAATGTGAGTGAGTGAAATAAAGAGGAAGAGACAATGCATCTATCTATCTATCTATCTATCTATCTATCTATCTATCTATCTATCTATCTATCTATCTTAATTCTCTTCATTATCTCTCTCTCTCTATCTCTCTCTCTATATTTATCTTAATTATCTTATCTATCTATCTATCTATCTATCTATCTATCTATCTATCTATCTGATTCTGTTCATAACTTTTTAAGTTCATGTTGAGTAGTTGCTACGCAGTTACCAAGCAACGTTTGACGTTGTGCCAGACTATTCTAAGCTTTGCACATTTTCTATCTACCATACTGAATATATATATATATGAGAAATGAAGGAAACTCTCCCATTATATTTCTTTTTACGTCACTATATTATTGTTTCTGCTTGATCTATGCTTTTATACTAACCACACTCTGACCTACCGGGGTAGAGAGTACACCGGAAGACAGTAACACACGCATGAACATAAGCATGCAGCCTGTTTCAAAGCAAGCTTTAGGGTTCCATGGCTGACGCATGCAAACAATAGTAAAATCACTTAATGACGTCGTGAAGCACGCTGCAGTTAGGAGAGTCAAGAAAAAGACGAAAAAAAAAAGGTTGTCTAATTGAAGTGGCGCCAACTAGTTAAGATTTGAACGCGCCCAAACATGACGAAGTAAAAATCTGTGCGCGACGATTTGCATGCACATATACAGAAACGTAAACATAAGAGCATCGATACGCCTCGAACGATTAAAAAAAAAATTCATTTTACACAAGTTTTAACTTTTCAACATAATGTCCTTTTTTCCTCAGTGAATTTAATTCGGTCGTGAATATTTACGAAGTAGAAACTCTCAGATCAAACTCCAGTTACTAGCTACGTATCAGATTACGAAATAATTGATTCTCTTCATAACAGTAAATAAAAATAGTTGATTGCTCGATTTCTAGTAATCTACTACAGTGGTTAGATAATCCCTGTTAAGGACGCCTGCTCAGACACATTTAAGTTCTTTCGAAACCCTCAAAGCCAAACTGTGGTTTATACTAGAACAATGTTGATCAAATTGTTACAATTTCTGCGAGAAAACACATAATCTGGCGTTATCAAGTGGTTTGAACAAGGCAAGTACACTCAAAGCCTCGATGATTGTGACTTCCTATAGAAAAAATATCGACAGATTCCAAAAAGTTTCGTCTATGCAACTTCAATCACAAAGTTTGGATCAATTCATGGTATGATTATCAGGCACTCCACTATAGTGCTGCACCCTGGGATTGTTTTCCTATGTTGATATAATCAAGAAGTTGTCTCTTTAAAAAATCGACCCTATGAGATTCAAACTCGGGTCCCGTAGTCAAAACACTAACGTTCTCACCACTCGGCCACGTACCCTTGATTCTCCACACACACACACACACACACGCGCGCGCACGTTGGAAGTAGTAATTTCCTATTAATATAAGAGAATTAAATTTCTGTGTTTGTTTGAATCCCTAAATTTATCTGGCAGCGCCCTGTTTGATTGTAACCACAGCACAGGCCTGGCAATGGTGTATGTAAGTTATGCACTATCCAGATCACTAGGCGCCATTCATAGCTATAGCGTATACTTGCCGTGTGGCTGATACTGTTGATAACCAACAGTTTACAGGGCTTCAGTCTGGTTTTTCTGTCTGGGTTTATTTTTCTGTGTTTGGATATGATAAAAAGTCAGCGGAAGTTGAAAACCAGTTTTCCTTCAACATGATGAATAGCCTCCTCGTGTTGACGAGCGCTATTTACCGGAAATTGTTTTATTTTAACATTCCTAAAATGTAGCTCGGTGCATTGGCTGAGCCTTTTGCAGACACTTTATTTTCTTGCAGTTAATGTTTAGTTATTTCTTTCCTTCTTCTACCTTGTCTGATACAGTCTGGCGCAATAAAAACATGTGAATGGCCACATCGAATAACAAAAATTAATCGCAGCCAGCAAGTAAAATAGAGGAATTGCATAAATGCATTCCAAAGAATTTATGTCTTGATAATAATAATAAAAAAAAAGGAACAAAAAAACAAAAAACAATCAATTTGCATTGCTTTTGATAAAGGTTAAAAAGATATCAACCATTTTTGTGGGAGGGAGATAAGAAAGGTTTATATTAAAACTTTTTGATACTTTGACCCAAAATTCGTTACCATTGGTATTTTCTTATTTGTTTTTTTTAAATGATATTTTAACGTTTAATTTTTTAAAAGAATTGTAATCATTCAACATTAAGATGAAATTTTTTTACATGTCACGGGATCCGGTACGATTGATTTTCTAGGTCATATTATCAAATTTAGCTGATAGATTCGTGCAGCAACATCACGTGACATGCCACCGACCAGATGAACTGAAAAAATATGCACCCCCTTTAAACCTTTTTTATAGAATAAGAGAACATATTTAAAAAAATGTCAAAGCAAACATATGCACAACAAACAAACAAACAAACAAACAAACAAACAAACAAACAAACAAACAAAAACAGTTGTCCTCTATTTAAGAGCCAAAGATAAAGAAGAGTTAGAAAAATGATCAACAACCAAATTTCGACCATTTTTGCCGAAAAATCCCGAAAAACTGTTTGGCGTCTTAGCAACATAAGGGAAAGGTACCAATGGTAAAATTCAACATACCTCCCCCACTCGGTATTCCAAAACGGTACATTACATTTCTTTTTGAGGAGAATTAACCCTTTTGAGGTACATTAGTATGTTAGCACCGGAAAAAATGTGTAAATTATGTGTATGTTATTTTTATTTTGTTTAAAAAGCTGAGTACAAAGATGAGTACACACAGCTAACAAAACTACTTTTAACAAGACTATTCAATATCAATATTAAAACATTGACTCGACTTGGATGTTATTAACATTACTCAGGGTATCTTTTCTCGGATAGAAGATTATAATATTCTGGAGACACATTAGTAGCAGACATTTTCAAAATATCTTAGAACTGTTAGTCATTGCGAAATGTTTGTCATTGCATGATTTTATTTATATTTACGGCTGAGGAGAAAAATGGTGGTGTTTCCGAAAAGGCTGAACATTTTCATTACAAGCTAGATAATATTGTAGGGAGCGTCGGCTATGATTGTAAAATGGCCTTGTGTCGAACGTAACCGAGCCCACCACATTTGAAAGAATCAGAAGATTGAACAAAAGATAAATGTTTCTCGTTTGTATCAATAAATGTACATTTATTTAACGAGAAAAATGACATCAATTTTGTTGTTTTGAAATATTATTTATGTTTGAAAGTTTTGCATAAAGTTTTTCTTCTGAATGTGTGTTTAAGAGTTCAGTTTTCTTATAGTTAAACGAAATGGATTTGTAAAATCTGATGTCACTGTTGTGTATGCACTTGTAGTAAGTGTAAATCCGTCCTGAGCGTGCATGAAAACAGAAACGAAGTTTTTGTTCCTCTTTCTTTTTTGTTTCCGGCAAGTAACAGTAGAGAAAGGGAATAAACAATTAGTACGGTGAGAAAGAAAGAGTGTGAAAAAAATCATATCGCTTAGATGAGGTGTCCGGTTGACAACTTATGACTGAAAAAAAAAATCACACGTATTTATGTGGTTGAGAAAAATAGAATCGGATCAACTTTTAGGATGTTTTCCTTGCTCCTAATTAACCAATAAACAAGAGGTTGTATTTATTTTGTTTTTTGAACGTCAGCAATTGGTAAAATTTAGCTTACCAACTGTCTTATGAAAAGAGCTTTTCTATTGGTGAATGTATAAATGTATATTGCTTTTTTATTGGCTCATGAAAAGGTGTAGGTATGTGTAAGCTCAGGTTATCCGTGAAACTAAATTTTACAAAATCCAACAACATCTAAACATTTCTTTCTGTTCAAACTTTAGTAACAAACTTACTGGCTGATTTCTCTATGTTTTGATTTTTAAATAAGGAAAGTCCGAAGTTCAATCAATTTATTATTCATTTATGTTTTTTCTTTAATAGGCGTAGATAGGTTTGCTTATAGTTCGGTTCATAATCTTGCCTGGATTTATGAAGAGAAATAGAGGTTTATCAGTTGTTTCCTGTTTAGGATTGGGTTTCGGGTCCCTTCTAAAGTATTTTCCTTCACTTTCACTTCTAGTGCCTCTTGTGTGTTGGTGGCACCTTGCTTGGGATGGTGTCTCTTTCTATCTAACTTTTGACATCAATGCCTCTTGGGCCTTTTACAAGGTGATCACCATTGTAAAAAAAAAACATTTGGAATTCTGTCAGTACTTTATTTGGGATTGAAATGAAAGAAATCTTCAACCAGTTTCACTTTTCTGTCTTCTTTTGAAAAATTAATAACTCCGTCAAATTCCGAGGGAAGAATTTCTATTTGTTTTGCATATTTTGTTCCCCCGTTCAACGCAGTTGATTTTGGGGACTATGCTACGCTAATGAACAAAAACAATATCTTATCACGTTCAGTTTTAATTGCAAAAAATAAATAAATTATTAATTAAAAATTTTGTCATTAAATAATACAGTAAATGTAAAAAATCAATAAATTAAATAATTCAACGAATTTGATTTTGGGAACTATGCTACGCTAATGAATAAAATAATATCTTATCACGTTCAACTTTAATTGCAGAAATATAAATACACTAAATATTAATTTAAAATTTTGTCATTAAAGAATACAGTAAATGTAAAAAAAAATAAATTAAAATAACAGATTATGTTAAGAAATT
The DNA here is from genome assembly GCA_037127315.1 of Ascarosepion bandense. Lineage (NCBI taxonomy): Eukaryota > Metazoa > Mollusca > Cephalopoda > Sepiida > Sepiidae > Ascarosepion > Ascarosepion bandense. The sequence goes on from JBBBDQ010000330.1 coordinate 2,337,762, forward strand.
AATAAAAACCACGGTTTTTGTGTGCTCTGCACTAACTTTCCCTGCTATCTAGTCCCCTTGAAAAAAAAATAGGTGTGAGAAAGGCTGAAAGAAAAAAAAGTTTGAAGCGTTTTAGTTGGTGACTGTTTCATTTTTCTTTTTTATAATCGGTTTCACCCCAAACAAGACAGAAAAGCCACTAAGACATAAGGGGTTACTGGGTATTGAAGTATTAGGAATGGAACATTAATAATTAGCGGGAAGAGGAAAGAGTAACCAGGGGGACAGTAAATAGCAATTAATATTTTATTAAAAAAATTGCAAATTAAAGTTTGCTGGAAAACGTGGAGCTGGAAGGGAGATCTATAAGCGAAAATTGTGAGAAAATAAATTGTTAGCGTAAAACTTACGGCTAGATCTAGACTACTTAAAAGTAAATTAATGAGATCTTAACGCCAGTCTAGTATTGCGCTTAAACTCAAAATCAAGTCTAGATGCCGGAGTGAATAGCTCATCCGAACAATTACCATAAAAGTACTTATAGAAAAGTCACAGAGTGTCAATCTTACGGCAGTGGAGAAGTGACTAAAACAAATAAACAGATATTGTGGAACTGAATTAACTTATAGCATTTTGGATAAGAATTCAACAATTGTCAGTTGTCAATTATCAAATGGTCTTCATTATGATGAAGCTGCTTAGAAGATCGTATCTGTTGCCATGTAGATTGTTATAGGAGAGAGATTGGCATACATACTTTTTCTTTGATATATGCAAATAAATACTGGCAGTCTTTTTAATTACTTACTGTATGATTTACTTCTTACTAGCTGTAAATGTCGGTGACAGCCCGAGAAAAATCTTTATATAGTTCATTTTTCAGTCATGCGTTATATTTCTCAAGTGTTATGATGTTGAACTTGAAAGTAAATTACCTTGATAACAAGTTCGAAGTTACAGAACGAAGCTAATAGTGTGGTACTATTAATTTTTTCCTATTTTTTTTATTTTGTAAGTTTCGGATTAGTTCTATGGAGACATTAATGATTAATCTGTGAGTGAAACCAGCCAGATAGCATACTGAAAGAAGGAATATTCACACTTGTTTTTTACCCCATTTTGCAGGTCATCATTGCAGATTATAGGTGATGAAAAAGGTACATCACTCAGAATGAAGCTTATAATATTACTGTTGGTGGCAGTTTTATTAATGACAAATGCCTTTGCTCTGATGAACAAAAATTGACGACATTAATGCAAAAGATTGAAATATTGGATGTTCAACTGCATACCATTCAAGCATTTTATTCTAAAAATGTGTCCGACATACGGCCTTCTCACTTACAACCCAAATCTTGTTCAAGTTTAGTACTGAGTCTTTTTCTTAGAACAAAGACTATCGTCATTAAGGTAATTTTATCTATGCATCACAAATCTTGGGGACACTTTGGGATGCATGATTTATGAACAAATTTAGGAATTCTATAATAAGCAAAAACACAGAAAAACAAACGAAAAATTATTGATATTTTTAGAAAAATCTACCGGGACATCCTTATTCTAACCATCTCTTTTATTAAATATTCGGGAAATTTTCTTCCTGCCTCTTTAGGTTGCGACCGTTTTATGACAAAGCGTTTCATTTGATTATTTAATAAAACGCGTACTCGGAACAAGTCATCCTCGAGTGGATCCCCCACCCTCAAAAAAGAATAATCGTCCCAGTTCGGTAAAAATTCAAAGGTAGACATTTTACATCCTGTATAATTTGCAGTCATATTCGCATGTGTACCTGTTGAGAATCTCATCGAATTTAAAATTTCGATTAAAAATATTTTCTATATCTTCTTTGGGTTTGGATTTGTCAATTCTTATAACTCCATAAACTAAGTTAAAATGAGATATAAAAACATTGGCAGTATATTTGAGCCCAAATCTTCTGTTTTAAAGTTGGATACAGTAAAACTAGTGCCATGCAATCTCTGGGAAGCTGTTCAATCCTAACATTCGGGTTCTTAAAAAAACGTCTTAATTTTTAGAGTGTAAAAATCAGGGAATCGGACCATGTTTCGAGTTGTTAGTATTTGGCGATTGTTGTTTCATTTAGTTTGAAGTGATTTTAGCGTTGTGTTCGTATGTGTGAAATTACTTAGATTATAATTATAAATGGGAAACTTTACATATTTGTTGCTTATTATGATGAAGGTGACTGTTAAAGTTTCCATTTAAAATACCACAAAATAAATCAGGAGATGCATTTAAATTCAACAAAATCTTCATTATCTTCATAATCAGTCTCATAAGCGAGGTGTGATCATAGGGTTACTGTTTCAACTAAGCACCCGACCAATTCCCTCTACATACGTGGGTTGAAAGCCAGAGTAATTTTCATTCATTCGTAGCGTGTCTTGGGTAAATAAACTTATATCTCCTAGTTAAAACACAGCCGATGTTCAACAACGTGAAGGTTCCTCTTGGTCACAGATACGTGGTCGTTTATTCCATCGGAAAACCCTCCTTGTTGACGTCAGTCAAAGAAGCCCTTTGCCGGGCCAAGGAAGCTCTATACTGGATGCATAAATTGTTAAGAATCCTAGTATACTCTAATGTGTTTTAATCTTAATATGTGTCTAAACATCCTCATGGCCAGAAAAGCCTAGTGATGGGGACCGATGATTCAAACGTGAGGCATATAGTACTGGGTTACAGATTACCAGTACGCTTGTAGAGAGACTTGACATAAAATTTTAGATTACAGCAAACCCTAATAATAAATTTCTTAAAAATTCCTCAAAGAAACCTGGTGAGGGAGAATATTCTTTTAGATCCAAAATAAATGTTCTTTTTCGTTTTCTATTCTCGTAATCATTTCATTTTTCATATGATAAAGTACGACACAAGCATCTGTTTTACCTGCTAGAAAAACTCGATCTATTTGGAAAAGATGTTAGAATGATCCAGAACTTATACTGAGAACAAGCCGCCTACATACGTACAGAAATTAAATTGAATAGCTCTATAAAATAAAAATGGGCGTCGGCCAAGGATATGTTTCTCTTCAGCTTTATTCCAAATTTAATGGAACTGGATGATGGCCGACCCTTAAAGAAAATGACAGAAGTTCCTAGACAGCATTGTAGAAGAAAGCGAGAAAAAAATTATAAGCTGCAAGGAGACAGAAGAGTATGGTCATTAAAAAACAAAACAAAAAAAAAACAAACAAACAAAAAAAAAACAAAAAACAAACAAACAAAAAAACAAAATATCCGCGATACAAATAATATATATATTAGTAATCTACATATAAGCCTGTTTCGCTATATCACAGCTCATCAATGTGACTAGACATATCCACTTGCTTCTGAATTTCTGATTTGGTGTTAATCGGAGTCGCTACGCCCTAAGCCATAGACGCATGGAATCAGAGAAGGGAAATTTTAACGTGTTCTATATAAGCAGTGTATACACACGCCAGTCACCGAAAGAACTCAATTCATTTCTGAAGAGTCACGCCTGTATTGCAGAAGTGGAAACTGTTTTTAAAATTTTCTTCTCTAGACAGCTCAATCGTAATGAGAGCATAATATATTAGTCATCCATATATATATATGGGCAGCATTTTCTCTTTTATACATTTTTCATTGAAAATGATATATAAAGTATTATGATTAAGTTTTTTATGTAATTGTTTATAAGATGATTTTCTTTTATTTTGAGGACATAAATTATATAAAACTTGTCCAAATTTTTTGTTTATGCTAGCGCTTTCGGCTATACTTTTAGCCATTATCAAGGATGAATGTTATTTTAAGTGTAACTGAATGTATGTAGTATTATGTATGTTTATAGAGTTGTGTGTATGTGCGATGTACCAAACACGGTAAACACGTTGTTAGCATATTTGTAGATGATAATATTGAGTGTTAGTTTTTTTTTAATCAAAATGTCTTCCTTATTTTTAGTCTTTTTGTATGTGGATGATGCTATGATATTTGTGTTGTCATTACCGATAGGGTTTGGTACGTATCTGTGTGTAATAAAATATCGAATTGAGCTCTCTTCAAAGAGATGCAGCATGAGTCTTTGAGTCAGTTTCGTAGTTGTATGGCCGATATAATTATTTACCAAAATGGGAGTTTATTCTTTTGACTAAGCTCATATGTGAAGTAGAGGAAAATATCGTTTACATAGCGGACGTAAAAGTTATTGTCGGTTTGGTATTTGTTAAAACTGTGTGTGTGTGTGTGTGTGTGTGTGTGTGTGTGCGTGTGTGTGCGTGTGTGTGTGTGTGTGTGTTTTTTTTTTTAGGCGAGACAAGTAAAAGTTAGAGAAGCATGGACCAAGAGGGTTTTCCATACTTACTCCGTTACTCCGACGTAAGATAATCTCACTCTCTCTCTCACTCTCTCGCTCTCTCTCTCTCTCTCTCTCTCTCTCTCTCTATATATATATATATATATATATATATATATATTATCATTTCACCCCGAGCAAGGCGGAAATGCCACTGATGTGCAGGGGGCTACATAACTGTAAAAATATTAATTAGAAAAGAGTGAGGAGTACAAACTAGTTAGAAAGGGACAATAGAAAGCTGAGAAAGCAGGTGCGATGACACATACATAGGTGGAGAGAAGGAAAGGTTATACGGGGGTGGGGAGAGCTAGAATCTAGTGGTTAGTAGATGAGTATTGACTTTGCATTTAAATTTCTGGAGGTTGTAGCCGTCAGGAAAGAAAGAATACGAGAGCGAGTTCCACAGGCTGGAAGTGCGAGAGAAGAAACTGAAAGAGTAGAATTGTCGTCTGCATTTGGTTAACCTGACTGTGAATGGGTGGGACCCAGTTGCCAGTCTGGTTGAACGAATAAACACCTGTTGAGGAGGCATCAGTGACTTAAGTTCGTCCGAGCAGAAGCCATGAAAGTATTTATAGAACAGACAAAGGGAGGCCACATTTAGTCGGTGGGGAAGTGGCTGTAGTCGAGCCGCCGGATCAGTACCTACACATTACAAACTCTCCTTTGGAGCCTGTCAAGAACACTGAGGAGAACGGCAGGGGCGCCTGACCATAAATGGCAGCAGTACTCCATGCAAGGACGGATGGTTGACTTGTATATATGCAGGATGGATTCAGGTGGAAAAAACATCCTGGATCGACATAGTGACCCAAACTTCTTAGCAGTAGATTTTGCTATGGATTCAATATAGTGGTTCCATTTGAAGTCTGAGGACAGGGTAAGTCCGAGGAGACGTAGTGTATTGCTCTCCGGGAGAATCGCTTGGTCCATGCTTATGGGAGGCAGGAGAGGTTGCCTCTAATGGTTGACAGACAACAGCTTGGTCTTCGAGGAATTGAAGTTGACAAGCCACTTCTTGCCCCAGTTCACCACAGAGTGTAGATCCCGTTCAAGGTCAGCAGCGAGATTATGTCTGTCCGCCACGACAGGTTTCTTACTGGTGCAGGAGTATATTGTAGTTTCATCTGCGTAGATGCCTACTTGGGACTTGATCTCATCTGGGAGGTCGTTGATGAAAATAAGGAAGAGCGTCGGGCCCAGGATAGAGCCCTGTGGGACACCAGCATTCGTGCTGTAGGATGAATATATATATATATATATATATATATATATATATATATATATATATACGCATGTTTGTGTTTATATACAAATGATCAATGAAGCTTCTTACTAATGTCTCACACAGCCTCTCCTCACCTACACACAGCGTTCCTTTTACACACAGTATTCTTTTTATACACAGCCTTCCTAATTGCACAGCCTCCTTTCACCCACAAACAGCCTCCCTTTTACACATAGTCTCTCCCCCCCATACACAGCCGCCCTTTTACACACAGCTTCCCTTTTACACATAGTCACCCTTCACTCGCAATGGATCTAACAATAAACATCCCGAAAGACAGTTATATGTCTCTTAAAACAAAGACGTAAACATGCTACACTTAATGTCTTATTCACGAAAATAACTGCTTTAATTTTATTAGAAAAAATTCTTCTCGTAAACAAACCCGTTTTCATGTTTCCCATGAATATTTTCTATGTTGTATCGCACGAAACTTTGACAGCAACAAATAACACATTAATCTTCTAAACAAACAATCTGTTATTTCAAACATGCTTTTACAAATTAACAATTTTTCATCACAAGATAGAGATTCTTGATAAAATCACAAGAAGGATATGCAATGCCACCGGTCCTGTCCTGCCATCTCAGTTTCAATTACTTTCAAACCGCCGTAATGTAGCCTTCAGGTACCTGTTCTATAAATATTTTCATGGTAATTGTCTTGATGAGCTTTTCTTTCTGGAACCTAGACTTTACGCAGTACCAAATTGGCAGTTCAGTCTCATTATTTTAATGTTGAAATTTCTACATGTACCATAGATACTATCCTAATAGTTACTTTTTTCTCACTTATCGCTTAAGAAATTCTATTTTGGCCTTTTACTTCCGACTCAACTTTGATCTTCAAAAATTTAGATGCAATATCAATCGTTATGTTCTGTATTCTTAATTACTGTTCTTTTATTGTTCTCTCGCTTTAATAATGCTTTTTTTCTCATATTCTTTCACACTCATTGACTTCTTGCGTCTTAGTAGATTTATTGCTATTTTTGAGTTGAAATCTGTAAAAAATAACAGACTATTAATGGATAAATAATCCTAGCATGTTAAATTTAGTTTCCGCTTTGATGAGTTCATTGTATGAAGATTATTTGACGTAAGATGCTATGTTACTATTGATACATGATTATTCTTTGCAGTAGTACTAGCAGTAATGATATTACCAGCAGCAGGCGTGGAAACACAGACAGAGATTTGTTGCACCAATTTCTCTCATTCTATTTTCTTTAGTGTAAGAAAACTGGTAAAATAACATTAATTTTTTTATATTAATCGTTCAGTTAAGTGCCATACGGGATACACGCTTGGGCGATCATGTTTCAAAAGAGACATGACTGACTGCGCAGAAGATTTTCCTGTTGTAAGTTGTATTGCTTTCTGCAGTAGACTGATTGCCATACAAGGCTATAAAACCCAATCTGTTCTGCTATTTAACCCATAGGTGGAATACTTGATTTTTTCTTATGTTTCAAAATTTTGCTCTAATATAAATCTTTGTCGATTGATTGGTGAGTCCTATTAATCGTAACACTCTAGTGATATTCTCATATCCGCATATTTCCTCAAGCACTACATTTGTATTTAATTTTAACCTCATTATTAGAGAAAATCAGATTCTTCTTCTTCTTCTTCTTCTTCTTCTTCTTCTTCTTCTTCTTCTTCTTCTTCTATGTACCGTGTACCTTCAGGACGTAGGCGATCATAGCTTTCTACATATCCCTGTCCCTTGTCGCTCTTAATACTCCTTTATACTGTTATCCCGCTCAATCCCCGCTCCACCATCCATTTTCTCATGTCCATCAAGTATGTCATGCGTTGCTTTCCTTTGTCTCTCTTCCCCTCTTATCCGTCCCGTGAGCATCAAGTTCTCAAAACCCTCCTTCCTCATTACACCTCCCCAAAACTTCAGCTGTTTTTTCCTGTTGTTAAGTATCAGTTTCCCTTTGTGTCCATCCTCTCCAAAACCTCATCGTTGCTCGCATGTTTTGTTCATAGTATTCTCAGCATCCTTCTGTAGAACCACTCAGATAAAGAATATAAAATAAAGCGACAGGCAGTTTTTTTAATCTATAACATTTTTGGTTGTCAGTACCGTTTTATTTCTTTCGCTATGTCACCATTTTCTGTGATAATTTAAAAACATGAAAGAGAGGAATGTTATAGAGGGTGGGATCAAAAAGTTGTTTAATCTAGTCGTGGGGTTGAAGGGCGGTTGTTCTAGCATTTCTTTGTTGTTCATTTTTCTATATGCCGTGGTCTTTCAGGACGTTAGAGATCATGGCTCCTCATATTTTTCTGCACCTTGTATCTATCAATAAGAAATTTCAACTTCCCCTACCTGTTGTTAAGCCATTGTCTGTAGAAATTCGCCGTTGCTCACACGTTCCCTTCAGTATAATTTCTGTTGCGTTAAGTCTCTTACACTATGATGCGATTTTCCCGCATTCATTACTATATAGGATCACTGATATTACGTAACAGTTCAGTACTGTTTTCATTGTTTCTAACGACATTTTAATGTTTCTTAATACTTTGCTTAACTTTTGGAAGGAATTTTTCGCTATCCCAATTCGCCTTCGGATATCAGTCTCGCACTTTCTGCCTTCTAAAAACACGTGCTTGATATTCAAATTGTTTTATTTGTTTCATATTTGGCATCTTCGATTTGTAATTTGCATGTTGGGTTGTTCTTTTTGCAAAAAAAAAACATACACTGAGTTTTATTTTTTTGAAACAGTGAGCCTCCTCGGCCTCACTCTCTTAGCCGACCTAAAGTAGAACTACTATATTGAATAAATAGCTAAATCTACTGCTAGGAAGGTTGGGTTACTGTGTCGGGCCAGGAAGTTTTTCTCGCCTGAATCTTACACATATACAAATCAACCATCCACTCATGTACTGAATACTGTTGAGATATCTGGTCGAGCGCCACTGCTATTCATCTCGGGGTTCTTAACAGGATCCAAAACAAAATCTGCAATGTAATCGATCCCAACCTGGCAGCTCGACTTCATCCACTTTCTCAACGACGGGATGTGGCTTCCCTCTGTCTCTGTCTACATACATTTGCATTGCTTCTGCTCCAACGATATTAGTTCCATGGTGCCCCCTTTACATTAATTTATTCAAACAACCAGACTGGCAACAAGGTCTCACCCTTTTACAGTCAAAACAACCAAATACAGCCGTCACTTCTACTCCCTCAGCTTCTTTTCTCGTACTTCCCACCTGTGGAACTCCCTTCCGTATACTTGCTTCTCTTATAGCTGCAATCTCCAAGAGTTTAAATGCAACGTCAATTGTCATCTGTCATCCCCTTGATTCCCATACTTCTTTTATCCTTTCCATAACATCTCCTGAATTCTGTTCTCCCTTTTTCAATCTATTCTCACGCAACTCTCTTCACACCAGTATCCCCATCTTTCTCTCACCCACTCTCTGACACCCCCTGTAACCAGTACCTCTTCGGTTTCTCTTTCTCCTCGCTATCCTTCTATATAACCCTTTACTCTCCTCTTGTGTAGCCCCCTGCGCATCAGTGGCAGTACTCTGTTGCTTGGTGTTTAGTCTTTTCTCTTAATTTTCCTTCTTTACCTTTTGTAGGAGTTTTTGTATTTTTCTTTCCTTCCCTGCCATCAACATTGAGTAATCTACAAAACTTATGTTGTTAAGATTCTGCCAATAATAACTCATGATAAGGTTGAAAAAGTTTGGCGAGAAGACACATCTTTGCGTATTTTTTTTTCACTTTTGCATATTTACTGAAGTCATTTCTTATACGTATGCAGGCGATTTGTTGCCAGTATAGGTTTTGGATCATTCTAATATTCTTCCCACATATGTCCAGGTTGCCTAGCATTTCCCACAGATCATTGTGACGTACTTTAGTAAACACTTTTGCCTTATCTATAAAACACATTCATCTGTTATTCTTTCTGATATCATTCTGAGCATAAATATTGTATTCTTTTTTGTAATGTACTTTTGATTTTTTCGCTTTTTGAATATTTAATCGCCATTGTGTTTTTTTTTCTTTTTTACTGTGATACTGGCCGACCATGATTCTAGGGATAGATTATGTTCATTTTATTTCAATGTTAAATTTCGTAATGTCATAAACAAATAATTTTTTAAAATTTTGAATTGCCTATAAATTTCTTATTTAATGTCTGTAAGTAATTTTAAAAATTTGAACAGGGACATATTTTAAAATTTGTTTGTGCGTTTCTAGTCTTAACTTTTATTTCATTTGAATGCTAAATGTTTATTTCAATTGAATGTTAAATTTCTTAATGTCATAAATAAGTTAATTTACAGTAAAGTTTTTTGGATGTTTATTTTATATATTTTTGTGTTTTTTCGATGTTTTGCTTTATCTGTTTTTTAATCCTTTATTGAATCAATAATAGATTATACTACGTTTTTCTGACTCATATTAAATTAAAACTTAGTCATTTTTAATAGGAGTAGATAAACTCCCTTGCCGTTCGGTCGTTACTTTCTTCCCCTTTATTTGAATAGGAGTAGAGGCTCATCCCTTGTTTCCTGTTTAGAAAGGGGTTTTCGTTTTTTTTCTCCTTAGGTCTTCATAGTGCTGCTGTCGCAAGTTTTTTTTTATGATGCGTGTGAATGGTAGCAACGTCTCTTCATACTGAGGGTACCGAGTTGGCAGTTTTCTGGTTGATGCTTCCGGCTGGTAGTTAGGAGCCTGAAGTCTTGTGTAGCGTCTTGGGAAGCTGCTCTGGTCAACAATTGAATAATATAGGGGTTTCTTGTAGTCAAGCACGGATGGTTATCCCAGAAAGTGCCTCCGGTGGGCGACCCTGAAGTGACATGCTTCAGTCTGCGTTAGTTTTCTTCTCACACATGTTGTATTTGACGACTGACTGCTACCGCTATTCTAGGCCTCTTCTCAACAAAATAACTCTAAATCACGACAACACACAATCAAAAATATAAAATAAACTAACCAAACAAAAAAAAACACCAAAACTCCTCAACATGTCTTTCTCTAACTTTTGTGGTATTCGTACCAACTTTCACAGTGTGGAATCATTCCTCAACAAAAGGTCCCCTGACATCTTAGCTCTTCGCGAAACCAACCTCATATCTATAATTCCCTCCTCTGGCCTGGGTATTTATGTCAGTGAACATCTTCCTCTGGTTAAGATAATCTTTCTTGAATCTCCTGTCCGCTCCTACATGTGTCTTCGTCTCTCTTTACTAAACTCAGAAAGCTATCTCTTCTTTCTTTACTGCTCTCCTACTCTCGACTGCTGCATACTAGAGAGTATTCCAGATAATATAGATAAGGCAATTACCCTTCACCGATTTGTATTTGTGTTCGGTGACTTCAATGGTCATCATGCCAAGCGGCTGAAAAACCCTCTCACTTATCTTCCTGGAGTCCATACCCTGAACTTCGCAATTACATAAGTAATGGATTTTCCCCACGCGTTTCTAGAGTGGACAAAATGGACACGCTTCTCTTCTAGATCTCTTCCTTACCTCAATCTATGACTATTGCTCTGTTATGAAGCTCTGGCCTCTTGGCATTTCAGATCATGTTGTGGTGTCTGTAAATGTATCTTTCTACTCCTACTTCATCCAGGAATCTCTTATCAGTAGAATATTTTACTGCTATCAGCGAGCAAACTGGGACACGTTCCGTGTTTTCCTTTGTGATGTACCTTGGAACAAAGTTTTTAGTCTCCCTGTTCAAAACTGCGCCTCTGAAATGTTCTCCTGGATGAAAGCCAGCATTGATGCTTTCATTCCACTTGTGAAATTCCGACTTAAATATCGTTCATCTTCTTGGATCTTTTCTGCTTGTTCGTCTGCTACTGCCTACAAGAATCACTTCTTTCGGCTATACCGGAGTGACGCGTCTGCAATAAGCGTCTTTTTGTCTCTGTTCGTAATGAATGTAAGCGTGTCTGAATTGATGCTAAGCTGTTGTTTGTTGATAGAATAAAGTAGTGTATAGCATTTTGCAAGTTTAGTTCCAGAGATTACTGGCGGCTCGTACAAAAGTGTGGTGAAAATGAGAAAGCCCTCGATCCCTTCTCTATTCAAACAATTTGAAGTTCTCCCATTCACAGCAGACATGGTCGAGTTCTTTGCTCGCGAATTCTCGTCACGTTCTACGCTTGACTCATCTGTATATATATATATATATATATATATAACCACATGTCTGGTCTCTAACATAATTTCTAAGTTTGACTTCTATGGAGCCAGCGGAGGTGATGGAATTTCAGTCATCGGTCTAAAAATGTACGCGAGTGGCTCCAGCCCTGTCTAAACCCTATAACTGTTTATAACTATTTATTCACTGCTTAATGCTTTCTTGCTTGTCAGGAGTCCTTCTTTATATTTCCTGTTTTGAAGAACTCTGGGGAGACCTCTGATCCATGTAGTTATAACCCTATTAGTTTCGTATCTCTTTTTGGCAAGGTATTCGAGGCTATTATCAATGCTGAATTAGTTGGGCATCTCACATCTCACAACCTTCTCTTTGACAATTAGTATGGCTTCCGTTTCGCTAGGTCTGCCGTAGGTTTATCACTAAATATATATGCCAGGCTCTTGATAAGAACTGTTTCTCTTGATATCGCGAAATCATTCGACAGTTTGGCCTGCTAGCCTTCTGTACAAGCTTCAGAGCTACGGTATTTTTTATACAATTGTTTTACTTAAGCCAATCGTTCCAATTAAATCGTACAATGAAAAATGTTTAGAACGGGCGAAATTCAAGACCATTTCCTACGAACGCTGGCGCCCTTCAAGGCCCTATCCTAGGTCCTACGCTTGTTTTTATATTTATCAATGATATTCCTGAGGTAATCAGTTAACAAGTAGACGTCAATGCAGATGACACCACCATTTACTCTTGTCTCAATTAGAAATCTGCCAAGGCTGACAAAGTAAATCTGGTTGCTGCCCTTCAGAAAGATGTACAATATTTGGTTAAATGGGTTAGGAAATGGCTTGTAAATTTTAATGCCTCTAAAACGAAGCTGTTCTTTTTGTTAACCACAATAGAGAAACTTCCTTATCTATTATCAGAATGGATGACGTTAGTCTCTTAGAGAGCAACACACTACATCGAATCCATAGCTGTATCTACTGATAGCAAAGTTGGGTCATGGTGTCGGGCTAGGACTATTCTCTCGTCAGAATTCATTTTGTCACATTTTTCAATTTACCATCTGGTCGAGTGCTCCTGCTATTCGTCTTAAGGTTCTCGATAAAATCCAAAGGAGCATCTGTCATGTAATCGGTCCTGACTTAGCAGCTTGCCTTCAGTCACTTTCTCACGGACTTGATGTGGCTTCCCTTTGTCTTTTTTTACGAGTAACTTCGTGGCAGCTTCTCTGACAATCTTTTTCTCTGGTTCTATGATCACATGTATTTACTCGTGCTATCAGATTGGCATCATGTTCCCACACTTTTACCGTAAAATTAAATAAATGTAACTTCCTCTTCTACATTTTCTTTTCGCGTACTTCTCATTTATGGAACTTTTAACTGTTTACTTGCTTCCCTGAGAGCTACAATCTTCAAAAGTATAAAAGCGACTCTACCTTGTTTTTTTTTCAATATAACCCCCTGCGCACCATTAGTGGTCTAGCCTTCTTCTTCTTCTTCTTCTTCTTCTTCTTCTTCTTCTATGTGCCCTGTCCCTTCAGGACGTAGGCGATCATGGCTTTCCACGTCTCTCTATCCCTGGTGGCTCTTAGCACGCCTTCTCTTGTTACAACATGCAACCCTTGTTCCATCATCCACCTGACTAAGTCCTTCAAATATGTTATCCGTTGCTTTCCCCTGTCTTTTTTCTCTCTATTTGGCCTGTTAGTATCAGGTTCTCCAAGCCCCCCTTCCTCACTGCATGTCTCAGGAACTTCAGCTGTCTATTCCTGATGCTCAGTATTAATTTCCTTTTCGTTTCCATCCTTTCTAAGACATCATCATTGCTCACATGCTCGATCCATAATATTCGCAGCATCCTTCTGTAGAAGCACATTTCAGTTACTTCAAGTTTTTCCTTCATCTTTGATGATATTGTCCAACATTCACAGTCATATTGAAAAACGGACAACACTTAGCATCCAGTACCCTCTTCCTTGTTTCTAGTGAAATTGTCCTGTTTCTTAATACTTTACTCAACGTCTGGAATGCTTCCTTCGCCATGCCAATTCACCTTCAGATCTCTGTGTTACACTTTCCATCTTCTGTTATAACACTTCCCAGGTATTTAAATTTTTGTACCTGCTTGATTCTAGTATCCCCCACCTGTAGTTGGCATATTGGGTTGCCTTTTTTACTGATGACTATGTATTCGGTTTTCTTGCAATTTATTTCTAGTCCTTTCCTGTTACTTTCTTCAGCTACCTTCAGTCGGAGGTCTTGTAGTTTCCTTTCTGTGTCTACTATCAGCACCGTATCATCTGCTTACCTTAGGTTGTTTAAATTGTGGCCTCCGATGACAAATCCAGGCATAACTTTAGGGTCCTCAAAATATTCTCGTTATACAAGTTGAACAGATCCGGTGAAAAAACACATGCTTGTCTTACGCCCCTTTCTACCTTTGTATATCTGCTGAATTCGTTACCTGTCCGTATACAAGCGGTTTGCTGCTAGTAAAGATTCTTGATTACTCTTAAGTCTTTCCCAAATATGTCAAGGCTGCCGAGCATCTCCGTCAATTCATTTTGGCGTATTTTGTCAAACGCCTTAGCATAATCAATAAAGCACATGTATAAGTCCTTCTTCATTTGTATTGCCCTTTCAGAGAGCATCCTAATCATAAATATAGCATTCCTTGCTCCAGTGCCTTTGACGAAACCGCATTGTTCTTGTTCTATTTCTGACTTGATTCTGATTCTCGCTCTATTCATCAGGATTCGGACGATCAGTTTTGTTATATGGCTCATTAAACTGATGGTTCTGTGGAGTGTGCACTCGTTTGCTCCTAGCATCTTAGGTAGTGCTATAAAGATCGACTTGCTGAGGTCAGCTGGTATTACACCACTATTATAAATTTCATTTATTATTTCTGTAATTTTCTCTATACCAAATTCTTCCAGGGCTATCAGCAACTCTATGTCTATGCCGTCTGGTCCAGCTGCTTTGTTTCTATTCAGTTTGGCTACAGCAGATTCCACTTCACACTTTAATATTTCCGGCTCGTCCTCATTTTGTGTATTATTGGTTGTTCTCTCGTGTTGTGGAAAAGACCTTATATATATTCTTCCTATCGTCGGAGTATTTCCTCTTTCTCCAAAATGATTGTTCTATCCTTAGATTTTATACACCCTGTTGAAGAGGAGGATTTTTGTCCTGTCAGTTCTTTTATTTCTTTATGCATATTTGCTTTATTATTCCTGCTCAATCTCTCTACTTCTGCACATTTGTCATTGAGCCATTCCTCTTTAGAGTGCCTACATTTTCTTCTTATTTCCTTGTGTAGTTCCCTGTACTCCATTCCATGTCTTGATATCATTTCCTGCCTCCTTTGCATCATGTCCAGAATCTCTTCAGTCATCCACTCATTTTTCTTTCTGTGCCTAATTTCCTTTGGGGTAATGTTGTTTGCTGATGTCACTATTGCTTCTTTTAGCGAGTCCCATTTCGAGTGTCCTTTTCCAATTTGTTCTTCAGATTTGATTTTCACGCTGTTAGTTTATTCTTTCTGTAGGTTGAGGTCATTCACGATTGTGTTGCATTTCAGTTTTGGTGCTGCACTAGGCTTCTTTAATCTCCGGTGGTTCACCTTTAGTTTGCAGATGACTGGGATGTGATCGCTTCCACAGTCAGCGCCTGGATAGGCTTTGCTTTGAAACACTGCATTTCTGAATCTGCTGTTTATGGTTATGTAGTCTATCTGGTTTTTCGTGTCACCTCCTGGGAGGGTGAAATAATTACAAAAAAACAAAAAAACACAAACAGACTATTACTACTCGTTCCTCTACCGCAACAGTCATAAAATAAACTACAATGTCAGGTCAAATTTGCATGGTTAAAAAGAGTTCTGTAGGCTGATGATCAACTCTTTAAATAAATTAGCTGAATGTGAATACTGAAAATTAACTGGAATGTCAGACCCAAGACTTTAAAAAAAAAACATTTCAGAAGAAGTATCAGTCATTATTTGTTGAATTTCTAATGAATATCTCGACTTTTACTAAATTAAATTTTAGTAACTTGTTTTAATAGGAGTAGATAGTCATTTCTTTCACTCGCTTCATAATCCCTATTTTTTTAACAACTTAATTGTTGTACTGTTTAATTTTTGTAATAAGTGTGGATGGTGGCTACGCCTCTTCATACTGAGGGTAACGGGTTGGCAATTTCCTGGTTGCTGCGTCTCGACTAGTAATTAGGAGCCCGAACTCTTACTTAGCTTCTAGAGAGGCTTCTCTAGTCAAGTCGAAGAACACTGGAGTTCTTTCAGTGTCATTTCGCATAGAAAAGTGTCTCTGTAAGCAACTGCTGTGGGTAAACCCGATGCCACACCATGTTGCAGTCTGCTCCAGTTCTCAGCCAGCCAGCACATTAGACGACCAACTGCTAATACTATTCTTGGACTTTACCTTACCGAAATACCACGCCACGACGATAAGCAGCCAGTGAGGTAAAACCAAACTAGATCAACAAAAACCATCTAAACTCCCCAACCTTTCTTACTTCAACATTTGTGGCATTCATACCAACTTCTGCAGCCTGGAATAGGAACGATTCCAACGACATCCTATCTTTCTACAAAAGCAATCTTAATTATGCATTCATTTGCTCTGAATTATTGATTCTTTGCTACCTTCTTCTCTTTAGGAAAGCCTCCAATGTTCAGACGGATTGTTTGGTAATTTATATTCGTAAATATATCCCAATGGCTAGAGAAGTCTCTTTTGAATATTCAGACCATTCTTGCATGTGCCTCTGTCTTTCTGTACTTAATTCGGTCATCCATCTCTTTTTCCTCTACTGTTTCCCTTCCTCTAATGAGTGTTTCGTGCTAGATAGTATTTCTGATAATATAGACAAGGCCATCTCCTTACACCTGTTTGCAAATATATTTATGTTCAATGATTTAATGGTGACTCTACCGAGTGGCTTAATCATTATCTCTATCCCTGACTCATGTCGTACTCTGCAGCTCTGCCCACTTAGCAATACCAAAACAGTGTTTGTAAGCTGATTTTTGTGATCTTACACCAACCAAGAAATTCGTATCAAGAGAATATCATTCTGTTAGGAACGAGCAGATTGGGACTCGTTCTGTGACCTCCTTCATGCCGTTCATTAGAATTATTATTTTAACCTTCCTGTTAAAAAATGCGCATTTGGGGTTTCCTTTTTTTATGAAAGTTGACATCGCACCTTTCATTACGCACAGAAATACCAAGTGAAACTACGTTCATCACCTTGATTCTCACCTCCATATTTAAATAGAGGAAGCTCGTCTATGGCTCGAGATATCTCGAAAATGTTTGACAGGCATGCTGGTCTTCTATGCAAGCTCCATTGATACGGTATTACTAGACGATTGTTTGATTAAATCCATCGAATCGAGAAATGTAATTTGTTTTGAATGGGCTCGCTTTCAGATCCTTTCACATGAACGTAGGTGTCTACCCCACAAGTCTCTATTCTAGGTGGTACGCTGTTTCTGATCTTCATCAAGTACCCAAGTAATTATTTATGCAGATAACACTACGATTTACTTCTATCTCAGTATCAAATCCATCAGAGTCGACAAAATGAACCTGGCTGCATCTCTTGAAAAAAAAGTTCAATCAGTGGGGCAAGAATAGCTGGTAGATTTTAATGCTGTCAGTTAACCACCATAAAGAAACTTTTCTGTCCGTTATCAGAAGCTAGACGCCTGGAGAGCAACACATTGCGCCTTCTTGACCGCACGTTTTCAACTGACTTGAAGTGGAGAAATTACATTGAATCAATAGCTGGATCTACTTCAAGAAAGGTTGGGTTACTGTGTCGTGCCAGACAATTTTTCTAGTCAGAGTTCATCTTTACAAATCTACTATTCGCCCGTGCATTGAATACTGATGTCACATCTGGTTTGGTCGATCTGCCAGTCATCTTGAAGTTCATTACAAAATCCAAAGGATCTGTAATGTAATCGATCCTAACTTGGCATCTCGACTTCACTCACTTTCTCACTGATATGACGTGCTTTCCCTTTGTCTTTTCTACAAATATTCTTATGGCAACTGCTCTGACGAGCCTTTTTTCACTGGTGCCCTGACTATATGAATTTAATCGTGCTACTAGATTGGCATCCAGGTCCTACCCGATTACTGTTGAAATAGTAACCGACACTTCTACTCTAACATTTTCTTTTCTCGGACTCTCTACCTGTGGAACTACATGCCGTTTAGTTGCTTCCCTCATAACCACAATCATCTAAAAATTATATGCAACGTTATCATCTTCTATCTTCTTGAATCTCATTCATCTCTTGCCCTTTCCTCAATACTCACTGTACTCAATCTTCTATTTCACTTTCATTCTGTATAAGCACCTGCATACTAGTGGCATTTCTGCCTTTCTTAAATTATAAAAAAGAGGCCTTCTGGTATATTGGTACAGATGTACATTACATTCATTGTAACCTTGTTCATGCCTAAATCCTCTCAGACCGTTATCTTGATTCTGTCTGTCGCTTTGTTTAAGTTCAATTTAGTCATTTTTTTTTGTATTTTCGGTTGCAATCTTTTGTCAAGGAATATATCTATTGTGTATTTTTTCCATTTCTGGAGGATTATTTCTTGTCTAATACCAGTGGATGTGCGTTGTGATGCATTGGATATCGGCTCGGAACGAGAAATTGGGGAGCCGAGTTCGAATTCCAACCGAATTCATTGCATTCACTTACGCGCAAATACCCTTGGGAAAGGTATTAATCCGTTTATTCCTTCCAGATTGGGTTCTATAGCCTTGGTCGGCAACCAGTCTACCGCAGAAAGCAATGGCAACCTACTGCAGGATAATCTTCTGCCCAGTCAGCCATGTCTCTTTCGAGACATGATCGCCCAAGCGTGTATCACGGATGGTATTTAACTGACTGACCAGTGTCCAGTTTTGGATTTTATTCATCCTGCTTAGTAAGTCTTTTGTTCTGTTATCTCTTATTTTTTTCTATACATATTTGCTTTGTCTTTGATACTCAACAATTTATTTGCATTCCATGTTCCCGTTTCTCAGATGTTATGTCCATAATACTCCTAGCATTCGTCGCCAGAACCATAATTCTGTCGCTTCTAGTTTTTTTCTCATCTATGAGTAATTCTATCAGTTATACACACGCCTTTAAAATGAAACAGTTTTTAATTTTCTACTAATTTCTGTACTATTTCTTTTTTGCTATTTTTAGGGAAGTCTGAGATAAACCCATGGATCTTTCTCGGGTTCAGTTTGAATATTCTTATACTCAAAAAAGAAATTTCCGAAACCATAAGTCCATTACCATACTGTGTTACCTGCCGTTCGAAATTTCTTTGACAAATAAATAGAGTTCGAATTTGAAATCACACGAAATCGGCATTCGTAACTTATATAAAGGAATTTTATGATATCCAAGAATTTCATTCAAAACTTAGGTTTGTAATAAAACTAGGTATGTATTATTATTAATTTTAACCTGTATTTACGTTAATCTTAATCGATAAGCTGTTAGTGAGATTCGAAATCACGCCTTCCCTTGATCAAAAATGGAAGAATGAGGATGTTAAACAGAAAAATCGTCTTCTGTCGTATTTCTCAAAGAATATTTACATATTTCAAAACTTCCTAAACTGAAGGAAGCGGAAAGAAAGGACTACAAATAAACTACAAGAAAACCGAATGCATGGTCATCAGACAAAAGAGGAGTCCGATTTGCCAACTACAAGTGGGGGATACTAAAATCAAACGGGTTCAGAATTTTAAATAACTGGGAAGTATTCTAACAGAAAACGGAAAGTGCAACACTGAGATCCGAAAGCAAATTGGCATGGCCAAGGTTGCTTTTCGGAAGTTGAGTAGAGTATTAAGAGACAGGAAAATTTTGCTACAAACAAAAAAGTGAGTACTGAATTGCTATGTGATGTCTGTTCTTCAATATAGCAGTGAAAGCTGGACAATCTCCTCAAAGATAAAAGAGAGACTTGAAGCAACTGAAATCTGGTTATACAGATGGACCGAGCATATAAGCAACGATGAGATTTTGAAGAGAATGGAAATAAAAAGAAAACTAATACTTAATATCATGGAAAAACGGCCAAAGTTCCTGGGACATGAAATAAGCAAGAAGGGCTTGGAGAATATGATACTCATAAGTCAGAGTAGCGTGTAAAATACTTGATGAGCTTAAACAAGTTGTTGGCAGAGCGGAGTTTGGGTGTGGTAAGAGGAGAAAGCGATAGTAAGATGTGAAGGGCCATGATCACCTACGTTTTAAAAGGACACGGCACATAGAAGAAAGTGTGACAAAAATAAATGTTGACAGAAAGAGGTAGTTCTGCCGCATCCCTTATAAGAAATAATATAGTCTAATATCAGAATTTTTTGCAAAATCATCTCTTTTTGTTTTTTCTGAAATTCGCATAAGTTGATTATATATTTGCTGTACTGATGCTAAGCAAACATAAAATGAACTTAACACTGCGAGGTCAAGTTCTTCATAAAATTGTTCCGAGAGGCATAACAACTCGATAAAAATATGAATACAGGTCAATGAGTAAAAACATTTCGAATTGAGTAACATCAAAGAATGTTCTGCACTTTAAGTAGTGACAGGCTTGAAAACAAGTTAAGAATTTTTTAATCTGTATTTAATATGCTTTCATGGTTGGTGTTTTTTTCAAGTCCTATTTTCGTCAGTGTAATTACTAAGTAACGCTTCGTAGGTTGTGCTGATGATGTAACAGATATGAGTGCGGAAAGTGGAATCATTGGAAACTATCCCACTTTTTAAGGAGGTCACGACTGTTAACAAATGCTTTGATTTGTTTTTTTATGACTTATCAACCCTTTATGGGTTATTTAAAACCAATAACAGATAATAAAGAAACAGAATTTGCAAAGAATCACGATCATCTTTATCATGAAAGGACATAGCATGAATTACGGGTGGTAACTGATAATTCTTTTCTCTTGGAATTGATCATTATTTTGTTTTAATTACATCACTTTTATTATTCTACTTTAATAATTGCCCTTGTTAGAAATTGATCATTATTGCGTTTTAATAAAGTTACTTTTATTATTCTTTTTTTTTATAATCCACCTTATTGTAAACTGATCATTATTGAGTTTTGATAAATTCACTTTTATTATTCTACTTTAATAATCTATCTTATTGGAAATTGATTAATATTCCGTTTAAAAAAGTCGCTTTTATCATTAAGTTTTGCTAATTTATCTTGTTGGAAATTGTTCATTATTCCGTTTTAATAAAGTCACTTATGCTATTCTGCTTTAACAATTCCTCTTGTTGGGAATTGATTATTATTCGGTTTTTATAAAATCACGTTTATTATTCTGCATTAATAACCTATCTTGTTGTAAATTGATAATTATTTTCTTTGAATCATTTCTGTTGTTGGAAACTGATCAATATTCCGTTTTAATATGTTTTTAAAATCATGTTTTTTTGATCAACTTTTTGGTGTCTTCACATTGCAATAACTTTAGTAGATGCCAACGCGACTGAATTTGGATCAATAAATTGGTAGCCTTATACGTAACTATTAACTGAATGTTGATCTGAAAATTATCACTGTGAATTCCCGATTTATAGAATTTAGATTCAACACTGAATTATGTGCATTGAAAATAAAAGAGATTATGTTTAGCTATAGATTGCATTTAAGCATGAAACAGACTGTCGCCATTGGGTGTTGACCTAAATTTCTACTAATATATATATATATATATATATATATATATATATATATATATATATATATAAGAAACATGTCACTTAAAGTATTGTCAATCGCTAGCCACTACTTTTTTCCATCTCTTTGGCAGCATTTCATTCTACGTCGGAAAATTTCTTGTTCTTAAGGCTAACCACGAGTCGACTTTTTTTTTTTTGGCATATTCATATAAATAAAAGTTCTGCTCAGCCAGGCCATGTGCCATCGATCGGAACAAGTGATAATTGGACCTGGCAATGCCTGGCAAAAACGGCGGGTGAGGCAGGACTTTCCATTCAAGAGTTTCCATGTAGGTTTTCACCCGTTTTGCATCATGGAGCCTAGAGATGTCATGTTGCGAAATCACTTTGTCGTGTCTCTTCTCTTATAGCGGCTTTTTTTCATCAATGCTCTGCTCAAACGCATCAATTGTAGTCGATAGCGATCTCCCGTGATAGTTTCGGTCGGTTTGAGAAGCCCATAATAAACTACACCCAGCTGATCTCACCAAATGCAGAGCAGAATTTTCGAACCATGGCTGTTCATCTTTGCCGTCGATCAAATACATTTTCTTTAACACGAAATCAGGCATGCGTAACGCCATTAAAAACAAAGTAGTTTACACTTCGGCGAAATGACATACAATGAAATTAAAGCTTGTTTATCGTACTTCCTTAGAGATGCGTTACCATTTGAAACTACATGCACGCAGTTCTGGGAACGCCATCTGTTGAAAAACACCGAAAACTTATTCAAGGCGCTAATATATATATTTATATGTAACAACTTCAAAGTATGTAAACATAAAATCTAACCATCCAACAAACATAATCCAACATATCCATAAAGGAATGGAGCACTGGCAATCACGAATTCGTCAAACAAAACAATCTTTCAAGAAAAGAAAAAAAGATTATGAAAATGCCTTTAAAAATATGGCCATGAGAACATTTTAGAATACAAACCTCAGCCAAACAAACAAACGAAAAACAATAATAGAAATCAAAATATTATTTGGTTCAATCCACCGTTTAACTTAGAAGTAAAACCTAAGAGAAAAATATTTTTTAAAATTAATCAATAAACACTTCCCAGAAACTCAGAATTAAACACAATTTCAATAGGGATTCAATCAAATTAAGTTATAGCTGCACGAGTCATTTAAAAAATTACATAAAAAAACAAAACACCAGAAACAAAATAATATCATTAACAAGGAATGTAACTGTAGGGTCAAAAATAAATGCCAACTTAACGGAGTTAGTAATGCAGAAGAGGTTATTTAGAAACCAGAGGAGGTTCATAACATAAATGGACAAAGTAAAACATATTTAGGATCTACCAAAGACAATTTTAAAATCAAATGTAATAACGATAAATCTACATTTAAACTGGAAAACCTCAAATATTGTACCAAACTGACTAGCTACGTGTAGAAATTAAAACTGAAATATGGAAAAAACCCTGATATAACTTGGAGCATAATGAG
This sequence comes from Ascarosepion bandense, assembly GCA_037127315.1. Taxonomy (NCBI): domain Eukaryota; kingdom Metazoa; phylum Mollusca; class Cephalopoda; order Sepiida; family Sepiidae; genus Ascarosepion; species Ascarosepion bandense. The sequence goes on from JBBBDQ010000330.1 coordinate 2,360,803, forward strand.
AATAGCCAAACCACACAACGGTAGCAACGTATGCAGATTGTGCCAGAAGGAAAATTTAACTTAGATATTGTAAACCAGAAAGAAAATAAATTACTAAATGCAAGATCAAAAATTATGTCAAAATGTAATCATAACCATAAACACTTACTAGAATTATATAAACATGGACAAAAGTATTTTAAGATCCTTAAATAACTCCTTCCTAATTTTGAAAATTCCAGTTGCACGTTCGATAAACGGTAAAATCATTTATTGTCAATGGCTTCGATATACCGAATGGTTGAAATCCAGATCACGAAAAAAACTAATTTCCAAATGAAAAATATTCAAAATTCTACAATATAATTGCATAGAACACTTTTTAAGACAACCGTGTACTAGTCTAATTTAATTATGACCAAAAACTAACTAACTAACTATATATATATATATATATATATAGTAAGTACTCTGGCATGTATGGATCTCTCATTTCGTAATGAATTAGAGCACTCTGGCTATTGGGCGTGTATAATGATAATGTATACGCTAAAAAGTCTACCTTCTTCTACCAAGCGCCCATAGCCCATAGAATCGCCGACTGACGCCAATTCGGCCGGGTTTCAATCCTGGGTTAAAAGTAATCGGAATCTAACCGTACTGATGAGCTGTGATACAGCGAAACAGATTTGTCTGTGGATGACTATATATATATATATATATATATATATATATATATATATATATATATCTTACATAAATAATGGTTTTATTTAATACATTAAACAATTTGTTTTCAAGAAGAGTCATATAAATTATAAACAATGAAAGACTATGATAGCTGCCCATTGCAGTGACATCCTTCTGGGTTTAGATATTACCTAGATGATCATTAAAATCCAATTCACTCTTTCCAGTGATATATGTTATCAATTATCCAATTATCCAAAAACTATAACACAGCATTCAAATGTTCCAGGCGTGACATGGCACCACTAATAAAAAAAATTCATGCGATGTTTATGACGTACTAATCTTCAAATAGCCCGTGGCAAAATTTAGGCCCAACCGGAGTATTAGTTTACAAATTACAGTCATTTAAGTAAAGCTATTGTTGCAAATTTTTAAAACAATAGAAAAATCTGAATTTTGCATGTTGATAAAACATTGCTTTCTGATGAGAAAAATACTGTTCAAGCAAAGCATTCAGATTCTGCTTCGTCGGAAACAAAGGTTATGCTGACTTTAAACGCGGTCGTACAGACACAAATGATGCTGAACGTTCAGCTCGCCCCCAAACGGCAGTTATCCCGGAAAATACTACAAAAATCTACAAACTCGTTTTGGCGAATCGTAAACTGAATTTACGTGAGATGGCAGGGGAGTTGAACATATCAGAAAGCAGTGTATTAACTGTTTTGCATGAACATTTGTCAATTTTTACCGTGTTCATAATTGATGTTATTAAGTGTAGGATTTCTCTTTTTATTAGTAATGCTTCCGTTATTTTTAATCTTCTTTTGCATGCAGATGATGATATTATTATCAACGAGGATATCACGGACAGGTTCTAGAAGATCTGAATGTGTATTTATATATAAGTAAAATGAAATTAATTCTTGATAATGGTTAAAAGTATAGCCGAAAGCGCTCTAAATTACAAAAACTTTTTGAGTTTCAAAAAGAAGAAATAATTACGAACACATGAAAAATTTTATAAAAACTTAATGATAATACCTTGTCTGTCATTTTTTAATGAAACCTGTATGAAAGAGAGTTTGTTGCTCAAATACATTATATATATATATTAATGGATATACATATTATCCTTCTTTTTCATGCGTTATGCAATCATCTGTTTCATATTATGAACTCAACGTTTTTCGATTTGAATTAGATATTAGCATTTCTTAAGTTAAGTTCGTTATGAATACTAAATCTGATGTGTGAATATTTTTATTTATTAAATGTACTAGCAGTATCGCCCGGCGTTGCTCGGGTGTAATGAAAGCTTTAAAACTAATCCATTCTTCTAGAGCTAAGACTTTTTGGACGTTGGCACGAAAGATTAAAAAGCAATGGTTGTTTCCAGTTAAAGCGAAACCGTAGACTGAAAGAAAAATGAATGGATGTAAATCAAATTTTGATTTCCTGGTATCGATATCAAATAAGTTTTTTTGTCGTAAACTGATTTTTGAAGGCTAAATAAATCCTCTAAGTAAATGGTATCATGTCTTAGACTAAGAAAGAACGCCAATTATATCTACATAGAGCCAAATCCGAAGCATAAACTAAAATAAAAGGGCTGAAAAAATACAGACATACAAGCAGATAAACAGACAAACACACAAACATCTTGCCTTTTATATATATATATATATATATATATATATGATCGATTTTCTGCACTATTGTAAGAATTTGAAACTTCTGAATATCGTTTCTTATATTTTTGTCTATGAGTGTATCAAATTTGATTAAAATCGGACCACTCCTTCTATAACCCGATTTTTTCGATTATCGATATTTATGGGGGTACCTCGACACAAAACCTAGCTAAGAACACTCACAGAAGCTTATAGTACAACTGTGTACATTTTCAAGAAAATCGATTCAGCCATTTCGGAGTCTATAGTTAACGGACACACACACACACACACACACACACACACACACACACACACACACACACAATTTAGTCAGGTAAATACCGAAACCCCAAAATAGAATGGGATATTAAAATCGTGGGAGAAAAAGAAAGTTATATTTTAGAATCTGATATTATTTATCTCACGTTGTTGAGAAAATCACTAGTTTGTTTACATTGGGGACGAAGCGTTTAAATGAGCATTTTTATTTAAAGAATAAAAATAAAAAATAAAAAGTAATAATTAAAAAATTGGCATAACAGAAAAACAAAAGGAAAAATATATTTAAAAAATAATAGTTAAAAAGAAATAAAGTCGGAAAGTGTAGCGGAAAAATAAATACATACAGAAATACGCACACAGACACATACATATATACATAAACACACAAACAGACGTTTTTTATTTTAATTATTTTTAGGTATTGACGTTGCTAAAGTTAAAATCGTATTAAATTATAAATCGGGCATGCTAATAAATTAATTTTAGTAAAGTAAAATTTAGTTATGTTTATACCGAAACTTAAAAAAGGTATAAAGAACAAAAGTCGTGGGGAAAAAAGAAGAAAAGTATATATATATATAAATAAATTAGTAGTACGAACTAATGGATTGGCACTCCACACTTCGTAGCATTTATTTTTTAACAGTGCTCGATACGTAGTAGAGTAATATTAGTAATAATACTTATTATTGAAGTTTATCATGAAAACATTTCTTTCGCTATATAAGAGCTGTCCTGTTTCAGTGCTATATCATGCGTGATGAGGTACGTGATATAGCACTGAAACACAACATCTCTTCTGTAGCGAAAAAATGTTTTTATCAAAGACTCCAATGATAAGAATATTACTACTATATATATATATATATATATATATATATATATATATATGTGTGTGTGTGTGTGTGTGTGTGTGTGTGTCTGTGTGTGTCTGTGTGAGCGTGCGAGAGAGTCATCAATTTTAATTAATTTAAAACATTTTCGAATTATTTCAAAAATGAAATTCCGCGTCTTTTCCCGTTAGAATTCTGAACAATGCAGAAAAGAATTCAATATTATAACGAAGTTACCTTGAAATAACGTCACCGTATTTTATCAGCCGTGCTTTTCTAAGTGTAACGAGAATATGTCTTTGCATGAGTGTACCATAATGTACACGATGACCGACTTCCGGTCGTTGAGTAGCAATTGGTATTTAGACCGCGTTGGATAACAAGTCATCGGCTTAAGGTCGACTCAAGTTAAGATCCGACATTTAATCCTTTGGTTGGATAAGAAACACATTCATATGACAGATTAATCTGTTAGCTAAACAAAAGAAAGACGCGATAACAAGTTAAGGTCGGGGCCGAAGATGGTTGAGGATAATGAGACATTAAAAAATGCATTAACTGAAGCAAAGAGACGATAGGAGTCGTCTGCCAATTGACAGCTGCAGCTACTTCCGCATAACGACAGTACTTTCGACCTGCTAACGTAGGACACGTAAGATCTGACAAAAAAAAAAACCCAAAAAAAGAAAAACAAACAACAACAACAAAAAACAAAAAACAAAATAAAAAAATTCAAAAAACAAACAAAATAATACAAAATACTGTTTTTCAGCTTGCATCACTTTTTGGGTTGATTTATGCTTAAGACATCGGCTAACTCTGAAATACTTGGCGTGACACCGCAAACAAGGAGATTAAAGGTTGCATTAAATGGACCCTAGAAAAGGCACAAGATAAATGCCATTTTGTGATCCTTAAGTTTATTGTTGATGTATCAGATGAGAGTGTCTCAAACGTGTCAAGAATCTCAATGCGCTTACATCCTCATAATTTTAAGGATGCAAATCTGTTGTAGCTGGTTAAACTTTCGACTTCAACAAGTGTAGGCATGCTTTGGGATAACGTTCTTTTTATGTGAAGCGTCTGTTCAGTACACGGGCGAATATAGCTTTCCATAAATTCCTATCCTTTGTCACACCTGGCAATATTTGTCTTTTTATTATTTCACTATGAGTGTCTAAACCTTCTTTTCTGATTATGTGTCCAAGAAATTTCAATTTCTTCTTTTCGATTCCAGGTATTAGAAGGTCGGTTCTCTGTGCTGGGCCAGGAAGTTTTTCCCGGCTGAAACAATCCTGCACATATACAAATCTACCATCCACCCGTGCATGGAATACTGCTGCCATATCTGGTCAGGTGCCCCTGCTATCCACCTAGGGGTCCTTGAGAAAATTCGACGGAGAATCTGCAATCTGATCGATCTCGACTTGGAAGCTCGGATACAGTCATTTTCTCACCGGGGCAGTTTGGCTTCCCTGTGACTCTTCTACAAGTACTTTCACGGTTTCTGTTCTAATGAACTTAGCTCACTGGTGCCCCCTATATACGAATTTCCTCGAGCCACAAGATTAGCAACTAGGCCCCACCCTTTTACTGGGAAACCAATAAGATGTAAACTCAAATTTTACTCCAGCAGCTTCTTTTCTCGCACTTCCTACATGTGGAATTCCCTTCCATTTACTTGCTTCCCCGACAGTTACAATCTTCAAGAACTTAAATGTAAAGTCAATAGTCATCTTCTATCTCACTAACTTGCATCCTTTCTCTCGTGCTCTCACCTTATTTCTGTAGTATTTTCAACCCTCTCCTACCCGCTTCTTGACACCCCCTTTATTCTGTCAGTCCTCATAACTTTCCTCCTACGTAAACCCCTGCACAAAAGTGGCAGTATAATGCCTTGCTTGGGGCGATACGATTATAAAAAAAATAGTCAGTCAGCTAAGTGCTATACGTAATACGCGCTTGGGCGATAATGTCTCGAAAGATATATGAGTGACTGAAAAGAATTTTTTCCTGCAGTAGGTTGCCATTACTTTCTGTTACCAGCCAATGTTATAGAACCTATAGAACCTAATCTGTCCTGCTTTTCAACCCATAGCCGAGAGGAGAAGAAATGGATTAATACCTTTCCAAAGGGTATTTGTGAATATAATGAATTCAACTGGAATTCGAACTCAGCTCTCTGAGTTCTCATCCCGAGCCGATATTTACTGCACCACAACGCACTTCTGATTCTAAATATAAGTGTCCTTTTTAGTCAGAATTTTCCTGAAACTTCGTCATCAATCACATTTTTAGTCCACAATATTACCAGGATCCTGTGTGTGGAATCAAGTCTATTTTTCACCTGTGATGAAATTGTTGAAATATCAGGGTTGATATTACATAGCAGTTAAGCATCATTTTCTTTGATTCTAATGAAATTTTCATATTTCTTAGGCTTTTGGAAGGCATCTTTTGCTATTCTAACGCGCGTTCAGATTTCTATGTCCCATTTTCTACCACATGTTAAAAGAAACTTCCAGGCTTTTGTACTTGTTTGATTTTGACATCCCCAATTCGTAGATGGCATTTTGAGCTGCAATTTTTGCTAACGTTCATGCATTATGTCTTCGTATAATTGATAGTTCTTTCTTTTTGCTTTCTTGTTATACCTTCTTAAAGAGTTTCTGGTGTTTTCCTTTTTTGTCTGACACTAAAAAGAGTGTCATTTATATATCTTGCGTTGTCAAATTTATGCCTACTGCTAATAAACCCCAGTAGGACTCCTATTTCTCTTAAGATATAGAAAAAAGAAAAAAGTTTAATAAATCCAGTGAGAACATATCTTACACCTTTTTCTATATTTTGCATATTAACGCAAATGATTTTATATGCAGGCGGTTATCTTTCAGTATAATCTCTGGATTATTCTAATGTCTTTCGGAAAAATTACTTCTTGGCTATCCTAATGTTTTTCATAACAGCCACAAATAGACCTCTGTCCTCTACCTTATCAAATGCGTTTGCCTAATCATTGAGATAATCAAGTTATCATTTTTCGGAGTATGCCTCTTTTCTTTGCATCTGTCCAAACGTTACATATTATAAATGCTTTTTGTTTTCAAAGAAGAAATGTGTTTAATATTTAGTCTCTTTAAATATTTACACTCACATTCCGATATACGCAATTCATTTGCAAAACTATCCTTTCTCATTATGCATCCCAGAATTTCAACTGCTGTATTCGGACGTCTGCAACCATGGCTCTTCAAACCATTGCCCTTAGTAAAGACAAAAAGAGTAGTTTTTTTTATCGTCTCCACGGTTTCGAAGTCAAAGTTGTCCTTCTTCAAGACTAGTTGCTTAATTATGCTAGAGAGCACAGTCTGGTCTGCTGTTTAACCCATAATTAGGGAGTAAGGAACGTTGATTCATAGCTTTCTCAGAGGTATTAATGCGATTTATAAACAAATTGTACCAGGCAGAATTTAGGTAGGACGCCGATTTCATCGTTTGTGTTGTTAATTGTTAATTCAACTCTATTTACACATCTAATACTAATAATCAGTTCATGAGCAACCTACATAGAACTAAAGAAATTCCAATCGAATTTTATTAATAGTTTATAGCGATTCATTTGATAATTTCAAATATTATTACATCTATCATTACTAAAGCGATGGAATGCAACAGTAATTAAATGTTTAAAGATCTGATTCGACGTACGAAATTTTATCAAAAACATATTAAAAAAAAGGCATTGAGCAAATGAAAATGCAGCCATTGTAAATGACAATACAAAAAAAAAAAAAGAAAGAAAAAGAAACGGAGAAAGAAAAAGAAACAAAGAGAAAATAAAAAGTAGTAACTGGTTTTCGTTCCTCTCTCATCGGTTGAATAATTAAAATACAGGGTTTTCAACAACAACAACAACAAAAAAAAATCGACATCATTTAAAATGTCTCATGCAAACGAAATTAAATAGGTTTTCTGTTGAACAATTAAATATTTACAAAATTCGAACAATATATTCAAAGGGATGTAGATTTTATAAACGATTTCACAAAGTTTCACAAATGTTCAATATGTGCACCTCTTGTGACACGACACACCTCAAGTCGGTAGTTCAGCTCCTGTCAAACACGCTTTAGCATGTCGTAACATTCTCCAGTGCCTCAGTGAGTCTCTGCTTAAGTTCTTCTAGGAAGAGGAGGGGATATAGACCTGTCAATTCACATAGCTCAATTTGAAAAAAATTCAACATGGTTAGCATTTCAACTGCACATTTTCATTATCACTAACATTCCCGATCCATCTGCCTGGTCGATTCTCATTAAGAAAAGTATGTACTGAAAAGATTCACATTAAGTTGAAGATAACAGCTTTAGGACAATAAAAAGAAATTGAAGAGATTTGGTTGATATAATGACTAATATTTCACAGTAGTTTTTGACTCGAATCAAGAAATGGAATCAACAATCCAACAAACTGAATTGGAATGAAAAAAAGGGACTTCTACTCCTATGCGCCGTGTCACATTAAAGCGACAGCGGTCATATTTATCCATTTATAGCAATGTTTGTTCATTTACCAAATCTCCCATTTTCGTTCCACCATCCCTTCACACAAGCTCGTCAGTTAGAGTCTCATGGACCAGTCAATCAGTCAGTCAGTCAGTCAGTCAGTCAGTTGACATCACGGGATACACACTTGGGCGATCGTGTCTCTTTCAAAACATGATTGACTAGGCAGAATATTTCCCTGCAGTAAGTTGCTATTTCTTTCTGCGTTAGACTGGTTACCAAACAAGGCTATAGAACTCATTCTGTCCTGCTATTCAAACCATAGCTGCAGAGAGATGAGATATAGTCATACCTTTCTCAAGGGGATTTGCGCGTAAGTGAATGAACTGGTATTCGAACCCGAACCATCAATTGAAATGCAACACACAGTCCGATGACTCGATACTTTCTCTTTTATCTTTGATATATTCTGTATGAATCAAATTCTCCAAGCGCTTTTTCCTCATGTATCCAAGAAATTTCAGCTGTCTCTTCCAGAGTTTGAACTTAAGTATTCTTTTGTTGCCCTTTCCCTTACCACTTCTTCTTTGCTCATATTCTCTGTTCATGGTATTCTCAGCATGTTTCTGTAGAACCACGTTTCTGGCAACTACAGTGTTCCAGAGAGGAGTTTGTCAAATATACACTACGCTATGAGAGGATTACGTACTCTTAGAACATAGAAGTTTTGCTTTGTTTTGAATTATTTTTTATGCATCTCAGTACTTTGCTCAGATTTTACAAGGCATCTTTTGCTATTGCAATGCGTGTTAGAATGTTGGCGTCGCATTTTGCATCCTATTTTTAAACACTTCTTAGATACTGAAACTTCTGTAATTGCTTGGTGCTGATATCACCAATTCGAAATCGGTATCTTGAATATTTCCCTTATTGACAGGCATTTCTTTCTTCAGGTTTTCTCTACGGAAAATGCAGATTATAAATCTGGAGAAACTTTTCTTTCACAGAAAGTAATATTCTTAGCGAAAAAAAATATAGTAAATTTTCAATTTTGATTAGAGAAGCATTTACTGAACAATTTAAAATTATTTAATTGAATCAAATTAAAGAAAATCTTAATATATAGAATCGCCAACTGATGTCAATTCGGTCAGGTTTAAATCCTGGCTAAATGCAATCGTATCTCTAACCGTACTGATGAGCTGTGATACAGCGAAAGCGATCTGTCTGCGGATGACTATATATATATATATATATATCGAAGAGTAATTTGAACATTTATCCCATCAGTGAGACCAAAATATTGATCTCTTTATTTTGTATTCACCTCTTTTATTGGGTTGACCTTTTTTCCTTACCGTGTTTGGCAGCTTAAGGATTTTTAAAGTCATGGTTGGGTATTTATATTCTTGTGTGTATTTGTGTTTATGGGCTGTGCGTGTAATTTTTTTATTTGGTAAATGTTATATTATTTTTCGCTATTTGTCGTGATTGAGTGTTTGTATATCTATATTATTATTTGGATGAATTTGTAAGAGGTCGACCTAAATAACAAGAACAAACCAACTAAAATAAGCACTTAAGCGGAAACCTATTCAATATAAAAAAATTATTCAGGTATTTACCCACGCACATAAAAAAAACAATATGCTTAAAAAAGTAATAAAAATCATTAAAAATAAATCAAATACCTGTATAATAAAAAGAAAAATTAAAAAAAGAAAAAGAAAACTAACCAATCGCAAATATGGCTAATCCCACAAGATATCAAATCACACCAAGCTCCATATGAATAAAAAAAAAACGAGACTCAACAGTAAGATACCTAGCACCGATAAGTGAGGCCATCATAATGGTGTCCTCACGAAACATCGAAGTCATCATGAAACTACTCAGTTAAAGCGACACATTCTTTGCACCAAAACTATCAACACTTTATCTCCAGAGATCAGAGATCGAGCACTTTACGATAAAAAACCTGCTTCCCAAAATACCTTTTATCAGTAAACTTACTGAAAAACAACGATCTTTGCGACAAAGTCATCCGCAGACAGATCTGTTTTGCAGTTCATCAGTGCGGTTAGACATCTCATTGCTTTTAACTAGGATTGAAACCCAAACGAATTGTCATCAGTCGGTGATTCTACCTCTGAGCTATGGGAGCTCGGTGGAAGAAGGCATACTTTTTAGCCTGTATATAATCATTATACACGCCCAATAGCTGAGAGTGTTCTAATTCATTGCTGAATGAACGATGCGTAGATGCCAGAGTAGCTACTGTTTTTCAAAGTCTACCATTCTTCCAGAGTGCTCAATCAGGGTGTGAGAGCGTAAATAGTCATCCGCAGCCAGATCTGTTTCGCTGTATCACAGCTCTTCAGTACGGTTAGACAGCCGATTGCTTTTTACCCAGGATTGAAACCCGACCGAATTAGCGTCAGTCGACGATTCTACCTCTGTATATATATATACATACATTTATATTTAGCAAATCGTATATATATATATATATATATAAATATATATATATGTGTGTGTGTGTGTGTGTGTGTGTGTGTGTGTGTGTGTGTAAATATCCTGCATCTATACCACGACTTGGAAGAAAAAGTTCAAAAACTTAAAAGAAATACCTTGTAAAATATGAATGTGAAAAATACAATTATACACACTATATAAAACGCAGATAATTTAACATATTTAAGAGAAGGCCAATAGTTTAAACAGAACAAACAAGATAACCAACCTTGAAAAACTGAAAATAACAAAAATTAAAATAAAATATTGAGTAAATAATAAACACACTACGAATAGACATAAAAGTAAAAGTAAATTTAATAATAATAATACTAATAACATAATCATTAATAAATAATGAGTAAAAAATTAACAAGCAACGCTATAAAATAACTACCAATAACAGTATTAGAATTCCCAATTATTCCTACTCAATAGCCTGTAGAATAATATGAAACATAACCGTCATCGCCTGCATAATAACCGTAAGGATAATCCGATAGAGCTTGATATATATATATATATATATATATATACAAGAATGAAGAATTATATCATGTTCTATTACCACACCGTGCTACTCAAAGTTTCATATATAAATAATTTTATCATTTAATTTAAATAACCATTATTAAAACCCTGGCTGATTTATGCGCAATTTTTAGACACTTTAGTTAAATGTAATGGTTAAGTTTAAATTCTGGAAATATTTTAAAACAAGCTGAAAAATCTGAATAGATGAAAAAGTAAAAAAACAAAAACAAAGAACCTTTCAGAAGAATGTTGCTTCAACAATAACATATATGACAACGAAAGTAAAAGTATTTCATGGGTGTTCTCTTTTTTAAATTAATCTTAAAATAACAGTGCTTTGTTTCATAAAGATAATTTCTCAAACTTTTCATTATTGTAATTAAATAGCTAGGAAACAGGATTATCATAAACAAAAATTTAATTACGCTACACTCAGTCAGTTAAGTGCCATACGTGATACACGCTTTAGCGATCAGGTCTCGAAAGAAAATTTTCCCGCAGTGGGTTACCATTACTTTCTGCGGTAGACTGATTACCAACCATTATTATAGAATCCAATATGTTCTGTTATTTAACCCATAACCGGAGACAGAAGAGACGGATTAATACTTTTCTCAAGGGTATTTTGCAAGTAAGTGAATGCAACAAATTCGACTGGATGTCGAACTCGGCACTTCGATTTCTTGTTCCGAGCAGATATCCACTGCTCTACAACGCACATCCAGTTAAGGTACAATGGCAATCGAAATAGAAATAATATAAGCTAGTAGTTCCACCATCTTTAAAAGAAACCACCATTAATCCACTTGGAACGTATCGACCAGGCGAAAAGGGAGGTAAGCATTGCTTGGGCTTTCATGCTTGCCATGGTGACCGGAATAAATATAAATAATTCCTATTATCAACTATTGTTCTTATTGCCTGTAATGCCTTTGGAATCTTGTCTTTGAAGTTTCATGCTTGTTTCATTTATATCAATTGTTTGAAAAATTTCTTTTGTCATTGTATGTGAAGTAGTTACAGTTTGTCCTTGTTTTCAACGATTTTTGAGTCTTCTTTTGGCCTTTAGCGATATGCGTGTTCCATTAGCAGCGGCAATGTAAGCAAAAACTCATTAGTGCTAAATCAATAGATAGAAAATCTATTGGGAAAACAGGACGCTAGCAAAATAATAAAAACGGCCCTTTTCTTATATTTCAGATGAAATGCAACGCGACAAAAGAAAATAACTTTGTAAACTTGGTAGACTTGGAGATATTCAATTTGCTGTTTCATATGATACAAGAATCAGCTACAAAGAAACTGTAAAGATTGCTAAATATCCGGATCTGGCTAGTTAGCTGAAGGAACTATGGGACCTGACTGTGGAAGTAATTTGTGTAGTAATGGATAAAATTGGAACACCATCTAGAAAATTGAAAGAATGACCAGGGAAAATTGAAACTAAAACTAAGATTGTTAATCCCCACAAATTATTTAATTTTCTAGAATTCCCCGAAAAAATCTCGAGTTAAGAATAGTTTTTTTTGTCACCATGTCTCAAGAATATCACTACACTAAAATAATAATAATAATTCGAAATTTCGAAAATGTAGCCCATAAGGTCAACAACAGTTCCAGTTGTAGTTAAAGCCCTAGGGTTAGTTTGGAAATGGTTCCGATATTCACATTGAAAGGATTCCTGGTAGCTCAAGCCTTAAAGAAATACAGAAAATTGTACAACTCTCATCATCCGAATGGCATTATTGATGTAAAATGCTATGGTATTTGGGGTTCTTTTAAAAAAAATACACAGTATAAAATGCCATGATGCCATTTCTGACCTTAGATCTTTGGTTGTATTATAACTCGTTTCTAGCGGTTATATTATAAAGTCTTGCTTAAACACTCACAGTGACGTTTTGAAGAAATACTTCGAAGTTTGACTCCAACAATTTTTTACGCTACTTGAAGTTCTTATTGAAGCCTCTAGACAAGACCATTTGTGTCACTGAGGGTAGGTTATTTACTCCACGACATCACTATTTCGAGATTTCTATTTATTAGTAAATCTGATTTTTTATTCATTAGTGGTTACCCAGTTTTGTCCTTATTTTCGATATGAGGACAAAACTGGAAGCGGCCGAAATGTGGTTCTACAGAAGGATGCTACGGATATCGTGGACTGAGCATACAAGCAACGACGAGGTGTTAGAAAGAATGGCAACAAAAAGGAAATTGATGCTGAGCATCAGGAAGAGACAACTGAAGTTCCTGGGACATGCAATGAGGAAGGAGAGCCTGGAGAACCTGATATTGACTGGACAGATAGAAGGAAGGAGAGACAGAGGAAGGCAGCGGATAACATATTTGCAGGGACTGACCAGGTGGATGACGGAACGGGGGTTGCCAGGAGCAACAGGAGCAAACATACTAAGAGCCACAAGGGATAGGGAGACGTGGAGAGCCATGATCGCCTACGTCCTGAGGGGACAGGGCACATAGAAGAAGAAGAAGAAGAAGTGGTTACCCCCTTCTCTTTCTGGCTTGTTGCTAACGTACTTAACTTTTTATATTTTACATTTTGAATAAACATCCATTTTTTGTTCATTTCTTTTCCTGGGAATCGTACTAGAACGTTTAAAGAATTCTTGGGGTGCTGGTACATCAAAAAATCATACATTACTTTCATAGATTCTTCCATTCTTTGTGCAAACAACCAATACACAGTTATATAACAAGTAAACGTTCAAGCCTGGTTTACGTTCTTTCGTTCTTTTTACAATAGCAGGACTTGTTCTGCTTTTTCTTTTATTTCTTCCAGTGTAACTAGTAATTTGGGTACGATATTGATAATACATTTTTTATTTTCAATTTTAATGCTTCAAAGACGGTGTCCTCTAACGGTTCAGTACTTTTGGCATATACTTTTATAACCCATTGGTATTCCATCATAGAATCGTAATTTTATAAGAGATAACCTTTATAATCTATTCGTTGTATGCGTAGGAATTCCTTTCTTAGAATTAAAAGTTAATAATAGAGGTATGTGGTCTGTCTGCAAACAAAAACCATTTCCGTGGATAAGTTTGTGATTTTTTCACTTCAAACACAATTATTAACACCTCTTTTTTATATGGCTGTATTTTTTCTGGTTGTAGTAGCGAACCGGAAGTATATGCGACTGCTTTTATAATACCGTCATCGTATGTATATAAAATTACTGCTCTTAGTCCATAATCACTAGCATCTGAAACCACCACGATTTCTGCTTTTGGATCGTAGTGTGTGAGTGATAAGTCTGATACTAGTATTTTTATTTCTTCAAACACCTTCTGATACTTATCAGTCCAGTTCCACTTTACGCCATTTTTAAGCAAATGGTTTAGTATAGCTCTCACATTTTGCACACTAGGTACATAAATTTGATAGTAGTTTACTATTTTTAAAAGAAAACCTTGCAAACTAGTAAAGTTTATTAGGGAAGGCATTTTCTTTAATTGCACTTACCGTCGATAGATCTGGTTGACGACTAAATTTGTCAATGATTTGTCTTAGGTACTTAATTTTCGGTAAAAATAATTTGCATTTTTCTTCACTAAGTTTGAATCCGTATTCTCGTATTTTTTCAAAAAAACTGTGTTCACAAGCCCGTTATGTTGTTCCTTAGATATACTTTTAATTAATATATAATCCAGATAAGCAACTGTGAAATCGCAATCTGCAAGCATGATATCCATAGCTTGTTGAAATATACCTGGAGCTACCTTAATACCAAAAGAAATCGGTTGAACTAAGACAATCCCTTTTGTGTATTTATAGTTGTTAACTCTGAACATTCTTCTGAAACTTATATTTGTAAATATGCTTCAGAAAGATCCAGCTTTGAAAAAAAAATTCTAGCGTTTAACTTCGCAAAACTTTTCTCTCGACTAGTTATTTTGGTATGATTCATTTCCTCATTAATGAATCTGTCCTGAATACATGAATTCATAAAAACTTTGCTTGTATTCAGGGTTAATTAAAGCTTACATTTAAGTCAATACGAATCTACCACAGTTTAATGAACTCTTGTTGTTAGCCATTTTGATAATGACTTATCTACTCTGTGCAGAGAAAACTATTATTGACCCCCAAAGCGTCTGACGCCAACTTGAATATCGTCACTGGAGAAGGACTTTCCTCAACTTTGTAAGTACCTGCTGCGACGAAAGTTGCACTACCTCACGAAATATATCTCAATACAAGTTTTTGAGTATTTCGCAGATGCACCTTCCTACGAAGAGACTTTAACAATATTCGTCAGGATAAATGAAATTGTATCTTGACACTGGCTAGGAGGCGTTAACTGATCACAGATTCAATTGCTGGATTTTATCAAAACTTAATAAAACTAAGGACTGTTCATTTTCTTCGGTGTCAGAGGAACATTATCGAGCCGAATAGATACGTGCCTTCATAAATGGGATTCGGTCCCCGGATATCTGACAAAGAATAATAAAAAATAGCACCTTGACGTTACAGCAGGCCTATGACCAAGCAAAATGTACTAAAGTCAGCAAACAAAATGCTAAAAAGTACGATACAAATGCAGTAACGTCAAAGACCTCTTCCCCTACCCATCTAAACTAAGCTCTCAAAAACAAACAAACAAAAAAACAAAAACAAAAAACAAATATACAGCCTTAACATGTTTCTTTTTTTCTGCGAAGGCAAGAAAAATGCAAGGTTATTTATTACCGAACGCATACATATATTTGCTATTTTCTTTTTTCTATACTTTTCCGTTAATATTTCTGAAGTGCAATGATAAAAAATCTATTTCTCTTTTCAGGTGTACTCTGCGTAAACCTTCTGAGGATTTTTCGTCACCGATAGATTCTTTGAGCGTTTTGAATTATCAACATAGTTTAATTTCCCAATTAATATTATTATTATTTCTGCTGTATAATTATTTTCTCCTACGTTCCAGCCAGAGCCCCAACATCAGAAATTGTAACATGACATTTTCAGCTAAACATTTGTGCAAAAACCAAAAACAACCAAGAAACTACAAATCTATACACAGTTTACATAGATAAAGTCCTTCGTAGGTGTGTTTGTTATTAACCATTTTTGGTATTTACTAAAGACATGTATGAACCTATCTGAAACTTTTTCAATCCAACCCAGGAACCCAAACACAACTAGAGTTATCCATGTTTTCATGCGCCGCCTTCTTCTTCTTCTTCTTCTTCTTCTTCTTCTTCTTCTTCTTCTTCTTCTTCTTATTATTATTATTATTATTATTATTATTATTGAGATATACATCTCTAGAAACCATTTTCGTTCTGTATCTGATTGAGAATGTTCGCGGTACCACATCTTTCTAAGTTAAAAAAAAAAAAAACTTCCCGGAAAACTAATAATAATAAGCATACTACTACTACTACTACTACTACTACTACTAATAATAATAATAATAAACGAAAAGAAGAAAACTTACCTACTAATTGATATGGCTTGCTCAGCGGATTAAAATATAGCAACAGAAGAATTTGAAAGACTATCGAAGTATAAAAACCTGGAAATAAAAATAAATAAAAATGTGGAAATTGAAAACAAGAATAGAAGTCATAGTAGGTACACTTGGAATGATAAAAAAGGGAACACAGCAACAAATGGAAAAAATCCATGTGAAGCCCAGCTTAAGAGAAATACAAAAAAATGTCTTGATAAGTAAAGCCCACACACTAAGAAGAATTGTGTCCATGTAATGTAAATGATGTTATGGGATTTAGAAAAACAAATCATAAAAAGTAGTCATAACAACACACCACCACCTGCCTTAGCTTATCCAGTAGATTTGGTGGGTAGTATGACCATAGTAGAAATCGAAATATAATAATAATAATAATAATAAGAAGAATAAGAAGAATAAGAAAACAAGATTTTTCAGACTGATACAAAGAGATTTTACAGGGAAATAGGTAAAAAAAGAATTGAAGTGACAGTACCCCCCAGAATGGAAGAAGTCACACAGTTCTGGGAAAAGATATGGGCTTGCCCTAAAGAACTTAGCAAGGAAGTACATTGGATTACGCAGGAGATAGAACGAATGAAAAATAAACCCGAACAGACATGGTCTGGAATTACAGAAGACGATGTTAAATTTGCACTAAAAAAAGCACATAATTGGAAATTCCCAGGCATAGATAAAATTCCTAACTTTTGGATATATTATTTAAATGCAGCACATAAAAAAATAGCCAAAGAACTTCAAGAAATGGTTGACGATCCCACTAAAATTCCTGCATGGATGACCAAAGGAATTACATTTCTTCTTCCCAAGAATGGTGAAACAAACAACCCGAAAAACTACAGACCAATTACATGTCTTCCGACAACATATAAACTACTAACATCTATTTTAACAAAACAAACATATTTATTCTTAGAAAGAAATGACATAATACCGCTTGAACAAAAAGGGTGCAAACGTGGCTGTTATGGTTGTAAAGACCAATTGTTAATTAACAAAATGATCCTGAAAAACTGCTACAATACAAAGAAAAATCTTAGTACTGCCTGGATAGACTACCGAAAGGCATTCGATAGTGTGCCACATGAATGGATTTTAAAGACTTTAAATATATACAAGATATCGCCCGTCATCATCAATTTCATCAAACAGTGCATGTCTATATGGAAAACAACCCTTTACCTCAATCATATAAATGGAACCTATAAGTCTGATGAAATAAACATCAAAAGAGGTATATTTCAAGGTGATTCTTTATCTCCCTTACTATTCTGCATATCATTAATAACACTAACCAGTCAACTTAATAAGACAGAATGTGGTTATAAAATAGGCCAAAAGAAAATAAGCCATCTATTTTACATGGATGACTTAAAGTTATATGCTAAGAATGATAATGAGCTGGAAGGTCTTCTGCAAACTGTAAAATGCTTCAGCGAAGACATTGGAATGAAATTTAATTTGAATAAATGTGCTACAGCTACAGTTTTACGTGGATCAATACAAGAAACATCCTCAATTAGCCTAGACCCTGCTGTAACAATAAAAGAATTGAAACCAGAAGAAGCTTATAAATACCTAGGTGTAAATGAGAGCGAAAACATTCACCATAAAAAAATGAAAGAAATAGTGCGTAAAGAGTACTATAGAAGGCTACGAATGATATTAAAAACTGAATTAAATTCACAGAATAGAGTTATGGCCATTAATAGCCTTGCAATCCCAGTTGTCCAATATAGCTTCAACATCTTAAACTGGACTCTAAACGACATCAGGCGAATGGATGCTAAAACAAGAAAGCTTCTTTCTAAGCATAAGATGCATCATCCAAAGGCTGATGTAGACCGTCTATACATACCCCGTAAAGAAGGTGGAAGGGGTCTTATTCAGCTGGAATTGTCATACAAGACAACAATTATTGGCTTACTAACATACATAGAAACAACAAAGGATTGGATGATACAATTAGTAAGGCAACATGAAGAAAGAAAGAAAAAATATTCAATAATAAAAGAAGGCAGTAAATACAAACAAGATTTACAGTTAGTAGATTCTGTAGAAAAGCAAAACAGTAGCCAAGAACCAACTATTGCGGCAAAAAATATGAAAATGAAAGCCAAAGATAAAGCTCTTGAAAAGATGAAACAGCGCTGGCAAGACAAACCTCTGCATGGCCAATATCCAGTACGTGCCAATAAATCCAATGTTGACAAAGTTAATACTCATCGATGGTTACGTGCATCTGGATTAAAGTCTGAAACTGAAGGATTTATACTTGCAGCACAAGACCAAAGTCTTTTCACGAGAAACTTTCAGGCAAATATTATGCATAATAATATGGATCCAAAATGCAGGTTTTGTGATAAACACCAAGAAACAATAGACCACCTAATCTCAGGCTGTTCTGTGCTTGCCCCAAACGAATATAAAAATCGCCACGATAGAGTTGGGCAATATTTACATTGGGCAATGTGCAAACATTATGGAAAAGCTGTAAACAAACACTGGTATGAACATCATCCAGCACCGGTTACAGAAATAGAAGATGTAACCATTCTATGGGATTACACCATCTACACAGACAGAAAAATTGAAGCCAACAGGCCAGACATTATTGTTAAAAACCAGAAGGAGAAAACTTGTCTATTAATTGATATGGCTTGTCCAGCGGATTGTAACATAGCAACCAAGGAATTTGAAAAACTGTCAAAATATAAAGACCTGGAAATTGAAATAGAAAAAATGTGGAAATTGAAAACAAGAGTTGTACCAGTGATAGTAGGTGCACTTGGAATGATAAAATGGAACAAAACAACATATTGAAAGAATCCCTGGAAACCCCAGCTTAAGAGATATACAAAAAATTGTCTTATTAAGTACAGCCCACACACTAAGGCAAACGTTATCTATGTAATGCTGGGAATGATAGGGAAGATAGAAAAACATGAAATGGAGTCATAACAACACGCCACTACCTGCCTTAGGTCTCCCCGCAGACTTGGTTGATAGTAAGACCAAAGCAGAAATCGAAATATGATGAAAAATGACATAATAATAATAATAATAATAAATAACATTGACAATTTCAGTTGTGTTTGAGTCCCTGGGTTGGATTGGAAAAAGGTACTGATAGGTTAATTTAAGGGTCCATGACATCCTATGTCATTAGCAAATACCAAAAATGGGTGCTTACAAACACAGCATATACTCTACGAAGGACTTTCTCTATGTAAGCTATATATTTGTTTGTAGTTTTTCTGTTTTTTATTTTATTTTTTTATTTTTTTTTACAAATATTTAGTTGAAAATGGCATGTTGCCATTTCTTACCTTGGATCTTCGGTTGAGACCTGGGAGGAAACAATTAAACAATTATACAACAGAAATAATAATAATAGACATTATTGTTAAAAACCAGAAGGAGAAAACTTGTCTATTAATTGATATGGCTTGTCCAGCGGATTGTAACATAGCAATCAAGGAATTTGAAAAACTGTCAAAATATAAAGACCTGGAAATTGAAATAGAAAAAATGTGGAAATTGAAAACAAGAGTTGTGCCAGTGATAGTAGGTGCACTTGGAATGATAAAAAATGGAACAAACCAACACATTGAAAGAATCCCTGGAAACCCCAGCTTAAGAGATATACAAAAAATTGTATTATTAAGTACAGCCCACACACTAAGGAAAACGTTATCTATGTAATGCTGGGGATGATAGGGAGGATAGAAAAACATGAAATGGAGTCATAACAACACGCCACTACCTGCCTTAGGTCTCCCCGCAGACTTGGTTGGTAGTGAGACCAATGCAGAAATCGAAATATGATGAAAAATGACATAATAATAACAACTGCGGAAATTAAACTCTATGTGGAGAATTCAAAACGCTAAAAGAATTTATCGGTGACAAACAATCATCAGAAGGTTTACGCAGAGTGCACCTGAAAAAAGAAACAAATTTTTTTAACATTGCATTTCAGAAATATTAACGTAAAATAAATAAGAAGAAAACAGCATTTTTTTTTACTACAGAAAAAGTTCATGCGCTAAACAGGCGTACAAGAATATAAAACCAGTTACGTGCGCATAAAGAAATGAATCTACTGAGAATTACCCAGTTTGGGTTTGACCATAGAAATAACTGATATTGGGAAAGAACTACAAAATAAACAGTATAGTGTCGTTAGCGACAACCCAATCGAGTAAGAGGACCAGGTTCAATTGCAGTAGAGTAATGAAGAAATGGCAGTTTGAGAGTGAGTGATACTATACTAGCAGATCATTGGGGAAAGACGAAAGAAAGCAAAACAATTGAAAATAAAATAAAAGGTTGTAATTGGGGAATTGAAAAAATGTAGCACAAGACACGAGAAGTGGACCTATAACAAGTGACGCACTCGAGATCATGCCAACATCTCTAGGATTGAGATTAGATATGAATTGGGCTGCTTCGTTTACAGCGCTAGGTAGGGATACGGGGAAAGTGGCTTGTGATCTGAGGAGACTTTCTCTTACTCAGTCTCCTGGGATATATACAAGGTATATGGTTTGCAGCTGAATAATAATAATAATAATAATAATAATAATAATAATAATAATAATAATAAAGACAATAGTAATAATAATAAGTAAATAATAATAATAAGCAAATAATGATGTAAAAGAGTGTAGACTTATAAACAGGGAAATAATGAACTAAATCCTTCTACTTTACAAACACTGAAGCAAGAAACATCTGGAAAGCGCTAGGATCATTGAGAATTCGTAGATTCTAGTTAAAAAAATTTACAACTCATTTTTTAAAATATTTAATCCCAAGCAAGGCAATAAAGCTACTAAGGTTCAAAGGGTCACTCAGGGTAAAAAAACAAAACAAAACAAAAAAAAACTAGGAAACGATAGTGAGTAGAAAGAACAATAAAAACAAATTACGGAAGGAGAGAAGATGGCAATTGCATTTTGATATTTCAGATCGTGGTTAGCAGAGGAGAAAGCAGCCAGAAGGGAGTTCTTTACATGCGAGAAGTGCGAGAGAAGAAACTATTAAAAAAGAACTAACAGTTACATCTAGCTATTTCGACAATAAGGCCTTGTTTTCAATATTCTATATTGTAGATTACTGTGTTCATTTTTATTTTTGCCAAAAGGTTTCAGCCGTTTTGCTCTCCCGGCTTCTTCAGGTACTTGTCGGTTCAAAACACTTTCAAGAAAGTTTGAACTGAGCGTTTTATTTAATTTACGTGAGTAGATTGTTCTCATTCTGTTGACCATTTCTTGGGGAGATAACTCGTCTAGTCTTATTTAGTACTTCCCTGTTATTGCTCACTCCGTTTCCACGTTAAGAATAGACTGGTGGCTTCAATGTTGGTTCGTGAATTAGTGAGTTGATTCTCTGTGTCGGGCACGGTGTAGTTGGACTTAGGGAAAATGCGGTGAGCAGTAACAGAAGAACCAGACGAGATATCAGCGTAATGAGAACGATCTATTCCACAGATTGGATAAGGGTTTCAGTTTCCCAAGTCCACAGACACCTGATGAAGGTCAGAGGGCATAACGCTCGGAATGATGTCATAATAACAATGAAGATAAAGACAATAATCTACGTGTAAATAATGATAATTCTCCATCTTAGAAATTCACAGAAATGTTATACTGTGTAAACAGCTTGGAAATTGTCTAAACAAGAAATAAGACACAGATTTGATTGCTGAATACTAAACAAACCTCATCATATAAATAAATAAACATAACAGGACAGAACACAGGCGACTAACTACAGAGCATATATTTTCGTAACCATAATATATGAGAATCGGAAGGGAGAAATATAGAAATCTATGTTAACAAAGATAAATGATCTGTTCTTCAGTATTCTTGGAAAGTAGAATCCAGAGACAAAAGTAAGGATGCTACTATAGCGTGAGGTCTACATCAATATATCGTCTACCCAGGTGCAGCGCGGAGGTCTACCATGCCCCTTCCCTCACTTAGCCATTATGTGGATCCAGCGACAGGAGCATACACTCAGGCAGTTGAGCAGTTGTGGTTGGGTGCTAAAACTATCAGATTTTTCTCTCTCTTAATCTCTCTCTCCCACTCTTTCTCTCTCTTGCTCTTCTTTTATTAATTATTAATTTCACATGACAAAGGCAAAAATTTACCTTATATCAGGTGATTATCGACAATAATAATGCTTCCTAAACATAAACTCACTTTCAGGTAAGCTTTATCTATTTTTGAGCCCTTTAATTATTTAGTTTATCAATTTACTTATTCATTTTCTACGCGTATAAGCTTCTTGAGTAATTCAAGCAAATGCAGCCATTCAAGCAAATGCCGGTATTCAAGCAAATACCGGTATTACTGAATCGTTATTCGATGACGATGGACAAACATATTCAATTATAAATGGGCCTGTCTTGTGGTTGAGATAGCTTTGCATTTTCCTCTTGTATTAGATACCAAAGAGAATTGCTACTGGGTAATTTTATCACAGACGTTGAAACCAAGATTTCGGATACTGATTTTCAGGGTAGGCTTTTTCCACTTCACAAAGTTAGCACAAAATATTCCTCCAACATTGTTTCGTCATGCCTTACAGTCGAAATGTTAGCGTATAAGGGTCCCTCTTCCATTTTCCTACCTATCGGAAGATAACTATCCCACGTCGAGTCTCTACTATATCTCGTGCCGGTATGTCCCCAAAACGTGGAAAGCTCGTTTGAAACTCAAAAGGAAACGAAAGATGAAAATAAATACCGCTACGAGAAATGAGTACCCGAACAATGTCTCCAGTATATTTAGTTGTTTGATTTCAAGGATTTACGCGCACGGTCTGGTTTGGAAGGTAAGTGACACTTAAGACAACTTTTAACATCTCAGGCTAGCAGATCAGCTTTTTTCCTGAACCCTTTCCCCTACTAACTCACTGTTTATCTCAACATCATGACGCGTGTCTGACAATTGTAACAGGCGGTATTGGAACTACCACGTGTGACAGTTTTGTCACCGCTAATGGGCAGTTCATAACTTAAATATTTCAATTTTCAATATGATTATTAATATAAGCCTGAAACTGAAAATGTACTGTTTGATTGTCACCTGTTCCCAAAAGGTTTAATTTATGTCTTTTTGATTTTATTCTCTCTTTGCTAAGTGGATGGGTTCATCGTGGTCAATAAACAAGAAACACTTGAGGGCGAGATGAAGCCACACCATCCCCTTCTAGATGGGAGTCTCAATGATCAGGCTACAGAGGTAGGTATTTTACACAGGAATCCGACATTGGGGTTCGAGTTCTAAGATGTCATCTTCTTTAACTTGAACGGCAATAAATTAAGCGTAGTGAATGCTAGTGCAGGATGTGCTTTTTGATGCAGTGGATATCAGCTCCGAACGAGAAATCGGAGATTCGAGTTCGAATTCCAATTGAATTCACTGCATTCACTTACGCGGAATACCCTTGGAAGAAGTATTAATCCGTCTCATTTCCCTCCAGCTATTGGTTAAATAGCAGGATAGATTGGGTTCTATAGCCTTTGTTAGCAACCAGTCCTCTGCATAAAGTAATGACAACCCACCACGAGAAAATCTTCTGATTAGTCAGTCATGTCTCTTTCGAGACATGATCGCCCAAACGTGACCCTTAAATGACTGAAATGTCATTACATTACTACTTACATGTAGCAATGCAGTCAGTGGTTTCAATAAATTGCAGATATTGAAACTTCGAAGAATTCATTGACTCAAAATCGGAATCGTTATTTATAATACAATATCAGTCATTGCTTTCTCTATGTCGCATACAACAAGGTGGAATATGTTATTCGATGCTATCAAGTTATTTTTGTTGGGTGATGTACAATTATTTCACCAGTTTATAATGTAAGCTAGCCTGAGCTAAGAACATCAAGGAAGACTATGATAAGATTATACGTGTGTTTACGGATGAAGTAGTAATGCAATGGCATTTCAGTTAGTTAAAGTTCATACGTGATACACGCTTGGGCGATCATGTCTCGAAAGAGACATGACTGCCTAATCATAATATTTTCCCGCGGTAGGTTGCCATTACTTTCTGCGGTAGACTGGTTGCCATTCAAGGCTATAGATTCCAGTCTGTCCTGTTATTTGACCCATAACTGGAGGGAAGAGACGGATTAATATTTTTTCCAAAGGGTATTGAATTAGGCTTGTTAAAAGTAGATAACGATTGAGCTGCGACTTGAAGAATGTAATGACCGAAGAAACATCTTCTCGGGAGTCTGTTCCAAAAAGTTACTGTTCTTGTGAGGAAGATATATGAATTGAACTTCATTCTTACAAATGGAATACAAAGAGAACGAGAATGATTTGACAAAGTGACATGGCAGGTCTTAGCTGTAAAGGTCTCAATTGATGTACGAAAGGAATGCAGCCCTCAGAACATATGTAACGGAAATGACAATAGAGTATCCATAGTCTTGCAATGTTTCGTCTGTGAAAATAAAGTTGGTGGGGCGTAAACAAATTAATGACCGACAAAGCAACGTAGTGTTACAGAATATGGAAGATGGAGCAAATTTGCAAACGGTTGGTCAGAATACATTTTGGGAAAACAGTAGCCCTGGAGCTTGCGTAGGAGGCCAGCATGCAAAATACTGTCAAACGCTTTCGAGATATCTAGAGCTATTATCATTATTATTATCAAGAGCTTGGTATGCATATTGAGTAATGGCCATTAGCACATCAGCGGTAAACCCGGTGAATCGGAAGTCATATATTTTGTGTAAAGTGTAGGTCGTGAAAAGTGAGATGCTTAACTATTCATTACTGATTAGAGCCTTGAATACTTTGCTAAAAATAGTGTGATAGTTTGAGGGTTCAGAGTGTTCACCAGGGTTCTTAAAAATAAAAACTACAGATGAGGAGTTCCAACAAGTTGGAAAGCAAGAAGCAGAGAGTTAACAATCGTAGTGTTTGGAGAGCCATCTCAGGGGAACATTTCTTTAGAACAAGGGTTGGTATACTATTAGCTCCGCTTGCCTTATAGAAATCTAATTGAGAAGTAATGCCCGAGACCAGAGATTTGATTATGCACATATCACTCAGTAAAACATTTCTTCTAGTTGGGAAATCGGCTGTTGGTACACCAGATGAGTCAAATGATGAGTTGGAAGAAAATTCACAAGCAAAGCATTCAACTATGTCTGCTGTAGATGTGAGGACTTCGAATTGATTGAATAGAGAAGGGGTTGAGGGTTTGCTGTTGTTCAGCACACTCTTGCAGAGCCGCCAGTATTCTCTGGAATTGAACTTGAACGTTGTTTCTTTTTATCAGCAAATATCTGCAACCTCCTTGTCTGATTTTTCGATTCCTGGCCACCTTCATCTCATTAAGAAATACTTTAATTTCAACATGCATGTTCTGGGAGTTTGTGTCCGCAAACATCTCCAAATGGCTACGTAGCTTGCTCATAAATCCCCAGATCGTTCTTACATATGTTTCCGTCTCTTTCTACGCAATTCTATCAGTCGTATCTCCTTTCTTTACCTCTCCCTTTCTTCTCATGGCGGTTACATGCTAGATAGCAATTCTTAAAATATAGACACGGCCATATCCTTACATCCGTTTGCAAATATATTTGTGTTCGGCGACTTTAATGCTCATCATTCAAATTTTTACTACGTTACTTAAAAAATTTTTTTTACTTTTTCATTTTTTTAAAATTTTTATTTTATTTTATTTTATTTATTTATTTTTAAATTGGAGTAGATAGAGTAAACTATCGCCCGCTTCACACTCCACCCACGACTATTGAACAGGCGAAGAGGCTCATCACTTGTTCCCTGTTTAGGATGTGGTTTCCGGTTTTCTCTTCTACAATCTTGTCATTTCTTTTTTTTTTTTTTCCCCAATCCCTTACGTAGCCCCCTGCACATCAGTGGTGCTACCGCCTTGCTCGGGGTGACATGATTAAAAAAATCGAAAACTGAAAACGAAGAATACATTAATTTCCAATTCTTTCAATGATGATGGTGGAGGATATCAACTCCTCACTTCTTTTTTTCTAAAACGAATCACAAATGTTCGATGATGGTTGTTATAGTTAGTTTTTCTTCGAGCAGAATTTAGTTTTTTCGAATTATTGTTTTAGGCTAGTGTTTTCTCCTTATCTTTCATGATATTTTTGGCGTGATTTATTTTTCGTTTTTAATCTCAAGATATCTTTTTAGAAAGAATTGTTCTGTTCGCGTATTTATTATTTGTAAAGAAAAGTTTGTGTACGTAGTTTCTGTTTCCAGGATCATACAGTTACTTCGTTATCTGATGATTTTACAGTGACTTGGTATATTACATTGTTTTGCAAGCAATTACCGTTTAAGGGACATTCTGCAGTTACATGTGGGTTTAAGTTATTCAGGTAGTTATTTTTTTCTGTTGTGCGTTTACTTTATTTGTGTCATATTTTCGTTGCAACTGTAGCTGATTTTTTCCTGTGTTTTGTCGAATATCTTGTTAGCGAAATGTTTGTGTATGAGTTTAATGAATATTTTCTCTTACGTTTGTTTTTACGTCTTCGTTTTTACTATGGGTTGAACCATATTATGTTTATCTTCCTGATGCCTTTTTTGTATAGTGTGTACGTGAGTGTAGCATGGAATCAACTATCTTCAATGAATATGTTTTCACTGGATGAATTGTCGGAAAGCCTGCGGTTAATTAATTGTGGTATCTATTTCATTATTGATGGCGGGTGGTTGGAAGATGTGTATATACAGTGGTTTATCTTTTGGTTTTCTGTATAGTTTAAATGTAACTTTTTTTAGATTAAAGGTGACATCTATACTTCATTTTGGTTAGTTTCAATGTCTACGCAGAATCGCACATTTTTCAAAACTTTAAAAGGACAATTTTGTAAATATCGATGTAGATTAAACTACAGTGTATGAGTACAACTCCCAAAATGGAGCTGAAACGGCTCAAGAGGTGGGGTGGGGGCTTGTAACTTTCATTATCTCACAAACTATTCTCGTAACTATGCAGCATCACCAAACTCACCCAAAACTTTCATTAGTCACAATGACTGTTTGCACTCTCAAAAAGGTTCTTTGCCTAGAACGTTTTGTAGAACTCTAGTTCACGCCACATTTTAAGTAGAACTCATAGAACTCTCTAAAGACGCTGAAAGAATGTTCAGATCTTTACGTCACTCTAAAAAGTTCCTGGCCTCGCCTGCTATGCCCTAATTTTACAAAAAACAATTTAGACCCTAAGTATTTACGCGGCCTTGTTGGTGAGTAATTATTTCTTATCCTACAACCCTCCCCACAAACGAGACATCGGACGCCTATCGCTACTCTATCGCATTTCTATGGAAAAACTCTAATAGGAATAGATAGGTTCGCCTATGTTCTGGTTCACACGTTACCCTCGTTTTTTAAACAGGAGTTAGAGGTTTATCCCTTGTTTTCTATTTATGATTGGGCTTCCAGCTTCTTTTAAAATCTAGTTAAGTTCTATACTCCTAACATTTATCCTTTTCTACGCTAATATAACTTTACACTAACCCTCTAACTTGAATGGTTCCTGGGTCTTGTATTGGACGAATATTAACAAAAAAAAAAAAACAAAAAAAAAAACAACAAAAAAAAAAAACGAAAAACATTTCCTAGTTCCATCAGTTCAGATCTTTACAGCTAAGACCCTTTATGCTATATATACATTCTTTGTACCGCATTGTTAAGAAGAAGGTTTCATTTTTTTTTAATCGTGTCACCCCAAGCAAGGCATTCCACTGCCACTGCAGCGCAGGGGGTTACATAGATGGATTGGGTATAGAAAATGTCAGAAGGAGGGTGATAGACGACTTAGGATGTACATAGGGAGAGAGTTGGAGAGAGTGGGTGTGAGTTAATGTGTTAGGAGGTGTCTATTGACCTTACATTTAAACTCCTGGAGGTTGTAGCCGTCGGGAAAGCAAGCATGTGGTAGGGAATTCCACAGGGGGGAAGTGCGAGGAAAGAAACTGTTGGAGTAGAAATTGCGGTTACATTTAATCGGTTTCACTGTAAAAGGGTGGGACCTAGTTGCCAATCTAGTATCTCGTGCAAATTCACATCTAGGGGGCGCCAGTGATTTAAATTCATCAGAGCAGAAGCCATGAAAGTATTTATAGAAGAGGCACAGGGAAGCCACGTCACGCCGGTGAGAGAGATACTGCAGGCGGTCAGCCAAGTCGGTATCAATCACATTACAGATTCTTCGCTGTATTTTGTCAAGAACCCCGAGGAGAATAGAAGGGGCACCCGACCAGATGTGGCAGCAGTACTCAATACACGGGAGGATGGTGGGTTTATACAATTGCAGGATAGATTCAGGCGGAAAGAATTTCCGGGCCCTGCACAGAGAGCCGACTTTCATAGCTGCGGATTTAGCAATGGATTCGACGTAGTCATTCCACTTGAGGTCCGCTGAGAGTGTCAGGCCAAGCAGGCGTAGTGATTTACTCTCTGGGAGGCATTTGTTCCATGCTAATGGGAGGGAGGTAAACTGTGGTATCATCGGCGTACATGCCTACTTGTGATCTTATGGTATCGGGGAGATCATTGATATAGATTAGAAAGAGCGTAGGACCTAGGATAGAGCCTTGGGGTACACCCGCGTTTGTAGAGTAGTTCTGGGAGGCATGTCCGTTTAATACCACCTTCAGTGTGCGGTTAGAGAGGAATGACCGGATTAAATCCAACAAAAGTCCAGTTATGCCATAGCTTCGCAGTTTCAGTAGAAGACCGGCATGCCATACTCTGTCGAATGCTTTAGAGATATCCAAGGCGACGGTTCGGGCTTCACCATACGAATTATCTCCAAGAGCTGCTTCTTTATGGAAAAAACGCCCGAGAGGATACTTCTCGGAGCACTAAATTCTTAAACTTTTCAACCCGTTATTACTGCATGTTATCTACTGCATTATCAACCGTTACCTACTGATTCAACTTACATACGCTCATACAACAACCTTATCTACTTGGGTTGATGGCCCTTGAGCCTTGTTTTGGGTAAAAATATTGGTAAAAATCAAAAAAATGTAGAGAAGAC
This sequence comes from Ascarosepion bandense, assembly GCA_037127315.1. Classification (NCBI taxonomy): domain Eukaryota; kingdom Metazoa; phylum Mollusca; class Cephalopoda; order Sepiida; family Sepiidae; genus Ascarosepion; species Ascarosepion bandense. The sequence goes on from JBBBDQ010000330.1 coordinate 2,390,399, forward strand.
AAGAGAACAGCACACACACACACACACACACACACACACACACACACACACACACACACACGCATATATATTGTAATTTTATTTTTACAATGGTTTATAAAAGCATTATATCACTACAACAAAAATTTTCACGTTTTAGGACAATACTGTTCTTTTTCCCGTGATATTTTAAAATAAATGGTGAAAATGATTTAGAAAATATAAAATGAATTCATAGTTATTTTGAAAATTAGGGAGTGGTATTTGGAAAATATGCTTGTGGGTGAGTCAGAATTGTTCAATAAAAATAAGAATTAGGTTGAGCTATGAAGTTTAAGATTTGGGTCGCGAAAGGAAACAGTGTAGCCTGATGTCATGGCATGAAACATTTTTATTTTGTCTGGTTAAGATACATATTGGGACAGTACATTATTTAAATGGGTATACAATAATTATGAACAGCAGGTTGGATTTCAGGTTTTTTAAAATTTGATTTTGTAGTCCCTCAGGAGTTAAATGTGCTGAAATATTTAGATTAGAATTAGAATTAAATAATTATGGTTTGCTAAGGTATATTGCAGTTATGAAAACCAAATAAGTATTGTGTGGGTCATTTATTTTAGTAGAATAATTTTAATTTTTAAGTTATAGTGGCGCATAAATTATAAATAAACAATTGTAATTAATTAAATTTTAGAGAAAAATATTTTCTGTTTACATAAAACCGTTATTTCATCTCTACGATTCAGTTGTACTTTATTTTTGCTTTTCATTCAGGAACAGAGGGCCGATATGAGAGTATGACTTACAAATTATTGTTTTTTCCAGAATTTTTCATTTTACTTAGGGAGTTTTATTTGCATATTTTAACTTCCAAAATACGCAGAAAAGAATGTTTGAATACTGTACGTGTTATTTTTAAGGAAGTTAAATGCAAATACCAACGCTGCTTAAAAGCATTTTTTTAGTAGATCCAATGTAAACTTCTTTAATAGTTGGGTTTTCATTTGATGTTATTGGTATAAAGAAGAATTTGTTAGACACCTATTTTCCAGTAGGCAATTTTGGAATTTCGATAATTACATAAATATGTATTATTGTCATTTTCATTATTTGGATGATTATTGTTTCTTTGGTTTACGTGCTGATTTAAGATCTTATTATTATGATTTTTAATAATTTTTTCTAGATTAATTTCACAACTAAAACCTAATTAAGGGTATTTTTATTAAATATTTAACTTAAAGGATTATTATTAAGGAAATGTTTGTTAATTAAGTTGAGGAACTTCAGCCCTAACTTAGTGTTAACCATTTGGTTAAAAGGAGATGTATATAAAATAAATTTTCATTTCTATTTTTCTTGTTATAGTATTTTTATGTATTTGACAATACATATACCGTATATATATATATATATATATATATATATATATATATATATATATATATATATAGCAGATAGCAAAAGTATTTAACACATCGGCTTTTTATAAGTTTAAAAAAATCATTCAATTTGAATGATACTTACTTCAAATATTTTAATGAACATTGTTTAACAAATCATAGAGTATAATTGAGAAACATTGTTTTATGTACTTTTATTGCCAATTTTCGAATTTGACTGTGTGCAAAAGTAGTTGATACGATTTGTTTATATTTAATAGCATATCCTCTGTTCTGCCTCACTCCCTCTAGTCGTTTTCTTTAGTTTTCAACGATCTTCTTGCATGAAGATTTTGGCAGTTTCACTCATTCTTCTTCACAGACTTTTTTCAGTTCGTTGATATTTTTGGGATCTCTTGTGTGTATTTCCATCTTCTAGTATTTCCATACATTTTCCAGAGTATGCATTCCATTTTCATTGAAACAGTGTTGAGTTGTTTCAGCCCTGTGCTTTGGATCGTTGTCTTGTTAGAACACAAAATCTCGATGAAGCCCCAAATTTGTTGCACTTTTTAATAGATAGGTTGATAAGATTTGCTTGTAATTTGCTGCATTCATTTTTCCTTCGATGGGTTCTATTTCTTCTCCTCTGTTATACGAAAAAAACAAACAAACAAACAAACAAACAAAAAAAAACAAAAACAAAACAAATCTTTACGCTCCTACCCTTATATTTGACTGTTGTTATGGTGTTTACTGTGTTGTATGCAGTTCTTTCTTCCTTCATATTTGGGTGCAAATGTTTCTCCTGAAAAGCTTAATTTTCGTTTAGTCTGACCAAATAACTTTCTTTCAAAATTCATCTGACTCGTATTCAAACTTTTTAGCAAATTTCAAACAGTTTTGCACATATTTACTTTTTAATGATGGAGTTTTTCTTAGTGATCTAGAATACAGGTCAGTACGATTAAGTGATATTCTAATTGTATCTTTACTTACTTCCTTATCGGCATTTTTCAGATCGTTCTGAATTTCTCTTCGAGTCAAAAGTGGTTGTTTTTTCACATTTCGATCATATATCATTATATATAATGATTATATATAATGATTATATATCATTCAGTAGCCTCGTCTAATGTATGCCAACGGCCACTCCTTTTAATATTTTCAGGAGTATCATATTTTCTACTTCCGAACAACAGCACCCACTGTACACACAGGCAAATTTAAGTTTTGAGTAATTTTTCAATACCTCTGACCATCATTGTGTAGTTTTATTATCTTCTATTGCATGTTATTTGACAATCTTTAGTGCATCAAACTTATTATTAATATGTACCGATTGAGTGACATATTTGGTTAATACATTTAGTGAAGACAACCTGTGATTGATTAATGTACAAACCATATGAAAATAACTGAAAATAGTTTTAAAATATCCTTTTCATCGTATTATTTGTATAGGTGCTAAATACTTTTGCCCACAGTCAAATTCAAAAATTGGCCACAAAGGTTTATAAAAATGTTTGTCAATTTTTCTCTATGTTAAGTTAGACAGTGTTCATTAAAATATTTGTTTGAAGTAAGTATCAGTCAAACTAAACAATTTTTATTGTAAAAATTATAAAAACTGTTGTGTTAAATAATTTCGCTAGCCACTGTATATATATGAGCGTTCAAATAACCACTGCATATATATGTGAGCGTTCAAATAAAACACCGTTACGAGAGCGTTCTTAAAAAGAAAAACGGTAAACGGCAAAATCAATTAATAAAAATCACCTGAAGACACCACTCATGACAGAAACCTGGGTAGCGGAATAACTCGTTTAAAAATGGAAAATATTCAAAAGTTCTACAATATAATTGTATCGAACACTTTTTAATACAAATGTGTACTGGTCTAACTCTATTATGACCAAGTATTAATCAATATATATATATATTGTCATATGTCGATGGTACGGCAAACAGTAACCTATCTTTATAAGATTTAATTCCCTTGAACATAGTGTGAACTTAAATTTAAATATATTAAAAGGACAGGTTGTAATATGCACCTGATGATTGCATAACGCATGAAAATTCAAGTCGTGCCTTCGACGTAGAACATTATGCATATTTATTGATATGTATACAACAAATCTGTTCATACTACATTGAGCACAGTTTTATTAAGACCTGAATAATAATATTACACATATGCGTACCCTCATATGTATATTTATTCACATAACTATATATATGTGTGTCTGTGTGTGTGTGCGTGTGTGTGTGTGCGTGTGTGTGTGTGTGAGTGTGTGTGTGTGTGTGCATCAAAAAATAATAAAATTTAATAATAACAATTTGGTTTTCTAAAGAAAGTTAATGAATCAATGCTTTGTTTATGACAGAAATTAATACGCATAACAGGTGCGAGCGCGCATGTGCGTCCGTAAATTTATAATATATATATAGTGTATCACCACTGTTAATCATGTTTTATAAATATTGGCTTTCCTATTAACAACAACTCAGAAATAAATAATAAAAATTTCCAAGTAGGTCGAGTATAGATTTTACGCCTATCATTTTTAGGGCGATGTGTTTTTCGTGTTTTTGTTTTTTATACTAACGTTTGTATAGGTAACGCACATATACAGCGGACACGCGCTGAACCGCTCGAACGAAAAATCTCACGCGTGCGTACATCCACTTAACCTTTTCCAGTGTTTTTTTTTAATTTATTTTTTTTTATACATGTACACTCACCGAATTACCCATGGTCGGTAAAGCCTGCTTACTTCCCACTATCATCAACCTCTCCACAAACACACCTGTGCGTGTAAACACGCACACATTCTCTCTCTCACACACGCTTTATGTTGGTTCTATATACTGTTTGTTATTGATTTCCGAACTGTTGCTTTGTTATGGTCAGCGTCGCCCGGGTGACAGTCAACATGTTTTCTAAAGATCGACGCTGGACAAATCGGTTGCAGACGGTGAAGTGGGAAGTATAGTTCCTTATTGCAGTTGTGTTCAAACCATTTCGTGGCAAAGCTTATCAAACAAAACATTAGATTAGTGCAATGTCCTCTCGCCATGAAGTAATCATCAGACGCTCAGTTGCACAAGTCATTAATGTGATAAAGAGTTCGATCCTTACAGGGTACTGGACGTTTGTTAGCTCATCGAAAACTAAAGTAAGCTTAGTAAATACTGTTGTGTTTGGAAAGAATTGGAATTTAGTTCATTAATTCATGTTACTGACCTCTTTTGTTTCTAACAAAACAGGCAATTAAAAATAAAAATAACATATTTATGTTAAATTAGACATACGTATTATAATAATTAATGTTTCTGCAACTAGTTAGTTCGAAGATATTAAATACACTAAGCCCACGATTCTGCTACAAAGAAAGAATAATGTAGAGATTAGAGAGAATCCAAGTCACGTCACTTGTGATTGGTTTACGAGACTATTTTGCTAGCCATCGTTCGAATTTACATATGTACTATTTAAACAAGTACTCTGATGACAAACGTAACAGTACTGAATGGCAGAGATTGAGTTTCAGACGTTATGTAAGACCATTATATAGTTTTCAGGCGCTGTCCAAACCCTCTCTAGACTGACATAATCAAGAAATCATCCTGTAAAATCGACCAAAGTGAGATTCGAACCCGGGTTTCATAGTCAGAAAACTTAATCACTCGGCCACGTACCCATACATGCATAAATACATGATGATTGCAAGTTCTCCACAGAAGACGACCATCTCTACTTATCAAATGAAGATTTGTTTGATCAGTAAGAATAACATGATTTTAAAACGATAAAAAAGATGAAATAGGGTTAAAGAAAAAGCTTATCCTTATTATTAAGTCGGAAAACACAGTTAAAAGAATATTACAAGTATATAGAAGAAGAAAAAATATTAAAATTATAAAAGGAATGACATCCAGTTAAGAAAATCTCAAAACAAAATACAGCCAGTTCGCATTTATGATAGGGACTGCAACCTAGAGTGCTGTCACGTTCATGTGCACGCAAATGGTTCTTTAACCCTGCTGTACTCTTACAAGTTTTCTTACTTGAATAACAAATGAATTGTGTAATGAATTTTGAAGCTTATTTTGTCTTGATAAACTCTACTAGTGTTCCTCTTTAGACCAGCAGATGATTTGCAGATGTCGCAAATCTGACTAGGGGCGTCAGTTGGTCTGCGAGGAAGGCGTTCAATGTGAGAAGCATTGTTTATATTATTGTGGCGATGATATTTCACGTAGCTGGTTAAACCAGCTTTGACCAAGCAAATTCTGCTGCAAAACGTACATTTATGTTTGGAAATGAGAGGTAACACCTTAGCATCACCTTTCCTTAAGGTCCGTTTCACTTTTGCATGCTCAAACATTTTCTCTTCGAAACTGTTACAACCTTCATAACACAAGTTCCAAATAGTTATAACTATCACCTGTCTCCGTCAAGTTATTTGTGCTTAGCCCAAGTATTTTAATGTTATTTTTAATGACATCTTTGAAACGTTTTTTCGGTTTGTGGGGAAGACATTTTCAGCTTGTCAGTTTCCCATAGAACAACTGTTTTGGGAGGCAATCATCCTCCACCCTTATGATGTGACCAGCCTAGCGCATCTGGTAACGTGTTAGCATCTTTTCAATACTAAACGTATTTGTAACTTCATAAAATTTCTCTGTCCGGTGCAAAAGATCATCATTTTATACTTAGAATCTCCCGGAGTGAATTTTGAAGAAAACGTTTCAAAATTTGGATGAGTTGTCGGTAAGTGGTCCATATCTCTGAGGAATATATTAGTTAAAATGCACGTCTCAAACACACTTAACTTAGTTTTAACTGAAATACGTCGATCTGACCATACGGGAAATTCTAAAATTTCAAATGCCTTACATGCTTTTTGTAAACGAAGACTTATTTCGGCATCAAGTGAAAAAACACTACCAAGATAAACAAAAGTCTCAACAACTTCTAATTTATGTCCGTTAACAAAGATATTTTGTTCACTATAACGCTGAGAGGGGGATGGTGTATATATGACATTTGTTTTCTTTAAGCTTATAGTAAGACCAAAAGCCGAGCATGCCTTAGAGAACATGTCTATAACAGCATCATTTGCATAAAGTAGCTCTCTGGCTACAACATGAAAACATTTAGATCTTGTATTGAAGCTTCGCAGGTCAAACATCTTTCTAGATGTTTTGAATTTCAGGTAGACACTTGCATCACAATTCTGAAAAGCACATGAAAATGTCACAGTAAAATATATGGAAAAAAGGTAGGGGCAGGAATATCTCCTTGCTTTACACCATTATCAATTGCAAAAGACTCCGATAAAATACCGTTGAAATTTAAAATACTCTTCATGTTCCGATGTAAATCACAAAACATTCGGACAAAGCCAGAAGAATATCCTAATTTGCCAAGAATGGTCTAAAGAGCCTCCCTATAGACGGTGTTGAATGCTTTGCTGAAATCAAGGAAAACCAGATAGAGAGGAATCAGATGTTTTATGAATTTCTTCTACAACTGACGTGTTGAGAAAAACATCCATGGTTTTACGACCTGCTCGGAATCCATTTTGACTTTCAAAGATTATCAAGGGATAGATGTATTTTATGAGTGATACATGTTAATTGCTCTATCTTGCCAGATGCTTGCCGTCTTTTCTTCTTAATCTTCATTTAGAGTAGCTTCCACTTCTCTACTTGAACGTCCATGGGCTCGTAAGTGACTCTTGAGACCCATATTCAACTTCATTGGTTTCTTGCATATATGACATAAGAATTTTGTCATCTTGGTTGCGTTGAGTGCATCTGGATGCTTTATCTCTTTCTCATCTGCCACCATGTGTCTCTTCAGGCCAGACGCATATTTACAAATCTTGTTGCAGACAACGCAGGTATTGATTGCTGAACGCGGACGCAATATATACATACAGAGACACATACATACATACATACATACATACATACATACATACATACATACATATGCCTTTTTGAATCATGTATAAGAGTACCCGAAACAAAATTGAAGACGATGAAACAAAGTAGAAAAGCTTTAAAATGACGTGTTTCGCCGACGTGACGTGTCTTGGGTTCGTCTTTTTCAGGTTTGAAAGAAAGACAAAACAGTGTGTAAGGAAAATGCATTGGTTTTTTTTAGGATAAGAGGGGTAATTAATTAAATTACTTTATCAGATCCTATGACCAGAAATCAGAAAATTGTTTATTTGCCTGATATATATTATAATCGTTGTTATCTGGCGGATTTTAATTCAGCCAACTGTAAGTAAATCTGTTTTTTGTTTGTTACCTCCTTCTGTTACTTTTGCTATAGCGATTACTAGTGATATTATGTAAGGTCCTGGTTTTAATATCATGCTGTAAATGCATTTTCTTTTCAGGGAATCTTTTTCTTTCATGAGCAAACTTGCATTTATTAAGTCGAAATTGTGATTAAATGTATTGCGTTGAACTACCAGTTCGTTTAAGGTACTGTTATGCAACATATCTCAGCACTGCTCATATAGTCTTCTAAAGTTTCTGGATGTCTCGCTGATGTAAAATACTGGGAAATTCCTGGATTCTGTTTTGTATATTCATATCCCAGTTGCAGCTACCTTGTTTGGTGCTGATTATACTTTTTGTTTTAGAGGGGGGGGTTGATGAATTTTATGTTAAGGTTGGATAAGCTATTACCGATGATGGCTGTTATGGAGTTGGTATGTAGGATTAGGTGCTTACTTTTGTTAATATTGTTTATGGAAATTTGTATTTTTTGTGGATTTTCTAGGCTTTGCGTTTGGCAATACACAGAAAAAACTTGTGTATTGGGGACTTTGAAAGTATTCTTAATCTCTGCTTTGGGCAAGAATTAGCGGTTACAGATTCTCAGGGCTCTTAATTAAAAGCGAATTTTATTTTCTTATTATGATGGGTGTAGAAATATTTAAGACATTTATTATTTTTGGAAATGTCGTTAAACCTTCAGTTGTATGTCATTATGTGTGCAAATTAAAATCACATCGAGAAATGGTGAAGTATACTTTTATTCTGTTTCGATTGTGTGTTTTATCCGGTTTATTTTATCGAAATGTTATGGTAGTGGTATATCGTGTGGATATATTAATAGAGTATGGTTACTGTATTGGAAATATGTTGTATTTTGGCGGGGATACGCAGAAAGGGCTCGGATTCTAAAAATTCTAGAAAGATGCATGCCAGTATTCGGCCCATCGTTGACCAAATTTCTGTCTATAAAAATTCCCGTTAAAAATGAAAAAATATTTTGTGATCAGACAACATATTCTTATAATTTTGGCCATTGTTTGTTGAAGGTTGATTTTTTACTTAAAAATTGTCTTAGTAAACATCTTTGGCATTTCGTGACGCGCATATTTGTATAGGGACATTTGAGCCATGTTTTTATTTTTCGTAACCAAGGATTTTAGTTTGTTGATATCGCCGGATATAGTCTTCCGATAACCAAGGAATTGTCTCTCGAGGCCCCTGACTAATCTTTTATGTGCTTCTGTCTTTCATTACTAAACTCTATTAGCTATCTCTTTTTCCTTTATTTCTCTTATTTTTACCAAGATTGTGGTTAATTGGACGTTAATAGCTGATACTATAGAAAAGGCATTTTCTTTCAATCGGCGAACATCTTTGTATTCTCTGACTTTACTGCTCACCATGACACGTGACTGAAACATTCTAAACCTATTGTTGTTGCCGGTATCCAGGCATTAATGTTACCATTGCTGAATCTCTTACTCAAATCGTAGACTTCTCTACTCGTTTCCTTAGCAAAACCTAACAACAGAATTCTCTACTTGACTTATTTCTTACCTCATCCTTTTGCTCTTACCGAGCTTCGCAATACTGCCCTCTTGGTATCTCTGACCACTTTGTGGTAACTATCGATATTTTCTTCGAATCATTTATTAAATAGGAACCCCCTATCCATAAAACATCTTTCCATTACTAGAAAGCTGACTGGGATTCACTATGTTATTTTCTTTGTGACGTTCCATGGACTGACATCTTCAACTTAAAATTGAAAATTGTACCACTGAGGTTTCACGGTATGGGCGATTTCATTCCTTCTCGGAAATACCAGGTGAAACCTCAATCCACTCCATGATTCACAGTAGCATGTTCGGCCGCTATAGCATAGAAGAGCCACTTTTTTTGGCGAAATCAATGTGACAGCTCTAGTCATAACAAGTGCCTATTCGTTGCTGCTCGTAATAAATGTAAGCGAGTCCTCAAACGAGCAAAATCCCTGCTTACCGGGAGAATGAGGAACCGCATAGCCTCTAACAACTTTGGCAATGGTGATTACTGACGGCTCTGTAAATAAGCGTAAAGTATTTATTCCCTGTTCTTCAATCAATTTGCGGTGTTAACATGTAAATAACCTCTTCCATGGTTTCTGGTATTATCTCTAACCTAGAACCCCACAGAGCATTTAGACCTGATGGTATTCCTGTAATAGACATTAAGAAGCATGTTCATGAACTGACTCCTGTTCTCTCTCAACTGTATAATAGATGTCTCGTAGCCTTCTGTCTAGTTAATCATACCTCGAAAGAGACATGATCGCCCAAGTGCATATCAAGTACAGCAGTTAACAGGAATATATATAGAAGGTAACCAAAAAAGTTCTGTCCGTTTTTAAAGAAAAAGAAGAAAACGCTTCACAGTATGTGTAACTTATATTTAGTCTTCGAAGTAATCGCCATCGGCATCCAGCACCTTCTGACAATGTGTCCCCAGCTGTTCTGTTCAATGCCCTTGTGGTAGAATTCGGGGGGATGTTGACGCAAAGAAGTTCGTGAGGGCTTTGCGCGAGTCTGCTTCATTGGTGAAGGATTTCCCACGACGATGATTATCCAGGGAGTGTAAGAGGTGGTAATCGGTTGGCGCAAGGTCAGGTTAATAAGGTGGATGGCACAAAGTCTCCCACCCAAGTTGCTGTATGATATCCCTGACCACTCGCGCGACATGCGGCCTGGCGTTGTCATGGAGGAAAATCAAACCTTTGCGATTCATCAGTGCTGGCTCCTTCTGGCGCAATGCCTGTTGCACACGTTTCAATTGCTGCAGGTATAGGTCTCCAGTGACCATTTGGCCAGTTGGTAGAAGTTCGTAATGAACCACTTGACGACCTGTCCACCAGACACAAAGTATAATCTTGCATGGGCGCATAGGCAGTCATGCGGTGTGAGGGACAGCATCCTGAGGAGAACCAATGTCTGGAACGCTTGGGAGTTTAGTACAGAACCCAATTTTCACCACTGATAAGCACTCGAGTGAATAAGAATACTGTACGGTGGCGAGAAAGCAGCGATACGCTAGCTGCCACTTATTGTCCTTTGTGGACCTCCAGCAGCGTTTGCGGAACCCACTTGCTGAGTTTGTACGTCTTACCTAGGCGGTGCAAGTGAAGTCTAACTGTTTCATCGAAAACTTTGAACTGTCTTACGAGTTCACCACACGTTAGACTACTGTCCTCTTCAATGGCCGCCTTCAGGACTCCGTCATTCAAGACCTGTGGTCGTTCACTACGAGGCTCACCATGGAGAGACAAATCTCTCGACTTGAATTTTCGAAACCAATGCCTTGCAGTACGTTCATCCACAGCACTATCCCCAAACGCTTGACATATGCGGCGACTTGATGCAGCTGCTGATAAGCCCACTTTGAAGTCGTAAAGCAAACAGCTCCAAACGAAATCTCTAGACACTTCCATCCTCCTGACAGCTGTTCGGCTTATAACTGATGGTCGGGAACGGTGCGCGTGTTTTTTATAATGTCTGATGTTCCTACTTCCGGCTGTTCGAATTTGAAAACAATTGCTACACGCATTTTTATATATTTCAACTTCATTTAATGACTGATCAAAAAATGAACATAATTTTTTGGGTTACCTTCTATATCTTTATACACTTTTATCGTATGTGTTTTGGGAAATTTATTTTTCATAATATTCCCTCCCTCTCTTTCTCTATCTCTTTCTCTCTCACCTCTCTTTCTCTCTTTCTCTCTCTTTCTGTATATATATATATATATATATATATATATATGTGTGTGTGTGTGTGTGTGTGTGTGCTTAAAATGAGGGATGTATATATATATATATATATACACGCACATATATACATATATATATATATATATATATATACACAGAAAAAGATAAAAAGAGAGAAAGATAGGTGAGAGAGAAAGAGAGAGTGAGAGAGAAAGAGAAAGAGAGGGAGGGAATATGAAAAATAAATTTCCCAAAACACATAAGATAAAAGTGTGTAAAGATATAGGTTTAGGCACTTCTATGATTTTCCATTAGGTGATGCCATAGAAATGCCAAGAACTATATCATTTATGCCCGATATCTATAGAGTCAATAGAAACAACGTTTAGACTACTCATTAACGTGACTTAATAATGTCTTTACTAAATGGGTATGGTAGTGTCTACAGAGGGTTGGGACTTTTCTTTCTTGAAATTATGGAGACGCATGGTATTCTTTGATTTACAGTGTCACGTATGTATCAGTAATATCACTAAATATTTACTAGGACATTTTCATAGACAAATAGTACAGATAAAATCCCACGCTGAATTTTTACTACGGTCAACGACTGTTCGCTGGGCGTCGGTAGTTTGAGGGATTTTCATGTCAAGTTATAGACAAGTTTTCATGCCAAGTTATAGGGATCAGCAACTTCCAACACGCGTGCTACACATGGCACGCTAAATAATACCCAATGACACGATTTGTTGATTTAAAGAAATCTCTGAAAGACAAAAATTTAGAAAAGTCTGCTCCTATTCTCAACTGTTATACATCCCTCCCGAGATCTTTGATCTGTTTGAAGAAAATTGTTTTTGCTCTTCTTTCGACTTTTGGTTTAACTTATTCCTGTGAGTAAATTTTCTCTTACATGAAAGTAGTGTTAAGTCCACAAAAATGTTACCTAATACCTGAAGATTTAGAAAATTGCGTAAAACTCGAAGTAACAAAGTAGGTTGCTGATATTGAGCAATTTGCTGCGACCGTGCCAGAGCAAGGTTTCCATTAATAATAAAAACATATTTTTTTTGTAAAACAGTTTATTTCTATTAATGTGTTTACATATTATTGTATATATTACTATATAAATTATATTGTAAAAGAGGTACATTGACATTGAATTGTATAAAAATACGTATGTTGTTGGAACACTAAATTATTTTAATGCCCTATGTCGGCACATAGTTAGCAAAAGGTTTCCGACTCCTGTATAGACCACCTGAGATTTTGACAGTTTTAACACATTCCGGTTACGGTTAATTGTTTTCAACAGGGTCATATGAATAATGGGTCAATTGCCAGGGGATCGCATATTATAAATTAAAACATAATTTGAAAGACAGGTGTGATTACAAAGCTTACACAGGAACAAAACCTTCGGATTTCTTGTTTAATGTCATCCCCACCTTTTTTCTCTGTTCATTCCAGTTATAAATGGTATTCGTAAAGTTACTGTACACTTTTCTAATCATATTTATTATATTTCAGATTTCATCCTAGTATGATTTTAACAAATGAATGGCGTATATTTCTAGCTGAACCCGAGAAGAGTGTAGTTACATTGATTAGTGCCGACAGCGTATTGATGATAAATTTTTAGATACACCTTTTCCACATCACGATGCAGTTTGTAACCTTGTTAATAATTTTTGTTAAATAAGTTACAAAGACCTGATGGAGACGCTTGGCAAACTTGATATATTCAGGAAAAACATTAGAGCAATCAAGAACCTGTATTGGCAACAAACTGCCTGCATACAAGAAATGAGTTCAGCAAATGTCAGGCAGTCAGTTAAGTGCTATACGTGATACACGCTTTGGGCGATCATGTCTCGAAAGAGACATGGCTGACTGGGCAGAAGATTATCCCACAGTAGGTTGCCATTGCTTACTGCGGTAGACTGGTTGCTAGCCAAGGCTATAAAACCCAATCTGTCCTATTATTTAACCTATAACTGGAGGGAAGAAACAGATTAATACCTTTCCCAAGGATATTTGCCCGTAAGTGAATGCAAAGAATTAAACTGGTATTCGAACTCGGCTCCCCGATTTGTCATTCCGTGTCAATATCCACTGACCCACAACGCACATCCGCACCATAATGCACATCCAGCAGATGTACAAGGATATAAATGGGTGCAAGACAATGATGTGTCTTCTCACCAGATCTTTCCCCCTTATAAAGCGGAACAATTCTGAGAGCGTTAGAAGTCTTGCCAGGATTCATCATTGTTGGCCGCAATCTGAACAGTATAAGATACGCAGATGATACAGTGCTGATATCAGACATAGAAAGTAAACTACAAGGCCTCCTACAGAAAGTAGTTACAGAAAGTGGAAAAGAAAGGCTACATATAAACAACAAAAAAAACTAGATGCATGGTAATTAGTAAAAAGTGTAGCTCAAAATGACAAATTCAAATAGGGGAGACTAAAATCAAGCAGTTACAGCAATCTAAATACCTGGGAACTGTCCTAACTGATGACGGAAAGTGCGACACTGAGCTCCGAAGGCGTATTGGTATGGCCAAAGATGTATTCCAGAAGCTGAATAGAGTATTGAGAGACAGGAAAATTTCGCTGGAAACAAAGAACAGAGTGCTGGACTGTTATGTGATATCTGTCCTTCAATATGGCAGCGAATACTGGACAATGACAAAAGATGAAGGAAAGACTTTCAGCAGTCCAAATGTGACTCTAAAGACGGATACTGAGATACCATGGACATAACAAGTGTGCAACGATGAGGTTTTGGAGAGGATGGACACGAAAAGGAAACTGATACTTAACATTAAGAAACTACTATTGAGGTTTCTGGAAAATAATATAATGAGGAAGGAGAGCTTGGAAAATCTGATGCTACGGAACGAATAAAAGGAAGGAGAGACAACGGAAAGCTACGTGTGACATACTTGATGGACGGATGGTGGAGCGGAGTTTGAGCGAGATAACAAGAGAAGGGTTGTAAAGAGCTGCAAGGGATACAGAGATGTGGAACGCATGATCGCTTACGTATTGAAGGGACACAACACGTAGAAGAAGAAGAAGAAGAAGAAGAAGAAGAAGAAGAAGAAGCTAAACGTTGTGGAAGGCCAGCTAAACTATCACAGTAGTTAGATATTTCTGAGCCTATGCAGCAGAAGAAAGTTATTACGAAACTTAGCGTAGCAGTCAAATATTGATCTTGGAACTGCTCATAAGGCCGTCAAACAAAAATCAAGACTTTTCCCAAACAAAATAATGTCCTTAAACTAACTGATCATGAAAAGTGGCTGTATCGGTGGTAAATGGACGTCAATTTCAACATTGTTTATAAGTTCATTTATATTATCCTCCTGTGTTCTATATTGAAAGATATATGTTAATAAAAAATATAAGTATATAGTGACTTTCCGAAAATCTGTACATGTTAGACGCATACTGTTTCATATTCAGTGACTCCACTTATTGATTTTAACCCTACAAAATGTTCTGTTCTTACAGATTGTTATCTTTAATGCATCTTTTATGCATTTTGTAACTCGGTCCTTCTTCAAACATTGGCTCACCATAGATAAGTTACTTACCCATGCGTTTACCGCTAAGACGAACTATATGTCCAGGTGATCGAAGACAATCGAGTATTATCATTGTTTCGATTGATCGAAGATTAAATTTTTAAGGTATATCAGTTTCAGGTGTATATGACTGGCGTTTTGTCTGCATTAAATGATCCAGGCATTTCTGGTGGAAGCGCTTAAGTGACTTCATGTATTGAGCAGATGTCGCCCATATTTCACTTTCATACTGGAGACCAAAAACCACAAGACAACTGTAAACGATGATTTTAGTATATAGTTCGTTTCCTTTTGTGAACACACCTAATTTTCAAAATGTTCAAAAGAGATAGCCACTTTGAAATTTCAAAATACAACTGAGAAAATATAATAAAACTTCATCTGTCTTAATGTATGTTTTCGGCAATCTCTTTCTCATTGACTTTTATATTCTTTTAATTGTTTTACGTGACCATTTTCATTTCTTCATTTTTTTAAAAATAAATTTCTCTATTATTTTTATTTAAATTTCTGTTTTATTTTCGATCACATTATATTTAATGGAAGTTTTTCTGGTGTGGTAAACTGGTTGGTGAGCAAAAGGGCATCATATTTACATGCAATATCACAAAGAAGTAATAGCAGCGGCCTGGGATCCCTCCACTTCTGCGATAGCGCCAATGATATTTCACAGACGGCAACACCTTTAGTGAAGAATCCGTATCCAAACTGCGCTTGTTTTAATGTATTTGTTCGACAATCTCTTTCCTTTTTGCTTTATTTGTTCTTTTTAACGTTTATGTGACCATTTCTATTTCTATACTTTTCTTCGAATTTCTGTGTTATTTAATTTAAAGTTAATTGTCGATCACGTTATATTTAGTGGAAGCTTTCCTGGCGTGGTAAACTGGCTAATGGGCAAATATATACACTTTTCAAGGATTGGGATTTGTTAGAACTTGTTAGCTACCGTGCCCATCCTCAATCCCCCTGCCCCCTTGGCCATTTTGTTCTAATAAATTTTCTGAACAACTATCGATTTCTTCCGTGTATTGAACAACTGTCAATTCCACACTTGTGTCCCTGACAGAAAAATTACATTTTAATTCTAAACACTTCTCTTTCTCTTAAATAGAATAAAAAACTTCCCTCCGTATATATATATATCTGAGTTAGTATCAGAAGCATAGTCGTTAGGCAGACCTAACGACTATGCTTTTGATACTAACTCAGATAGAGGAAGGGGATACACATCCCCCGACTCGAGAAGCCTTTGTTACCCCCAATGAATCTTTTAGTCCTCATGTATATGATCGAGTTTGCCTTAGTATCTTATTCACTGGCCGGTAGGATGTTTCAGACCCAAGAAAGAGTTATGTTGCACCTACTTCTAGGCGAACAAGACTTATACATTCAGAGTATCGCGCCTGAATCTGAGTTATTTGTCCCCGCATTAAGGGTGCTGGAGGTAAACGTTTTGTAGGTTTTAGCTTTATCCGCCTGATAGTCAGGGATCCGAAACTTCGAGTAACTTCAAATGCGGCTATCCTATCAGCAGGTGTACAATATCGGGTCGATTGTACTGCTATTTTGTTAATGGTTTCTAGACCGTTCAGTAGTTTCTGTCGGGGCCACTCGATGCTATGATGATGGGTACTGTTATGGCGAGTCAACCCAGGTTATTTATGCGTGCATCTACAGTGGGTATCTGTTTCACTGCCTCATATGTCATCCACAAAACTAACCAAAGCAAACACGAAAGAAATAAAATTGAAAGCGAACAAAACTATCAAACCCAACATTAAAACCCCCAGGTAGAACCTCATCTTTTTTATTCTAAGCCTGTCCTCCCGAAACGGGTATCAATGCCTTAATTTCATTGCAGGAACTCACAATCCCGGACTACTAAACCATTACAACAAAATACGACTACCTAATGCGCGACGATCACGGGTTCGGTGCCTACATCAAGCGAGAACCCAGATATTCCATACGTATTTCTGCGTGACACTTATCCATAGTACTACACTCGAGATGAATGGTCTGTAATCTTCGATCAAATATCAGAGGGGATTGACAATATTCTCATCGAATTTCCCTCGGTCAACTTTCACATATGCGGGGAACTTCAATGTTCATGACAAAGTGGTTAGACCACTCTAACAAAACCGATGAAGAAGGCAGATATTACAGAGACCCATACATCGCTTATGAACTCAGATAATGCAAAGTGCCGCTACTCGTGAACTGTCCAGGCCAAGGTTGAAATAAAAGCAAAAAACAAATTAGATCTCGATAATTCTGGAAGATCACCAACCAAATTGTGAACAGAGGCAAAGCGGCTTTGCCCACTAATATACATGGCTCCAAGGTCATATCATCTTCGACAGACAAGGCGAATCTTCCCCCTCCGATATCTGCCTCAGACTCAACGTTAGATGACAAAGGCCATTCACTACCAAACTTCCTACTTATCACTGAGCACAATCTGAGTAATATACTCATTTCAGCAAGAGAAGTCTCTATATTTATCAAAAGGCTCAATTTTAGAAAAGGCACTGGCTCAGATAAAATTCCATAATTAAGAGTATCAATCCAGAACTATTTCCAATTATTATTTAACTACTGCTTAAAGGAGAGATCTTTCCCAGGCATGTGCAAGGTGGGAAGTATATGCCTAGTTCTCAAGAACGCAGACAACCAATCCCCTCTCCCAGTACGGACCCATTAGTTTCCTTAGTATTACCAGTAAACCCTTAAGGCCATAATCAACAAAAATGTCGTTGATCACTCCGTGTGTATGAGAAAGAAGAGCTGAACGTTTTTGTGTGGCAACACACTACTACTTTTTAAGAAAACAGGAAACATTATTCAGTTTTCTGTTTAAATTTCTGTGTAGGTGAGGCCCATACAAATGTGTGAAGTGTGCCTCAAATCTAAAAATAGAAAAACAGAGGCTCAAACTGTTATGAAGTATCTACAAAAAAGTATGACTCACACTTGCTGGGGACTCTCCTTTCTTTGCAGCTATGAAGAAAAGAGCTATGTTAAAAGAAAATGAGTCTGTGGAGAAACATGATCCTGCATGTTCTGAAGCAAGGGAAAACTCTTAATTCCAACTGGTAGAGAGGGCAACCGAACAACAATAGACTATCATTCCCAAAAAGTCATGACAATTCATATATAATAAGTTAAGGAGAGTGAAACAAATCCACTACTTTCCGAAGAAATCATGACTATTCATAGATAATAAAAATATGAATCTTTGGAAACGCATGATCGTCCATTTCTTGAAAAATTGTGGAGAGGGCAATGATAACCAATCCACTACCTTTCCGAAGAAGTCATAAAATTTCATACATAAAATAGAATAGGAATCTGTGGAGAGACATAATCACCCATGTCTCGAAGAAAAGAAAAATTCTACATTCCAAATTATAAAGAAGGCAACGAGGCACAAATCTATTAACTTTTGAAAGAAGTCATGAAATTCATAGAAATATATATATATAGAAAAGAAACCTGTGGAGAGCCATGTTCGCCTATGTCCCGAAAAAAAGAAAAACTCTGAATTCCAAATTGTGGAAAGGGCAATGGGAAATCAATTTACTATCTTTCCCAAGAAATCATGAAAATTCATAAATAATAAAGAAAGGAAATATCCTAAAAAAAAGAATCTGTGAATTCCAAATTCTAGATAGGTCAATGAAAAACCAGCCCATTATCTTTATGAAGATTTCGTAACAATTGTTAAATAATAAATAAATGAAATCTGTAAAGATCCATAATTATCCATATCCTGAGAAAAGAAAAAAACTACAAAATTTTCTGAGAAAAGAAAAAACTACAAAATTCAAAATTGTGGGGAGAGCAATGGCTATCCAACCCATTATCTTTTCTGTTAATTCATGACTATTCATCTGTAAAGAATCATGATCACCTTTGTCCTGAGGAATAGGAAAATTCTGAATTCAGTCTTGTAGAGATAGCCAAGGGACCCCAATCCACTTTATTCCCCAAGAGGTCATGACAATTCATAGATAATCTGTGAAATCTAAATTGTGGACAGAACAAACGAATCCATACGTTTTCCCAATAATTCATATATAATAAACAACTGGAATATCTGGGGAGACATAATCGCTAATGTCCTGAAGGATCGGAAAACTCTGAATTCCGAATTGTGGTGATGGCAATTGCAATTTAATCCACCATATTTTCCAAGAATTCTTAAAAATTCATAGATAATAAAGAAAATGAATCCAGGGACAGACATGATCATCTATGTCCTGAAGAAAAAGTAATCACTGAATTCCAAATTGTGGTGATGGCAACGGGAACCAATCCAATCTTTCTAGATTAATTATGCCAAATCATAGTTAATAAAGAGATGAAATCTGTAGAGAGACATGATGGTGTATGAAAAAAACCCTCTTATTTCCAAATTGTGGAGTGGGTAATATCAAACCAACCAACTATCTTTCCACAGAAGACATGGCAATTCATAAATAATAAAGCCAAGGATTCTGTAGAGAGCCATTATCCTACATGTCCTGAAGAAGGGAAAAACACTGAATTCCTAATCGTGTAGAGGGTAATGGTAAACCAATACACTATTTTTCCCAAGAATTCCCAAGATTGAAGTTTTTGAGGAGTGTGGAACTACTTCTTAAGTGCTCTTGTTATAAGGTTCACCATATTGTCCTCATCTATGTTGCCATTTGTACGAGGTTTCGGTCGATGTGCACTCCGGCCTTCTTCAGGTGCTAGGAATTTTGAACCGAACCCTTATTAAATATCATTGAGAATATCATTCTCATTCCTTGTGTGAAGCCTCTTTAGGTAGTCATGAGTTATCTCCCTCTAACCCTCTTAATTACGTGTTCAACACTGGAATTGGGTCAAGTCACTGGAACTAACCAACGTTTATATCCACTGGGCCATGTGTCCTTAAGAACAACTGAATTTCTGGGACTTATAAACCTAATGTTCAGTAACTATTTTTTACCAGAATTTATATTGCAATTATTTTTATGTTAATGTTTTACTCTAGAATTTTTTTACCTGAGCTCATATTGCAGTTTTGACACTAATGATTTTTTCTGGCACTCCGTATTACTAGTTCCAATATTGTATTCATCTCTATGCTTGGTCGGATTAGGAAATTTTTGTAGCCTAGGATATGTGCTGATTCCTTAAGTTTATGTAGTTTCCAGTGGCGTTCTCTATCTATTATTTCAACTTCATCCTTTAGGGAGCGGTGATCCCCTTCCTCCATATGTGGTCAGCTAGGCCTGATTTTTCTATCTTCCGTTGTGTTACGGTCTTGTAATGTTCTTGTTGCTTTACCTTAAGGGGGCGACTTTTTACCCCTTATATTTCCTTCAACAGCTACATGGAATGGCGTACACACAGTCCTTAGTCATTTTCTCCTCTGTTAGGGGTCTTACTCGGGAGCGGTACCTGCGAAGTGTAGAATCATTTTCGAAGATCGTCCTGATATTATAATTGTGTTCGAAATATATTTAGTTGAAGCCACACAACTCTGTTCAATATATTTAGATTTTGGCATTAAATAACCTTTACTACATATAACATTTACTATATTATATTATAACATATATAATAACATTTACTACCAAAGAAAATTAACCAAGCGAAGAATGCAGGGTAATTCATTACTAAGTAATGGTAACCGTGGAGAGTCATGATCAACTACATCCTAAAAGGGTATGGTATTTAAAAAATATCAACGTGTATTTTTTCTTTCCTGTATATAGTCACACTTTGTATATCTTAGGCTGAGTTATGAATACTGTTTGGTTTTGGGAACGAATGTAATGATGAATATTTCCTTCTAATTCCTAATCATAGGTGTTAAAAATACATTTGAAGTACAATAACATACTTATTTCTTGAACAGCAGTAACAGCGTATACATTGGATGACAGAAAAATGTGTACTACACTTTGACAACTTAAAGCCGAATAACCTACCGAAAAAGTTGGTTGGTCTCTTCTACTCTAAGCACCATATTAACCTCAACCAATCATGACCTTTCTCGATCACTGCAAAACTCTTTGATGAGAAAAACAATCTCTAGTCAAAACCAGATTCAAGTGTTCGTCGAATATTTTTCACGCCAAAAACTGCGGAATTTTACTCGAAAGGTATCGAATAGCTGATAAGTGGCAACATGTCAATTCGGGCTCGTATCATCTCTGTACTGTCTCACTCCAGGACGTGAATGATCGTGGTTCTCCGCAACTTCCTATTTACTTGCTGTCCTTAGCAATGTTTGTCTTTTTACTATCTCTCCCACTCACTCTTCCGCCGTCCATTTGTTCGTCCGCTGATTTACTCACTTTTTACACCTGTGCCTCTTACCTTCGTTATATCGTGTGATTACCATTTTCCAAGTCGCCTGTTCTCATTATTTCAACTGTATCTTTCAAATATTATCCATAATTGTTATTTTTGTTTGCTTACATGTTTCGTCTATGGTATTCTCAGTTTTCTTCTCCAGAATCACGTCTCTGTTGTTTGAAGTCTGCTCTTCATATATGATGACAGACATTATTTATGATTCGGCATTTATCTATCTGTAATTTATTATTTATTGTCGGTATCTAATGTTGATTATTCATTGTCGGTATCTGATGTTCAGCCGTCTCTTATAAAAAAAGGAAGATCGTATAAGTTAATTTGCTTCTGCGTATATAAACATTAAGTTTAATGTACAAAAGACAGCTTGGAGACTAAAATCGATATTTATGTCAAAAGTGATACTGATACGCAACTAGTCTATTAAATATGTTCGTCAAAGTCAAGCACCTTCCCCCCGATTCCACTTGTATACAAAAGATTAGCGGATTGTTTTGTCCCAGAGAGGGTATCAAGTATTAAAACTGATCTCCAACCATTGAATACTGGTATTGAAAAACACTTTGTTTGCTTCCAGTGATCAATGTGAAAAAAATAAAAATAGAAAAATAAAATAAGAGAAAATAGGGTTATAAGTTTCGTGATGCTAGCATAAAAAATGAGAAACTGAATTTAAAATAATGCCTCCTAAAAAACTGTTAAATGCTCCGCCGATGAGCAGTGGTTAACAAGCTCGCTTAGTAGATCATTACTAGTGTAGTAAGTCTGATCCTTACTTGGTGTTAGAAATGTGCTAGAGATAGCCCTCCACTGAGATAGATTTAATTATAATAGCAGTTTTCATCCTCACTCGGTTACGACTTGAAGACTCATAGTAAATCAAAGTGATTTCTCATTTTCATCATGGCTGATGATTTCCAAACATATCCATAAGCCGGGATTCATTTTTGTTTCTTTAAGCCTCCTTTGGACACATACATTTTTAAATTCAAAAATGTTCTTCAATTATACTGGTCGCTGATTACAGCTAGAGAATCAAGTCTGTCCCATTATTTAACTCATAGTTGAAAAGAAAATAGATGAATTACAACTTTTCTCAAGGGTATTTGTGCAAAAGTAAATATAACGATCTCAATTGGAATTCGAACTCGTCTTGCCGATTTCTTCTTCCCAGCCTTTAACGATTACATCACGTGCACATCCATAACATCTGAAATAGCACAAAGAAGTTAGAAAAAATAAAATTGCTTGAAATAGATGAACAGAAAAAATATTTTTCTTATTTATTTCCTTGTGTTAAAAGCGCTAATATGAGCATAATAGGCGTATTTATAACAAATGATCGTGACTGAACATTTTCACATTGGTGGACGGAACGAAGTGTGTTTGATGAGGAGAAACGAACCGAATATTAAGTACACAGTTGTGTTTCTCTGTGCTAATCAGTTGAAACTTTTGTCAACAACAAATATTCGCTATTAATATCAGTATGAACATTTTCCAAGGGAGTGAACTCATTTATGAAGCGATGACGGTCTGTTCTCGAGGGAACATAGGACTCAATTCTTAACTTTGAATATAACAATAAACTAAATAAAAAGTAAATTTTACACAAAGGAAACTATTATTTTTATTCATTTTTACGGAGTACGCATTATATTAAATTCATAAAAAATCACCTTCTCTATTCAACCAAGCAGATAAATTTTCTGTAAGAATATTTATTATTAAGCGGAGATTTATTCAGATATATGTTCTCGATTTCTATAACAATTTTACTATTTACTTTTCTAATTTTTAAACTTCGTTAGGTATCTACCATGTTCACTAAACTGGTCATTTTAAAAAGGAAGTCTTTATTGAAGCAGCTGCAAGAACAAGACGAAAACTTTTATTCCCAGAATACGACAAAAATCTACAAAATGGCGACATAAAGAAGAACCGAATTGTTGCAATTATTTTAATCATGAATCAATAATTCATTCTGTTTATATAAAAGTCAGTGTCTGTACAAAACACATCATGCTATGTTAAATAATTGAGAAACTATAAAGACAACATTAAATTGTCCAATTCAGTTTTTTTACTTATTGTTTCTGGGGCACAGATTGATTACTGACAACTGCAAGTAATCCTTATTGTTGTAGATTGCAAGGTTCTAGCTAAAATTATTAAAATATCATTTTATGTCGGGAAACACTCGAGTATATAAGAAGCATGTCAAATAATGTTCAACTCTGAAATTTCTGAAATACAATGAATTTAACTAATTTTGAATGAATCAATTATAATAAATTACTAGATTGATTTTTGCGTAGAAATCGCAGCGCATTTATTAAATATATAATATAATATAATATAATATAATATAATATAATATAATATAATATAAATTATGCTGTTATAAATCAAAAGTCCTAAGAGACGCTGGAGGTAGACGGTTAATGTGTGGTGTTGTATGAGCGTAAGGAAAAGACAAGAAGTGCAGCTCATGAGGTTGTGTAGGAAAGATAACGGTTAATCACTGACTAGAAGAGGCTAACATTGTAGTGATTAGGAAAGTAGCAGTTCTTGAGGAGAAGCTGTCCGAGTGGAAATCCCTTCTTACCAATGCAATATGAAAAGCATAATGAATATTCAGTTTTGTGTATGTGGTATAGTGGGTCCCAGTTGCAAGAGGCTTGGAATTTTTTTTCTGTGGGAAAGAGGCTGTCGGGTGTAAAATAATTAATCAACCAGAAGACGGCGTAGGGTTTTAAACTTTATCAAGACAATAAAAAAAAAAAAATACAATAAAAATCACAACTCAATTCCATTAAATTTTCGTCTTACCAATTCCCTCCTGAGAATAATCTCTGATAAGATTGAAGGTACTAGGGAAAATAAAACAAAACAAAAACTACGACGCCTTTCTTAATGACTTTAATATCAACATTAAGAAGTTGATCCATAAATTCAAAAGGATTGTAATAATAATAATAATAATAATAATAATATATATATATATATATATATATATATATATATATATATATATATATAATATTTTCTTTCTTTCTTTCTTTCTATATATATATATATATATATATATATATATCAATTTGGAAGTCAGTTGATTACGCAACCTTGGTTTCAACCTTTCGGTATTTTCAGGTGTTTTATATCAAAAGATTCTCTAATGTATTATTTCAAACGTACAACAGGGATTTCCAGAACGCACGATTGGGATCCTAAAATATACTTTCTGGTGTATTTGCACCCGGAGGTTATTTCGGATCTTTCATTTAGCAATATTTTTTATTCTGGAAATAATAAAATGGTTAACTTTTCTTCTTGGCACAATCTGCAGACATCACCACCGTTGTAAGGTTTGGCTTTTATAATGTGCTCCATGTCATATCAGACTCTTTGCCGATTTTTTACTTTCAATTTCAATTCTTGGCTAGCCAGTTTGAGACAATTTTTAATATTGTGTATTGGCATGACCAAGGACGCACTCCACAGGATGATTAGCGTGTTAAGAGACAGGAAAATTTCGTTGGAAACAAAGAAAATAATAATGGATTGTTATGTGATATCTGTCATATATCTGCTATATGATCGCGAATGTTGAACAATTTCCTCAAAGATGACTCAAGGCAAAATAAATGTGATTCTACAGAAGGATACTAAGGATACCATAAGTCGAACATGTGAGCAACGACAAGGTTTTAGAGAGAATGGAAACTAAAGTACAACTTATACTTAACATCTGCAAGAGACAATTGAAGTTTCTGGGACACGTAATGATAAGGAGGGCTTGGTAAACTTGATACTCACAGGGCAGGTAGAAGGAAAGAGTTTGAGGAAAACAGTGCGTGACATAATTAATGGGCTTAAACAAATGGCCAGCAAAGCAGAGGTGGGGAGAAATAACAGGACAAAAGGTGGAAGGCAAGAAGTGGAGGGAAAGAGGTAGAGAGCCATGGTCGCTTATGTCCTAACGGGACAC
Source organism: Ascarosepion bandense (assembly GCA_037127315.1). Lineage (NCBI taxonomy): Eukaryota > Metazoa > Mollusca > Cephalopoda > Sepiida > Sepiidae > Ascarosepion > Ascarosepion bandense. Next base: position 2,415,773 of record JBBBDQ010000330.1, read on the forward strand.
GGTAAATAAAAGAAGATATACACAGATACATTTTTTTTTAAATTTAAAAGTTTCAAATTTCCACATTCCGACATTTTCAGCGTTTGATATCTATGCATAATTATAACAAGTGACATGACTGCTTCAATATGCTCAATGGTTAACAAGCTTGTCTTGTTGTACTAATTACGACTGTGTTCAATCCTCACTGAGTTTTCCATACATTTGACGGATGTTTTAGTTTTTTATATTCACCCAAATCTTTATAGCCACATGTAAGATTAACTCCGGCTTACGCGTTCGGAAATGTTAAAACTGATTTTGAGCTGAGGTGAATAAGACAACGTGGAGCAAATTGAGTGGACATCGCAATCACCAGATCTGACATAATCAAACTTTATTCTTGTGGGGGAATTCTGAAAGATTTTGTTTACAAGCTCAAACCAAAAAAAAATTTCTGAATTAAAGCAAGAAATATCTGAGACATTTTCTAAAATTAATGAAGAAACGTGCCAAATGGCTTGTAGCAGCGTTTTTGATAGGATTCAGCGTTGTATTGAACATGAAGGGAGCATTTTAAAGTGTTCGTCAGTCATAACAACTGATGTTGTTTTGAGTTGACAATAATAATAACTTTTTTTAAAAAACTATATGAATTTATTTTTGTTTAATAAAAGTTAATAAATAAAAAAATAGCTTTATTTTTTACTGCGCACTGTATATATATATATATGTATTTCGAGTGTATTTCGGTGGATATTTTTTATTTCAATACAACTTTAGCTAACGAAACAAAAGTCGTTTATTCTGAAAATCTTTGATTGCTGATCAGAAAACATTTTTAGTGTTGCACTAGGCTTTGTAAACGAACAAAAAATAACATAAATGTTTTATTTCTCTTGTTCAATTGTCAAAAATGTATTTTAACCCAAATTTGACGTTTTTGAGCTCTTATGACCATGGGCATCAATGTCACATAACAGTGGCATGTCTAGGGCACATTATCCTGACAGAGCCCATCATTCGTTAGGCTAATTTTGAATTCAGTGTTTTCCTTCTCCAAGAAAGGTTTTCACCCAAGGCAAGAATGTCAAGTTAAACCATAGCTGGGGATGGTTGGGCGAGAAGAAACAGGTTCATAGCTTTCATAAATGTATTTGTGCGAAAGTGAATGTAATAGCCTCAGCTGGGGTTCGAACAAGGTCCGGTGATTTCTCTATCCGAATCGCTTTCCTGTTACTATGTAACTGGCTGCAATAGAAGGTTATAAAGGTATAAATTAATTTGATCTTCAATGACTTCCGGTGACCTCAGCGATCAAATTTGATCTTATTCGCAATACCTTTCTGAGATCAAGATGCTTTTATACTCAAAAGTCGGTATATTTTGATAGTTGTTTCGTTTAGCTACTAAAGGTGCACCGTGCTCTTGAATGATCTCAGATATCAAATAGTTACACATACGAAATTAGATGTTTCTGGGTCTTCACGACAAAACTTTGTTCAGTTGGTTCGAGAGTGATCATAGCATGAAAACACAAACAGAATTTTAAAATATTATATATATATATATGCGGGATATTTGTGTGCATCTATGTATGTGTGTACTTATTGGCATTAAATGTTGGTGGGCGAATGCGCAGTGAAATACAAAACACACGTAGTTACATCTACATTATATTACTTACGCTTATCTCTCTCTCTCTTTGAAAGGCACACAGGCAGCCACACGTTGATAAATAGAAGTATCGCCAAACACTTGCTACACGACAAACAGTGATAACATTTTTTGGTGAAATTAAAACTCAACCTAAATAAAAATGTTATTTTATAGACTTTAGATAACAAACCGGATAAAGTGTGGACAGCTTTTATTAAAACATCAAGTTTTGTGTATTTTTCTTTAGCAACGGAAGTATTACAGGTTCAATAGTAAAAAGCATAGGAAAATTTGGGGGAGTAATTTTTGTAAATTAGTTTTCATTAAACCTGCCAAGACTCAGGAGATTTAATCAGAAACAAATACAGTGTCAGCTCAATCCCTGTCCTCTACTGATACTATTCTCTGTTCTTAATTATCAAGGACGTAAGCATAGTTTCAAACTTGACATTGGTAAATGAAAACAATGTACCGATAAGTTTTTATGAAGTTGAGTATCAATTTCAGATTGTATTTATATTATGAACTAGAATTCTTTCTAAAAATGAGACAAATTAACATTTTAAAACACTATCATATGTCATGAGCAAAGAAGGGCGTAATGAATATTGTACTTTAAAAATTATTCTATTGCACTTGCTTTTTAACGAGCTGACCAGTTAACATAACTTAGTGCGACAAAGAAAATATCCTTATTTTAGGAAGGACATTATATTTCCGGATATATAACTTGCTCAGTTTATTGTGCATTTGTGAATCAGAAAAGAAGTCATCCAATACAAGTCTGTAGCCAGTCAATGTTAAAATTACGAGTTTGGGTGATTGATTGCAAAAAAGACTATCTATTTATTGATGAACGGAAGATAATCAGCAAAAGGATGAGCCCAAAATGCAAATTACTAAAATCAGACTAGTATAGAAATTTAAATATCTAGGGAGTGTTCCATCACAGTGCAGAAAGTGCAACGCTGAGAACTGAATACGTATTGAGATGGCCATAGAGTCATTCAAAAAGTTAAACAGAGTATTAAGAAAATTTTTGTCAAAAAATAAAAAGAAAGAAAGAAAGAAAGAGTACTGGACTGTTATGGGATATCTGTCTTCCTGTATGGTAGCTTATGATGGATAATCTTCGCAAAGATGAAGATGAGATTTGAAGCAACAGAAATATGCTTCTACAGAAAGATGTTGTGAATATCATGGACTGAACATGTAAACAACAATGTGATTTTCGAGAAAATGGAACAAAAAGAAATCTTATACTTAACATCGAAAAGAGGCAGTTGATATATTTACGTACTATAAATGGAATCATTCTCATTCCCTCCGTATTCCATGAGTAAGATGATAGTTTCACTCGAGCAGCTTCTTCCCACGAACCGATACTTTGTGGAACAGACTCCTAAGTGGGTGCTTTCCCGACCACCAAAATCTTAACCCGTTCAAGTGTAAGGTTGACTATTATCTTTCCCTCATATCCTCATATCGTCATAAACTGCACCTCTTACCTCTACTTTTACCTCTCACACAATAAATTCTACCTTAGGAGGCTTTTAGGCCTTGTATAGAGTAAACTTGAGTAATATGAGCATCCCGCTGCTGATCAAGTCTTAGGTTGAATCTTCCTCATATATTATCATAGACTGTATCTTTTATCTTTTAATCTGTAACCCTACACCTTGAGTAGCTCGCGGGAGTTTTACAGGGTGAATTTTATTGTAGAAAAATAAGTGCATGCAAATTTATTAAATCTTTGTTACGGTAGTTCTCAACTTTCTTTAGTATATTCTTTAAACTTTATATAGATAATTACTTACTTAGTTTAGTTAGTAGAGCACAGGCAAAGCTAAACTCATTATTGTACCGTCACCATGCAATGTTGAGTCCTATATCCACACTGATTATCTCTACAAACACTCTACCTCCGATATTAAATACCATTCTTCTATACATGTTGCAAACTTTAAACAAGCTATATAATAATTATCAGTGTGTATTTATTTATATATTTCTTTTTTATTTATTCATAAATTTCCTGTTACATCTGCTGTGCGAAGTGAGGTAAATTAACGTAACATAAGAGTGATTACTTCTTTCAGCCGTTTTAATAATCTATATAAATAAAATATTCATCTGTAGTGAGATAAAATTAATTTGTGAGAAAAATGAACCGTTTAATTAATAAGTTACTTTACTTCCACGTTTTTGAAATTGCAGTCTTATTTGATCAAGCTTTTTATGTGAGCCACTCAGATATCTTTGTCTATTAAGTGATCGTTTTGCTTCAACTTGGTCTTGGAATAGACTTTGTCGTCGCCGTGTTAATAATTTTTCCGAGTGATATTTCCATTTCGTTGTCATATTAGAATTTTTAACATGGAAAGGTATTTAGCAGAAAATCGATTTATACGATACCAGAAGTAATCAATGAATCCCAAATAAAATTGAACGTCTAAAAATATAAAGGGAACAGATTAATTAAACGGTTCATTGGCTTCTGTTTTAATTGTGAAGTCTTTATCTCCGCTTTTTTGAATCTCAATACATTGTTTTAAGAATTTTGAAAGACTGCTTAAAGATTTTTTAATACTAATAAAACTTTCTAACAATTGCTGTCATTTCTGATGGCACAGGTACACTACTACTGCTACTACTAGTAATGCTACTACTGCTACTATTACACACACACACACACACACACACACACACACACACACACACACACACACACACACATATATATATATATATATATATATATATATATATATATATATAGTTATGCATTATTTAAGATCCTGCAAAGTTTCGCCGACATACCATTCGGTAAGAATGTGAGTTTGTTCATTCCTGTGCACCACGCTGTTTAACATTTTGCTAGATTAAACCCCATCATGTACATCTTGTACAACTTGCGCAGCAATTCATTGAAATGAAAATTTAGCCTCTAAAGGACCTCAACCCGACCGTTCTCAAAATCGCTCGAAATTAATGTAAATTTGTCTCTTTTGTTGATCTGTGATATTCTCGCATTATATATATATATATATGGGAGAAAATTATATATAAATTTTATAAATTATACTAAAGGGGAAAACTGGTACTTTGCTGCTAAAATGGCATAACTGTGTTTGTTGGAACCCATCTCGCCCATTTATAAATCTACCATTCATTTGTGCATTGAACATTACTACCATATTATGTCTGGTGCTCCAGTTACAGGAGGAAGTTAAAAAAAGTATTCGATCTGTGTTCATAAAAAACATTTTGTACATTTAACAAATTTGAGTTAATTACCTTTAAAATACTCTTATTGGAAGTTGACACACTTTTCCCAGTGTTTCTTCTACTACTGTTAACACTGCTGGAACCCCTTCTCTGGAATGCTATGGAGATATCACTGTATTTTTTTCTTATATTTTTCTTCTTACGACGCATATCGCTTTGCTTTCAGCCTTGTTTTCAGATTCATAAAAAACCAAAAGTCACACGGTGTCATGTCGGGAGAGAAAGGAGTCTGTCAAACAAGTGGTTAGTTGTTCTTGACCAGGAAAGCTTAGATGATGTGGATGAAATGCACTGATTCTGTGCTTATTGTTACTTCGTGAGCAATTTTCGGGATTGTTACACGACAATCTTCCATGACTATTCGCCGAACCTCAATCAGCTCCTCGTTTCAGCTTGTGGATGGTTTGACTGAATGTGCCTTGCTGTCCAATAAGGTGCAGACACATTTGATGCGGTTGTACTACGCTTTGAGCTTGTGATTATACCATGTTATAATCACCAAAGACCTGCATAATCTTCTGGATTGTTTGAGCTTGAGTATATGCAAGAATTTTGGCAAAAATTGGCGCAATATGTTTTCTCGATGCGTTCTGTCATCTTGCATGAAATTGATAATTCGACGAGCGCGCACGGAACGTCTGTTCTCTGGGCGTAATAACCTAGAACTGATACAGCCTACCGGTACAAGAATTTTCTCGCATGCGTAGGAAGAGAGGCATCACTAGCCACTTAATTTATTTTGTCCACATGACGTTAATTTTTACGGGAAAAATAAAGTCGGATGCTTTTTGAACGCACTTCGTATATCTCGAGATTCTTAGCAAAATTCAAACATCTTGTGATATTATCGGTCCTGACCTGGCATCACTTTTCCAGTGACGTGACGTGGCTTTTCCTCTGTCTTTTCTATAAGCATTTTCATAGCAGTTGTTCTAATGAGCACTACTCCTTGGTACTTCGACCGCATGAATTTAAGCGTACTACTTAATTGATCATTAGATCTCATAGATTTACTGCTGAAATAGCCAGATGTAACCCTAAATTAAAATAGATTCTTTTCTCGAACTTACCGCCTCTGGAAGTCTTTTTCGTTTTTCTGGCGCCTATAATATTCGAAAATTAAATGCATCGTTAATCGTCATCTTTCGTCTTTCTAAATACTGTTGTTTCATTGTCCTTTTTCCTCGCTAAACTATTCTCATTTTTCCTACTTCCTGTAACTGATTGCGCCTTAGAGGCATTATCGCGTTTCTTGAATGTGAAATGATAAAAAATTTGGAAAAAATTCTATGTAATGCGTTTTCTTCTTTTAACTTCAGACTAAATAATGTTTTTTTTGATAGACTCAAATATATATAGTTTTGGGTACGAAAACATAAACAGAATGGTTAAACATCGACAGGTTTTTATTCTTGTTTTTACTATAATTATTTTGAAATATCCCACATTGTAATAGAAGTGGTTTTGGTATGAAAGGGGAAATACTGTATACACCTGGTCTGAAATGGAAGACACAGACATCAGTGCACTTTATATACATTTTCACCTTAATAAATTACTCTCCCTTTTAATTAGAACTGCATTCTTCAAATCGAAATTATGACCAGACTCATTTCGATGACCGACTAATGTACTGACCTTTAAGGCAATGAAAAGACACTTTTGCTTAGTATCAGAAAATGGCAGCTGAAATTTCTGGTACTCATAATGAGGAAAGAGGGCTTGGAGAATTTCTTTCTTGAGCGGATCTCTTAATTTTAAACAATGACACGATTCATCACGCAGGGGCACACATTTTCTAACAGCAAAGCCTATAAATATTTTTGTTTCTTTTTCAGCTGTGTACACAGAAATATTATCCCCTTTTCTTGAATTATATGATTTGTTTATATAAAAATATGCATGAAAAATTCCTTCTAGTGTTGAATTTCATGTCTTTGAAAAATGTTGAATTCATTTTACTTTGCAAGTCTTTTCATCCTAATCAATCATAGCAAGGAATAACTCTTCACTGGTCAACAGTAACCACGTCAATTTTAAACTTGCAGTTTCTATTCGTTACAGACTCAGATGACGTCACCTGAAAAAGCTGAAATATGAATCAGGGAATACTTGAGAATATCGGTTTGCTGTATACCTGAATGTATTTTTTTTACTGATAATATGTGCAAATTGCTGACATCTTATCGAGGCCGGTATCAGTTTAACAAATATTACTACTTCATGCAATCAGCTTCAGCTTCGATTATTTCACTCGTAGTAATAGGTTACCTGAGACATTTCGGCGTGAGGTAATGGCTAGCAATGGTTACGACTGAGTAGAGAGTTCGATCCAATCTGGGTGGCATATAGTTGTCGCCTGGTAACAAAATTAAACTTAGTAAATAATAACTCAGTTCACGGGAAACAGAGACAAATTCAGAAATTATAGTTGAATACTACAAAAGCTGAAACATATGCAAAGAGCACAATAACACCGCATATACAAGGGTATGCGTTGTTGTGCAGTGGATATCGGCTCAGAACGAGAAATCGGGAAGCCGAGTTCGAATTCCAGTTGAATTAATTGCATTCACTTACGCGCAAATACCCTTGGGAAAGGTATTAATCAGTCTCTTCCTTCCAGCTATGGGTTAAATAACAGGACAGATTGGGTTCTATAGTCTTGGCAGGCAACCAGTCTACCGCAGAAAGCAATGGCAACCTACTGCGGGATAATCTTCTGCACAGTCAGTTATATCTCTTTCGAGACATTATCACCCAAGCATGTTTCACGTATGGCACTTAACTGATATAAGGGTATGCGTTGTGCGTTGTTGTGCAGTGGATATCGGCTCGAAACGAGAAATCGGAGAGCCGAGTTTGAATTCCAGTTCATTTACGGGCAAATACCCTTAAGAAAAGTATTAATCCGTCGCTTCTTCCTCCAGCCATGGGCTAAATAGCAGGAGAGATTAAGTTTTATAGCTTTGGTCGGCAACCAGTCTACCGCAATAAGTAATGAAAACCTGCTGCGGTAAAATCCTTTGCCCATTCAGTCATGTCTCTTTCAATGTGACCACCCAAGCGTGTATCACTTATGGCACTTAACTGTCTGATATAAAGGTAAATATAAAAATTAAAGACAATTTCCATATAACACCTTTATTAACACAGATGAAGAGCAAAATCATATTGACATAGACCCTTCGTACCGCGATGCATTGTTCAACCTGCTTCTTCATCACTTCTGAAAAGGGTTTTATGAAGCCACGTCTGCACCGTTTGTTTGTTTGATTATCCAACTCACAGACTTTACGGTACACCAAGTCATTAAAGACTATGGCTTGTGCAGATCTATAGATGATACCCACAATTGCCGCCACTTTGTTTTAACATGATTCATCGCTATTTCTTGATCAAAGCATCCACTCTTTGAATGTATTCTTCCATACACGATGGTGATGGGTGACCAGATCGAATTTCATCCGTTACACTTGATTTCCCCACTCATATATTTGTCGTTGATTCATGGTGCATATTCTATACAGCGCCAACATCCGGTGATAGATTTCTCTCTGCGCACAGAAATTACACTACCGTGCGTTGTTAGTCAAACCCAGCGTTTCTCAACTGGGGTTCCTCGGAACCCAAAGGTTTCGCAAAAGGTCCCTAAGAGTTCCACGAGAACAAGTGAGATAAGCTAATGCACTTTTGACTTTATATTTAATTTTATATACGTAATATTACTAAACACGCACAAGATATTCTTGGTTATTGTAATGTAATATATACATCAGCCCATTAAACCTATTATGTTATTAAAAAATAAGAATCGTCGGGTATATATTTAGTGACGTAAGGCGCCAGTGTATATACTTTCTCTTCGGTACCTCTAATTACTCGCTGAAAAAACAACATAGCATGATGTTAAAAGTCCCCAAACCTAATAAAAAACAAAGTTTTAACGTCAAAATGTTTATGTTATTTTTAAAAGGAAAGATCAAAGTATTTTTATTATTGTTATAAGATTTTAATACTTTCAAACACGTTCGAAATTTTTGGTGAACATCTTGTTTAGCCAGTAAATGATAAATAAATATTAAACATGCTGCAATTATGTTCTCATTCTGTTGACATTTATATTATTAGTATATGATATTGCTTTCTTGTGTTTATGTTTTATGTATGAGTTTAGAATTTTTGTGTGAATGTAAACTCCCTGGATAAGTATTATAAACGAAAAGTATGAATTTTATTTAGCATTACCGAAAAGATTTGACAAAGAAATATTAATGTTTCCTTAAACCAGTTATTCAAAAGTATATATACTTTGATATCTACCACGTGAACTACGATGAAAGTAAAAATGAGAAAAATATGGTATATAATTTTGTTTTGCGCAGGTATTCCTTGATACAACCTTACTTATCCTCTCTGCTTCCTTTCGTTTCTGAAAGCTTATCCAGTACCGTTAACGTTTCTCTGTTACAACAGTATTCAATGAATTTACTAATATCTTAATCTACCGCAAGGCTACAAGTGTGAATTTATTTATGAAGATAAAAATAAACTCTTGCAGTAATAAAGGTTTGCAAAACTATCGTAATAATGACTATTGCTCTACACTGAGGTAACCATTAACCTTGTCTAACGCTAAACTACGAAATACACCCAGCAGCAATGCTTCTGATCAAAAGATTGGATGTTTTGAAGAGTGTGACATCACCTCTTAATTGCTGTTGTTCCCAGGTACTACCACCACGGATCAGGGTTTCCCGCTATGGACAAATAGTGACCCCTAAAACAAAATCAATGCAATTATGCAAACAGTGCAAGTATAAAAATATATTTTATTATAAAAATAATACCTAAAACTTTTTAATATAAGAATAACCAACAATACATCTTTATAGAAAATATTACCAACAATACACATTTATAGTAAAATGACCAAAAGTACATTATAGTAGAATTACCAACAATACATTTTATAGCAAACTAACCAACAACCAACAATACGTTTTATCTGGAGTTGAAGATATATAATTATGTTTAAAATATATATAGTTAAATCCATTATACTGTGTTCAAAATATTTAGATTTCGACATTAAATAACCCATAAAGGTTGATATGCAGCTAAACAAAATCAACCAAATAAACAATCTATATGAAATAACTCTTTCATGATATCAATCCATATATCTTCCTAAAATATCTTAGAGAACTCAAACTGCATTCCAAAATATAACTTCAACAAAACTACAACATAAAATACACATATAATCACTTCTAGTAAGTATGTCCACAGAAACATGTATATGAACAAAAGCTGATTATCGTCTATCATATTTTCAATTGTGAAAGTAGAATAACATAAATTATATTTCTATTACTTAAAAGATACAAGGAAAATTAAATTTCAACATTAAATATCCTTAAAGAGTTGATATGCTCTTAAATAAACTAATTAATCAAAGCAAAAACACGAGTCTTTGTTACACAGTAAGGTTCATATCTTCATAATAGTCCATGAGACGAAGATATAAATTTTGCACCTATTCATGTACTTAATAATATTAAATATCCTTTTGGCCCTGAAAATGTTGCTTTCATCAGATACAATCATGATATTGCATAAAATCACATAAATTACTTTCATTCGTTTTTATTAATTCTGTTATTTTCTCATTTATCTTAATGACATAGGAAGATCGAACGTTGCCAGTAAAACAAAAAAAAAACAAATAAAAATAAACAACAACAAAAAATACAAAGAAAATCACAAGGTTGATAGATTATGCGAAAATCGTAGAGATTGCAATTTCGTAAGTGGCAATTAACTGATAAGAGAATAATTGCTACCGAACTGAACGCTAATTCATCAACTAAAATGTCGTCTGAACTTGGAAACATTCCAGTGAGAAAGCGTCGGCGAAAGCGGCCTGAAAGCTTTGTGCATCCATACATCAATTGACGGAAGTCCTCTGGTCATAGAAAGTGCTCGAGTGGGGAAAGAATAAAAGAGAATTAATTACAAACCGCGAATGGTTCAGTTGTCACATTAGAAAGACCTCAAAATTAATCGAAACACTTTCAATTACAATCAGACATTAAATGAATCTTATAGTTTAATTTAATTCATAGCTAATTCGAAAGGCTGTTATCTGAACAAAAAGCACTGGCACTAGTTATAAATAGTGATATCTACTTATTTGCTTTTGCATTTGGTCCTTCTCTCTTTTTCTGACGCTGCTAACCGTGGCAAGATGGTGGTGTGGACGACGCGAATGGAGGAAATCTTACGATACGAGCGTGATTCTCGTCAGGATCTGGTTGGATTCTTTCGGCATCAGCTCAAGAACTGAAAGAAAACCTTTGCTATCGGCAGATTTCTACGAAATACTGGTAAAAATCAGTGAACTTGGTTTTAGCGAATGGGGTCAGTCTTGGTTTTTTTTTAAACTCAAAGGGACTGTTTCCTGTTGAACCCCTTCCCTGGTCAAGTTAGACTTTGTCATTCTTCTTCTTCTTCTATGTGCCCTGTCCCTTTAGGACGTAGGCGATCATGGATCTCCACGTCTCCTTATCCCTTGTGGCTCTTAGTATGTTTGCCCCTGTTGTTCCTGGCAACCCCCGTTCCGTCATCCACCTGATCAGACCCTGCAAATATGTTATCCGATGCCTTCCTCTGTCTCTCCTTCCTTCTATCTGGCCAGTCAGTATCAGGTTCTCCAGGCTCTCCTTCCTCATTGCATGTCCCAGGAACTTCAGTTGTCTCTTCCTGATGCTCAGCATCAATTTCCTTTTTGTTGCCATTCTTTCTAACACTTCGTCGTTGCTTGTATGCTCAGTCCACGATATCCGTAGCATCCTTCTGTAGAACTACATTTCGGCCGCTTCCAGTTTTGTCCTCATTTTCGATGATATTGTCCAGCATTCACAGCCGTATTGAAGAACTGACATCACGTAGTAGTCTAGCACTCTTTTCTTCGTTTCTATTGAGATTTTCCTGTGTGTTAGTATTTTGCTCATCTTCTGGAACGCGTCCTTTGTCATGCCAATTCGCCTTCGGATCTCCGTGTCGCACTTTCCATCTCCTGTTAGAACACTTCCTAAGTACTTAAATTCTTGGACTTGTTTGATTCTGTTATCCCCCACCTGTATTTGGCATTTTGGGTTGTATCTTTTGCTGATGACCATGCACTCAGTTTTCTTAAAGTTTATTTGTAGTCGCTTCTTGTCACTCTCCACTGCTACGTATCTTATGTTGTTCAGGTTGTGGCCTCCAATAACAAATCCTGGTGTGTCATCTAGGGTCCTCAAAATATTCTCGCTGTATAGGTTGAACAAATCCGGTGAAAAGACACATCCTTGTCTTACGCCTTTTTCTATCTTTGTGTATCTACTGAGGTCGTTACCTGTCCGTATGCAGGCCGTTTGCTGCCAGTAGAGATTCTTGATTATTCTTATGTCTTTGCCGAAAATGTCGAGGTTGCCTAGCATTTCCATCAATTCTTTGTGTCGTATTTTGTCGAATGCTTTCGCGTAATCAATGAAGCATAGGTACAAGTCTTTCTTCATTTGTAATGCCCTTTCAGAGAGCATCCTAATCATGAATATGGCGTTCCTTGTTCCAGTGTCCTTGACGAACCCGCACTGTTCCTGCCCTATCTCTGGCCTGATTCTGCTTCTCGCTCTATTCATCAGGATTCTGACAATCAGTTTTGTAATGTGACTCATTAAGCTGATAGTTCTGTGTAGTTCGCACTTGTTTGCTCCAGGTTTCTTCGGCAGCGCTATAAATATCGACTTGCATAGGTCTTCTGGTATTATTCCGCTGCTATAAATTTCGTTAGTCAATATGAATAATCCTGATCTGATCCCGAAATTATTTTTTGTTATGATCCATGTCAAGACTCCCAAACTCCCCAGTTTTTTTTTACTCTCTCTTTTTTATCCTGACAGGGTCAGCTTTTGATTTTGCCACTCCACATTTTATTTTTCCTTTCATCAGCTTTAGTGAGTGAGCGTCATGATTGTGCCTATCGGCAGAATACAGCATCCACTTTTTTGTGAGATGGACGTGTCTTAGATATTTTATTTTTAATTTGAATGTTTTATTTTATTATTTTTTCGCTATTGGGTTCATCCACTTCTCTTTTATTTCATGCAATATATTTTTAGATATTTTTATAAGTGTTATGTCCCAGGTTATTGGGTTGAACAAAAACGAACTAATAATAAAAGGCAAGTGTATTTTAACACATAATAAAATAAATTACATTTTTTTACGGCCCGAAAACAACAAGAATTAGTTGGATTTAAACCATGAGTTCCATGTGCGTGTCAGCTTATGTTGAATTCAGAAGTGTCACGGTCCAACAAGCGAACAAGGGACGTAACTCAGTTGTATTTTGAATGATCGTCCTTTATAGATAGAATTAAGTTAGCAACCTCTAACAATAAGTAAAAAGAAAAGAGCAACATAAAAAACTTATGTATATATTGAAAAAAAGTTCATGTCATGGATATTTTTAGTAGAAGCACTGCCCAACTTGAGTACTGTGGTATATATCGGATGAAGGGAGATGAATGAATTCTTATGGTGTTTGAGTAAATTGTAATGAAGGAATAGTTGGTCGTCTGACTTGACTCTGTGTTAGTTACGTACTCGAACCTACCTATAAGCCAAGATTTTCTGAATCGGTAGCTATTACTCGCCGGGAAAATTGGTAAAAATCATCATTCCTATTATCCTTCCTCAATCTCTCTTGCCATATCCGCCAGCAATATCCCTGGTTTCGGTACCGTCCAGTGTGGATGGCGTGTTCACTGTTTAAGTGACTATAAACATAGAAACTAACATAGGGAACCCGGTTAAGCAAGGCATGCCCTCTCCGTCTGAAAAACTGGTGCAGTTGTCATACGATAATACATCACTGAATAAGTTCCGGGCCTGACCTATAGATGGCGCCACTAATAAAAATTCCATACGATTTTTATGAAGTACTAACCTTCAAATGGCACGTGACAACATTTGGGCTAAACTTGTTTTGGCCGATCGTAAATTGACGTTGCGTGAGATAGCAGAGGAGTTGAACATATCAGAAGGCAGTGTATTCACAATTTTGCATGAATATTTGTCAATGTGTTCAAAGTGGGTGCCGCGTTTGCTCACAGTCGATCAAAAACAACAACGCATCGACGATTCAGAGTGTTATTTCTAAATGTTTCAACAAAGCAAGAAGGAATCTTTTATGTAAATATGTTACAATGGATGAAACATCGATCCAACACTTCACTCCGGAGTCAAATCGGCAGTGAGCTGAGTGGACAGCAGAAGGTGAAAGCCGTCCAAAGCGACTAAAGACGCAAACATCAGCAGCCAAGGTTTTGGCCTCCTTATTTTGGGATGCGCAAGGTATTTTGTTCATTGATTACTTTGAGAAAGGAAGAGCCATCAATAGCGAATATTATATAGCATTATTGGTTCGTTTGAATGAAGAAAACGCCAAAAAGAACGGCCACAAATGAAGAAGAAAAAGTGATCATTCACCAAGACAACGCAACGATGGTACTTGGTTGTCTGCCCTTGGACTCAACCATAATTTATACTCATGTCAAAGATTAAGACAAGTGAAAATCTGGATACAAGCGCAAAATTATGTTGCCTGGTGATTTGGAACTAATTTATCCGACCGACTTTACGTATACTCCAGAGATTCATTTACTCACACGTGAAATAGACGAGAAAAAAATCGCAACTACCAAGGTAAGAAGGAAAGAGACGAAAGAGGTTAAGAGATGAAAGAGAAGAAGAGTGTACTGGATTGTTATGTGATGTCTGATCTTCGATACGGCAGCGAATGCTAGACAATTTTATTAAAGATGAAGCAACTTAAATGTGGTCCTACAGAAGGATGCTAAGGATGCCATGGACGAAGCACGCGAGCAATGACGAGGTTTTGTAGAGAATGGGCACAAAAAAGAACCTGATACTTAACATCAGGAAAAGACAGCTGAAATTCTTGGGACATGTAATGAGGAAGGAGGGCTTGGAGAACCTGATGCTCACCGGATGGATAGAGAGAAAGAGGGAGAAGGGAAAGCAGCGCACGACATACCTGATAAACTTAAGCAAATGAATGGTGGAGGGGAGTTGAGTGGAATAACAGAAGAAGTATTAGAAGAATAGGAAGAAGTGGAGGGCCATGATCACCTACGCCCTAAAGGGACATGGCACATAGAAGACGAAGAATTTGTATTTGTTTCACTTTCTGAAAAAAATATTTTCACATTCTTTTTCTGTAAATATATAGATAAATTAATTTTCTCTCGAAAAATTATACATGTCCTTGTTCGTTTTCATCAATGTTACTATATCGCGGCTATGGTAATGCTATATTGGAAAAGTAGGGTAAAAGTTATCTCCACCAAGCCATTTCCGTATATATTTCTTCATTTTAATAAATACTGAACTTTTGTGGACAGGAAAAACTAATATCACTTATGCCTTGAATAAATTTACCTATACATAAAAATAAAAAGTGCTTACATTTTGTTTTGACTTAAGATTCATATATTTTAATTAAGATCCGTATATTTTGAACGTTGTGGTGCAGTGGATATCGGTTTGGAACGAGAAAGGCAAGGTTGAATTCCAGTCGAATTCGTTGCATTCACTTACGCACAAATAAAATTGAGAAAGGTATTGATCCGTCACTTCTCCTTCCAGCCATGGGTTAAATAGCTGGGAAGATTGGGTTCTATAGCCTTGGTTGGCAACAAGTCTCCCGCAGAAATTAATGGAAACCTACTGCGGGAAAATCTTCTGCCCAGTCAGTGATGTCTCTTTCAAGACATGATCACCCAAACGCGTATCACGTATGACACTTAACTGAGTGACATATTTTGAACAAAGGTCAATATAACTATATAATGAATAAATGTGCGCATGCTTTGAATAAAGGTTTATATATTTTTAATATGTATCTGATTTTTTCGAATGAAGGTCCATATATTTTAATTACGATCTAGATATTTTGAATAAAACCATTTTATACTAAAGATATATACATTTGAAATAAAAGTGTTCATGTCTCGAATATTTTCAAATTGGCAAAATATTTTCAATGATTATCCACATAGAGAAGATAGGTTCGCCGTCGTTTTGTTCACAATCCCTCATGTAGTAAGTGACTTACCCCATTCATATCAGAATAGACTTTGCACTCAGAGTTGTCAGGATGAAAGGCTGACTTGAAGTGACCTTCTGACCGAGAGTGGAGACCCACGATTCAGCCGTTATTTTCATGGTACTTCAACTCTATACTTCTAACGTCTCCGCCTAAACCCTGAAATTTTATTTACTATTTATTTTTCCTCAATAACAGTGAAGGGATTCGCTCCTCACCCCGTTCACACTCTTCTCCGGTCTTTTGAACAGGAGTTGACGTTTATCACTTGTTTCCTGTTTAGGATTAAATTTATAGTTTCTTCTCATTTTCTTTAGTTCCCCCACCCCGCTAAGTAATCACTTGCTTCTCATTGGTCATCCTTCTGATGAAATTATTTTAAAAAATAATGATATTTAGAAATATTAATGACTATAACGTTGGCGCTCATGGCTTGGAAAAGTTCTCTGTCAACTGAATTATGTTGTTTTTTCAAGTGGCTTTGAAAACGTTTCAAAATAAATAATTCTAGTGGGAGGTAACCCTTTCTTTTCCTAACTACAACCTTACGAGTTATATATACATATATTTACTTTTATTTCTTTTTATTTTTTTATTTTTTTGTATACAAAAAAAACATCAGTCTGGCATTTTTATTGCTACTCATACTTCTTTTTTTGTTTGTAAAGAGTTATCTTTAAGCCCCCGCCATTTATAACCCTGTCACTTCAAGGAATACTTATCCTACGTCGCAAGGACCATATCTTTGCCACCATTATTCACTTCACGATCACTGGGGTCCGGAATGTCTTACAGCACTGTAAGGTGGCAATTTTTGACAGGATTTTTTATCCGACTTTATTTCTTATTTAAAAAATCCTTTAAATAAATGCTGTTTATGTTTCAGGCAAGAAACTGAAGCCAGGTGACAACTTTGTAGAAGTCCCTACTAGAAAAACAGCCTTTCTTTAATAGATAACTCCAACCCTGATTGGCAGGCTGGTCTCCATGGCCCAACTGGTAGAGGCACACTTTGACTTTAAATAGTGGTTTCCTAATGTGGGTGCAGGTTCGATTTCCTGTTGGAGGCACATTTTTTTTCTCAATTTAGGCCGGTTGTTATTAATTTCTCCGTTTAATAAATTAAAAATAAAAAGAAGAACTCAAACACGTAGTAGGCATCTATTTATCTTGCGAGATTAAGGTATCACCCTGTCTGGTCAAAATTCAGTCCTTTGGTAGTGAGGCTGGAGTGACCACTTCAGGACATAGGTCTGGACGATTATATATAGAGGCAGTGCACCGCTCAGACTACATACCTTCCTTCATCTCAGCAGTACCGACAAGATCAAAAGAAATACAGCGCGTTACATTTAAAAATGGTGCAACTGCAGTAGTTACCGGAAAGTTGCCATGTTCGGGGTTCTACTCAGGGTTTTCTGTCTAGATTTAATTTCATAGCTTTCCCCGAGTTTGGATGTGACAGCAAGGTAGCGGATGTTTAAAATCAGGGTTTTTCTCTTCCTAGATGGACTGTCTTCTTGGGTTGTCGACCCCTATCTACCCGAAGTAGCTGGTTATGAGGCTCCAGTCTACCGCCTTCGCCTATTCCCGGCTTGGTGAATTGTTGACAAAGACTATTTGAGAAGCATGCCACGGAAGCATTTTATAGACAATGGGTTTTTATAGACTCTCTATCACCTACGGCTATGACAAACTTTGGAACATATATAATGTACGTAAATAAACATTATATATATTTACGCCTTTTAGAAGTTCACAAAAAGTACGTTCTTTTTTTTTTTCAAATGTGTACTTAAACGTTAGGAAAATGAAAAAAATAGAAAGCAAAATTACGAAATAGTATATAAATAAACAAACGCAAATATCGAAAAGTTTGTTAGTTAAAAAAAAAAGATTGCAGAACAAAAATGAAAATATAAATAAGAATTTAATCGGAAAAACATCACATTTTTGAGGCTAACCACGAGTCGACCCATTTTTTTCCTCGTATAGCGGTCGTTTTTTCTTCAATGCTCGCCTCAAACGCATCAACTGTAGTTGATAGCGATGTCCCGTGATGGTTTTGGTCGGTGTGAGCAGCTCATGATAAACTACACCAAGCTGATCCCACTAAATGCAGAGTAGAAGCTTCGAACCATGTATATTCGGCTTTGCCAGCAATGTTATTGCATGGCAGGGTTTACCCACGATCTTATACGCTTAGAGTTATCGTAGTATATTCAATTTTCATTGATGGTCACGATACGATGTAAAAAACTTTGTTTTTCTGTCGTTGAAGCAGCTGTTCGCACATGACAAGACGCCACTCGTACGGCATCCAATGTCCTTGCTTTTGAATCATTCCTAATGCTTTTAAACGTTTCGAAATTATTGTGTGCTTGCGCCTGACAGGAACTATCATAAAGTAATAACTCCAATTTTTTGTCTTCAAACTTTTTCGGCGAGTCAGAGCGTTATCTTCAACATCAAATCATTATTTTTGAAGCGTTTAAACCAATCTCTGCATGTTGTTTCTGACAAACCATGATCACCGTAACTCTCAAGAAGAATTCTGTGTACTTCAGCTGCAGATTTTTTTTAACAAAATTCCCCGCAAATACACTTTCTTTGGCACAAAATCCGACATGTTTAATGCTAAGAATAACACTTTAGTGAAATGACATACACTGAATTGCTAGCTTGCTTATAGTACTTCCTTATAGATCAGAAACTACACGCCACATGTTGGAAAACAGCGAGAACTTATTCGAGGTCCTTATCATATACAAGGCTACAATTTTTGGAATATTCAACTAAAAATTGTTAGCGAACTGATTTTGCATAACGAACATATAAAGCATCGCACGTAAGAAGGCAGTATTTTTACTAAGCTTAAAGTGTCCTGCATGTGCGGGTGGTGCAATCAGGGAATCGAAATCGAACGCATGATACCCTTGGGAAAGGTATTAATTCAACTCTTAGCCCCATCAGTTATGGCTTGAATAGCAGGACAGAGTTGGTCCTATAGCCTTGGTTGGCAACCAGTGTACCATTGAAAGTAACGGCAGTCTACTGTGGGAATTTTTCCTTCAAATCAATTATGAATCGAAAAGAAGAGACATGATTACCCAAGCGTGCAGCACGCATGGAACCTAAGGAAAGACCTTAGTTTACATGACTATTTATATGGTTCAACATATATTACTGTATTATAATATACTGTATAAATTATATGTGTGACGAGCTTGTTCGTTGCTGTTTCAACTCTCTCCTAATTTTATTTGCATACATTCTTACAGACACTCATTCCTCGGCATTGTTTTTACTAGGATTTTTCAAAGACGTTTTCTGTTAATTAAAAAAATATTCTGTGCAAAATGAGGCGATAAATTGTAATTTTTAAAAATGTAATTTGAATTAAGTTTATAATTTCAAACTAAATGCAAGGTTGCATTGTAATTTTACTGTTTTGATTAAAATTGTTATTCCTTTGTCTATTTATAATTATACATAACTAGTATCATTAAAAATGAAAAAAGTTTTAATAGTCAAAAAAAAGAAAAAAAAGAAAAGAAATGACTCCATGGTGGCATTTAATGGAAGTAAGTTTTCTTAGTAGACAGATGGAATTAAATTTATATTAGCAAATTTTTGCCCAGTCTATAAGTATTGCATATTAAAAATAAGCAAAATAGAATTGTCAGTAGTTAGGAATTAAGGCGAGTGTTGCGAACTGATAGAATATGTCTATTGCGTGGATGATGTAAATAATTTTGTCAAAACCAATATATTGCGCATTAGAAAGAAAGAGATCATCATAAAGTTAACACAAACATTATTTACAGAGAACAGTGAAATATAAATTGCATTCGAAATGATTTTACTATAGAAAACATTTCAAATTATTTTATTATGCTTTGATAATTGTTTTAATGTAGAAATGCTGTGAAAATAAGGCACATGATTGACAGAGATCAGGAATTAAAGCAAGCGTTACAGGAAGAAACAATTTGGTTGTCGTATCAATAATTAACATGTGGCGAAACTAAAACTATAAAGGTGACAAGTAATGTTCTAAAATAAATATTGCAGATTTCAGTAATTTGTTGTTTAAAGCCTGAAAGAATACTGGATAGCGCCGACACTGCAAAGAGTACCTTTGAGTATCACTTGAAGAGATCGAGATCATCTGACCAATGAACGAATATACGGGAACTATGATCAGACATCAAAGATTATACGGAAACCAGTATCAGACATCAAAGAACATCGTCAGATCTAAAATGCAATGCTGAAGAACTAAAGAGGAAATTGTTAGTGATGTTTTTTTTTTTGCGGACAGCGGTGGGAGCCTACGCAAGGAAAACTTAGCAGAAGGCGACAAACCAAGAACTATATCAAGCAGATTTGTAACGATATGAATTGAAATCCTTCTGACCGGCCGAATACGATAAACAATAGAATTGAATGGCGACAGAGACTCACGGAAATCTTTGCGAGCAGTTCGACCAGATGATGGCGATATTGTATTAATAAAAATGGCATCCTTAGTGCAATGTTATTGATAGTTTGCTTTTGACTCCGGAAGTGACGACTAACGTAAGTATTCATCTTCTGATAGACTAACATTGAATAATCAGGGTCTACAACAGGAGACAGTAGTGTCCCTTAAGATCAAAGTCAAATTGGAAAGAAAACAATTAGCTTTTTGTATTTTCTTTAACTACAAAAGATATGGGCATTGATCTTTTCTATTGCTGACTGTTTCAAAAGTTTCACGGCATCACTGACCTCGCTCAATCTGTCAACTTGCCTAACCTACATCCTTCCATAAAATCAAGTTGTAGCAATTTCTATTTTCGGCCGCGTTTAATTTGTGCTTAATTGAGTTGCACAGATCGATGGACTTATTAATTGTGTTGCACAGATCGATAGACTTATTACACGTTTTAATCTTCTTGTGTCGCTATGTTAGACGCTATTCTTCCAGTCAGTAACAAATATTTTTTCTACCTCTCTTCCTTTTCATGATACTATTCATTTCTTCTTCTTCTTCTGCTGCTGCTGCTACTGCAGCTGGTTCTGTCCACCTTACTTTCCTTGATTCTTTTCGATTAGTTTTCCGTTCTTATCCTTTTTCGTTTAAATATATACTATTTTAATATTTATAATTGACTAGCAGTATAGCCCGGCGTTGCTCGGGTGTAATGAAAGCTTTAAAACTAATCCATGGTCATGGAGCTCAGACTCTTTGGACGTTGGCACGAAAGACTAAAAAGTTTCTAGTTAAAGCGAAACCGTAGACTGAAAGAAAAATGAATGGATGTAAGTCAAATTTTGATTTTCTGGTATCGATTTATATATATATATATATATATATATTATCAAATTTTCTGCACTATTGTAAGAACTGAAACCTTGAAACTTCTGAATATCGTTTCTTATGTCTTTGTCTATGAGTGTATCAAATTTGATTAAAATCGGACCACTCCTTCTATAACCCGACTTTTTCGATACTCGATTTTCGATATTTATTAGGGGTACCTCGACACAAAACCTAGCTAAGAACACTCGCAGACGCTTATAGTACAACTGTGTAAATTTTCAAGAAAATCAGTTCAGCCGTTTCGGAGTTTATAGGTAACGGACACACACACACACACACACACACACACACACACACACACACACACACACACACAGAGACAAAGTTCCATTTATAAATAAGTTTAGATAGATACAGAATTAAGCCAAGTGTTAATTCCAGAATAGTTTACGATCAGTATAACGTAACTGGCTCGAAATAAAAATTTTGCGTCTTATATTTAGTGAAAAACCGTATTATCTATCCTTCCAACCAAATAAATGCAATAAACTAATGGTATTCGTACAAAAATATACTGAATATTAGGAATGAAGAATTCATGCATTTTACTGAAGCATTACAGCAAACAGGTTAAAAGCCTTATTCAATTGTTTCTTTACAAGATTATAAAAGGAAGATGTGAGATAATAAAAATAAGTGAACAAACTATAATAAAATATTAAATTATTTACCATATTGTAAAGATTATTTTGGTTATCGTTGTATTCAAATTCTAAAATAAAAAATTGCCTTGGGAGGATATGGTAATAACAGTGTCGAGCGAGAGAAAGAGCGAGTGAGTGAGAGAGGGCGAGAGAAAAAGTAAGAGAAACTGAGTCAGTGAGATGAAAAGTGGTGTGAGAGAGAGAGAGTGAGTGAGTGAGTGAGAGAGAGAATAGTTGAGAAAGTGTGAGAGTGAGTGAGTGAGTGCGTGTGTGAGAAAGAGAGAGACAGAGACAGAGACAAAACGACCTTTTGGGGGCCTGATTAAACTTTGTCAATGGATGAACTTATTCTATTACCCTTTCTTTTATTCATTAGAAAAATATCCAGCAAATTTGTGTTACCCTTAGATCTCAAAGTAATCCCAATCGGCATCCAAAACTTTTTACCAACGTGCCAAGAGCTGCGCAATGCAAGGGCGATAAAATCAAGTGTTTTGGACGCAAATAAGTCTGTGAGCGTCTGCAGCATTTGCGAAGGATTTTCTAAGTAGGTGGTTGTCCATGGAATAGAAGAGGTGATAATCTTTTCATTCAAGATCCGTGAGTAAGGTGGATGCCACAGTTTCTCCCATCCGTGTCACCGTATAGTATTCTTGCCATCTCGCGTCGGGTGGTACCTGACGTTGTCATGGAGGAACAGTATAATCATGTGATTAACCAATACGTCTCCTTCAGCGCCTGTTGCACACTTTCTAGCTGCTGTGAGTACAAGTTACTCGTTGTTGCTTGTTTTCTCCCGACAGTGTGAGTGGTACCCAATTGATCAACTTTTAGGCCTTCCCTATGCGGTGCGGGTATTAATTCAACTCTTCGACTGTTTCATCAGAAACCTGGATGCATTCGACAAGCTTACCACAGTTTTAGCTATTGTTTTCCTTCATGACTGCCTTCAGAGCGCCATCATCCACAACTTGTGGCCGATCACTGCTAGTTTTATCACAAACTTTTAGTTTGGTTTGGTTTGGTTTGTTTGTTATACCAGCATATCAACCCTCTTAGGTCATTTAATACGAACATCGGATTTTTATTCAATAATATTTTAGTAAAGCCTTTCGAGCGCGTACGCTCGGGCAAAAATTCCCCGTATCCTCTGCATACGCATGGTCGGGCTCTCGTCTTTACCCCAGACACGGTTGCTCTTCGCCATAGCCTCGTCTAGATTCCTCCCAGCCCGAAGGGAGAGAGTCTGAAAAGGATATAGTTTTGATTCACTTTCATATTGCAAAGAGACAGATCTCTCGACGTGAATTTCTGAAAGCAATGCCTGGCGGTGTGTTCACTCACTGCATTAGCCCCAAATGTTTGACGTATTTGGCGACTTGACGTGGCTCCGGATAATCCATCTTAAAATCATAAAACAGACAAATCCGAAAGAGCTGCTTTGACACTGCCACGTTCCCTCGCCGCTGATTGAGCTGTGACTGATGTGTGTACTAAACGAACCTGCATTGGTCAGGAGCAATACACCAGAACCACTGGCATGTAGTGCACTCATTTGCGTATCATTGATCACTTCTTCTTGCATGACGTAAGGACTCTTTAGTTACCTTATAGAAAGAATGTGCAGATGTCCGTTGTGGTACAATGGACATCAAATCAAAATTAAAAATCGGAGAGTGGAGTTCGAATTTCAGATGAATTTTCAGATGAATCTTTTCTCTCCCTGTAACCCCCTGTACACTAGTGGCGTCCCGCCTTGCTTGGAGTAAAATGATTAAGAAAAAACTAGAAAAAAAACAACTTATATCCATGAAGAGACAGAAATTCTAAGACACGTAATAAGGAAATAAGGCTTGAAGAATATGACACTCACGCGGTATTAAAAGCAAGAGGGTGAGATGTAAATATCAAATAATCAAGCCAACTAGTAAATGGATGACGGAACATGGACTGGGACAGATAGTAAAAGAACAACATTGCTAAGAACTATAACGGATAAAATGTTTTGAAGACACATGATCTCCCTTGTTCAAAATGGGACATGGTACAATAAAAGAAGAAAAGCAATGAAACTTTACTGAAATAGTTAGCGTTACATGTTCTTTCTACACTATAAATTCATAATTGTAAAACTTTCCCAGCGTACTTGCCATAAATATTAATATCTCATTGCACGATGAAAATTTCACATTACCTACTGTTAAACGTGATCATAATTATACGGTCTACAAAACAAATATCAACAAATTTATTGAGAAGTGCACAACTCTTTTAGACGCTCCAACGAATTTAACTGTATGCAATAGCAATTGAATTGTTTGTAAGTTAGGTATTTCAGAAATAACATTAGGTCCGAGGGTTACATGGCGCAGTGCATCAAATGTTTATCAAATCCTATTTTGTCGCCTCTGTGAGTTAAAATCTTGTGTCTGGTTGTGTTAAAACATTCCATGCTGTCGTTAAACGAAACAATGATGAGTTCTTATTCATTGGTGAGTATTAACCGATATGAAAAGCGGAACAAGCTATCTCTGGGGTTTAAATAAAATGTTCAGCGCAGTATTGAGAATGTTACGGACAAACAGCTGGAGAAGGCTGGAAAGTACAGTGGTCGAAACGTTGAAAATATCACAACATAGATAAGCAGGCTGGTTCAAACAGTAAAGAGTATAATAGTAATCTAAAATAAAATATGGAAAAATTATTTCAGTTTGAATTTATGGGATGAGAAGTTATTATTTACTGTTTGTCTAATACGCTCACATTTTATGATATAATGTTTCAACAGCTGTACTCTCCCGCTGTCATCAGCTTTCTGTCGATTGAGGTAACCATGATAGAATTTTTTAACTAAAAACATTATCTAATCTACGATGTAGCCTGTTGTCGTTCCGGTGTCCACATATAGGTATATCTAGGCTTGTTCTTTATTTTTTTATTACTGTTTAGATACCGATAGTTCTGTTTCCATAAAGTTTGAATCTGTATTACTTGGCACAAGGATTGGACTCAAAATTACTTTGCCATCAAACTTACCTCAATTATTATTAGCTTTATGTGCAAATGTCTAACATTATCATTATCATTTTTTATTATAGAAATTCTAAAAATGCATTTGAGGTTCACACAGATTTAAACTGTTTGAGTTTACGTGTTTACTTTTCTAGACAGAGAATCAAAAACGTGAATTGGTAGTGTCTTGGAAGTTGGAAATTGTATCGGAAGTGAATCGGAATTAGGAACATATATCGAAAGTGAGTCGAAAGATGAAGCACTAGATAGATTAGAAGTGAATCAGAAGAAAGGATAAGTACCGAAACATAAAAAAAGAGACGGGAACAGGGATCAGATAGAATTAGAAGGAGAAAATAATTAAGTTTAAAAAAGAATGTTCCAAAGAATATGTATTGGTGAATCAAAATTCGAAAATATACCGAAAGTGAATGGAAAATTTAAAATGTATCGAAGGTGAATCGAAAGTAAGAACATATATCAGAAATGAATCGACAGTCGAAAATAAACCGGACGTGAATCTAAAGACGAAAATGTATCGGAAGTGAAACAAAAGAAGAAAGTGTATCGGTAATGAATGGAAAGCAAGAATATGTAACAGAAATGAATCAAAAGCAAGAACATATATCAGAAGTGAATCAAAATTCGAAATGTATCAGAAGTTAATCGAAACCAAGAATGTTTCGGAAATTAAAAGCAAGAACATGTATCTGAAGTGAAACGAAAGCTAAAACAAGAACCGGAAATTAATTAAAAGCAAGAAAAAGAATCGGAAACCAATCGAAAGTCGAAAATGTATCGGAATGAATTAAAAGAATTAAAAGATGAAAATGTATCAGAAGTGAACCGTAAATCGAAAAATGTATCAGTAGTGAATTAAAAGCAAGAACATATATCGAAAGGGTATCGAAGGCAAAACATGTATCGGAAGTGAGTCGGAAATGTATCGTAAAAGACTTAAAAATAAAAAAATGTTTCGGAAATTAATTGAATATGGAAAAGGTACGGAAGGGAATCGAGTGCAAGAAGATATATTGGAAATGAATCGATAGTCGAAAATGTATCAGAAGTGAATCAAAAGTTGAAAAAGTGCAAGAACATATATCGATAGTGAATTGAAAGTCGAGAATGTAACAGAAGTGAATCGAAAGTCGAAAATGTATAGGTAGTGAATCGAAAGCAAGAACATGTATCGGAAGTGAATCAAAAAATCGAAAATGGATCGGAAGTGAACCGAAAGCAAGAACAAGAATCGGAAAAGAATCGACAGCAAAAACATCAATCAGAGGTGAATCAAATGTTGAAAATGTATTTGATGTGAATCGAAAGACGAAAATGTATCGGATGTATAAGATACAAATCCTAACTTATCCAACAATCAACTGAAACTGAAACGCAGAAAGTAAAATTGCACACCCGCAAAACCGCATAAGAATGACTGAAAACATTTTGGAAAAACCAGACCAAGGCAAATTTCACAAGTCGGTTTAAAAATTAAGATTCTGGATTCAAATTGAAATATGACCCCTGTCAAATTTTATTAAAACCTAAAAAATGGACATGTAGTTATTTCCGACCACGTGACCTGCTAAATACTTATTCACGTCCCTTGACTGGCCAAAGACAGTCAGAAGGAAGTAGACATTAGAGACGACACGCTAAAATGTAACAAAGGAAACTTAAAGTCTAGTGTCCCGTCACACATGCGTTCTCCGTCTTCACTCGTGCTAATTTCTTTACCTCTTCTTCTCCATCCTCAACATTCTCAGAGTCAACAAAGAAGAAGACGACGACAACAACAAGGTACTTCAACTGGCTCCTAAATATTTACTCCGATAAGTAAAGTTTTCTTTATTGCTTCACCTTCTCGCCGACCATGAAAAAAAGAAAAAGAACACCGACTTTATTAGTAACCTCTTAATCCTTTTACGCAGCAGAAGTAAGTAGCAGAAGTAAGTAAGTAGCTTACTATTATATGTCCAGAACATTTAACTACGTTACAACTCTTTAACTCTTACAAATTAATGAACGAAGTACATTTTCTATTTGAACATTTTCTTCTTACAAATTTGTTATTCTATTCAGTTAATAAATTGAACTTATTTTATAAACAAAACACTTTTATTCTTTCAACGACCTGATACATTTAAATGTGGGGATTGTCGGCTATGTTCTTAAATGGCCTTGTACCTGACATAACCGAGGCCATTGCAGATGAGTTACGAAAGTCGTAAATGTATCCGTACTGAATCGAAAGCAAGGACATGTATCGGAAGTGAATCGAAAGTTGAAATGTATCAGAAGTGAGTCAAAACGAAGAACATGTATAGGAAATGAATCAAAAGCAAGAACAGGTATCGAAAATGAATTGATAGTCGAAAATGTATCAGTGGTGAATCGAAAGTTGAAAATGTATCGGTAGTAAAACGAAAGCAAGAGTATGTATCGGAAGTGAATCGAAAGTAGGAACGTGTATCAGAATATAGTGAAAATCGAAAGTGTATCGGAAATGAATGAAAAGTCAAAAATGTATCGGGACT
This sequence comes from Ascarosepion bandense, assembly GCA_037127315.1. Taxonomy (NCBI): domain Eukaryota; kingdom Metazoa; phylum Mollusca; class Cephalopoda; order Sepiida; family Sepiidae; genus Ascarosepion; species Ascarosepion bandense. Next base: position 2,443,442 of record JBBBDQ010000330.1, read on the forward strand.
GAATCGAAATTCGAAAATGTGTCAGAATTGAATCAAAGTCAAAAGTGTATCAGAAGTTAATCACAAATCGAAAATGTATTGAAAGTGAAGCAATTGTCGAAAATGTATCGGATGTAAATCGAAAGTCGAAAATCTATTAGTAGTGAATCGAAAGCAAGTACAAGTATCGGAAATGACTCAAAACCAAGAACTTGTATTGGATGTGAATCGAAAGTCAAAAATGTATCAGAAATGAATCGAATGTCGAAAATGTATCGGTAGTTAATCAAGAGCAGGAACAACTATCGGAAGTGAATCGAAAGCTAGGACAATTATCGGAAGTAAATTAAAAGCAAGAACACATATCAGAAGTGAATCGAAAGCAAAAAATGTATCAGAAGTGCATCGGAAGCAAGAACATGAATTCGAAGTGATTCAAAAGTCGAAAATTTATGAATCGAAAAATCGAAAATGTATCGAAAGTGAATTGAAAGTGAATCGAAAGCCTAAAATATATCGAAAGTGAATCGAAAGTCGAAAATATATCAGTAGTGAATCGAAAGCAAGAACAGGCATCGGAAGTGAATGGAAAGTCGAAAATCTATTGGAAGAAAATCAAAAGTCAATAATGCATCGGAACTGAAATTGAAAATGTACCAGAATTGACTCACAAACTGAAAATGTATCGGAAGTGAATCAAAAGTCGAAAATCTATCGGTAGTAAATCGAAAGCAAGTACAAGTATCGGAAGTAACTCAAAATATCAAAAAAGATCGGAACATGTATCGGAAGGAAATCGAAAGTAAGATCATGTGTAAGAAGGGAATCAAAAGCAAGGACATATATCGGAAGTCAATCGGAATTTAAAAATGTATCGGAAGTGAATCGAAAGTCGAAAATATAAAAGGTGTGAATAGCATACAAGTTCATGTATCGGAAGTGAATCGAAAGCAAGAATATGTATTGGAAGTGAATCAAAAAGCATCAAGACTTTGATCTACTAGTGACTCGATTTTGGTTGAGTTTAAGTGAAGCGTCTTGAGGAAATAAAAGTTCGCAAAAGACTACCTGAAATTATGTTTGACATATGACCCGATTTTGGTTGGAATCGGACGAAGTGTTTCGGAGGTGTAGGGTTCGTTAGAATGGCGACACACAAACACACAGACAGACAGACAGACAGACAGACAGACATATCCATTTTTATATATACAGATTTATTCTACTTTAAATTTATTTTAGTAATTTTCCCTCAATACAGTAGTCACTCAGGGTAATGTGTGTTACTGGTTGGTGTTGTATGAAAAACAAGAAGTGAAGTTTATGGATTTATGCAGTAAAGATAACGGTCAAGATTGTCGTATTTGGGCAAATTTTAGACAATTAATAAAACAAAGCAGTTCTTGTGAAGAAACTTTTCGAAAGGAACTTACTTCTTACTAATAGAATACGAAGTAAATGGGGATGATGTACATGTGAGTACGTGGAATGGCGGGTCCTACAACACATGCCATGGACATAGCGATAGAACAGTAAAAAGCTTGTTTAGAGTGGGAAATAATCCATCGCCCTCAAAGCCGCTTATATTCTTTTGAACCCTATCAAGAAAGGTAAGTGAAACTAACCTGTAAACATTTAAAGACCATCTTTACCTCCACTAAATTCTTAATAGTATTATTAGAATCTATAATATAAACAATAGTGATAATGATAATAATTATATTATATTCCTAAGTTAATCCTACAAAAATTTAATCCACCTTTACCACACCTAAACAATCCACCAGTTATTAGTGTACGCCTAACGAGAAAGTTGATACATGTACACACAAAAATAATCCGCACTTCTCACTACCGTCTTTAGGAATTGGACGCGCGCTCGCGCACACACACACACATATACACACACACAGAGGCGCGCGCGCGTGCGAGCAAACGAACGCTACGAGGCTTGCACTAAAAATGGGACACAAGAATTCGGACACACATACAAATACTAACGTCACAAAATATAAACATGTGACTACCCGACTAATAAAACAGATCACATAGAATTCGAAATACCAAACATTCTTTTTCATTTCCTCCTTAGCATAGAAATATCAGGTGGCGTAAGCATGGATATGCGGGCGGTGTAATGGATAATGACTCGGAATTGTAATTAGAGAGCCGAGTTCAAACTCCCGTTGTGTTCATTATATTACCTTTTCGCGCAAATACCTTTGGGAAAGGTATGTATATGCATATTCTCACAACTATGGATTAATAAGTAAGACTTTTATCATTAAACAATTATTTCCTTCGCGTAAATGCTTACAATCTAAACGTATTCTCTGGCTTTAAATAATCTGAAAAGGGTTGATAAGCCGTAAAAATGAAGCATTCATTAACCCATAAAAAAAGGTAAACAAACAAATAATAATTCTAACTTAATTATTTCTTCTTTATTTCACTGAGCAATGCGCAACCATATTAGATGGCAATCCCCAGATCCGCACACACACACACACACACACACACACACACACACACACACACACACACACACACAGAACAAGCTCAACAAGTGTAACTCATACATACAATCCATCGCTAAAGATACTGAGAAAATTGGTCGGTTAACTCCACTGCTTCAGTAAGTTCATACTATCCTCTACCTTTACAAGGGTCCAATCATGCTGAAAATGGAGTACTTCTGCCATATATACTGGTAGCAGTATAAATACCCCCCCACCAATGCTTTCCAGAAATATCTCCAAAATAATGGTAAGGCATTGTGTCTTCATCTCGCTGATGTCTTACCATTATATAGAAGGAATTTCTGCCGTACAATGTAGTTAAGAGTTCTAGTTTTGATAGAGTCTAAAATCGTCTCTTTGTCCTACAACAAATGAAAGGTTGCAATCCACTCGCTAGTCTATCGCTATTTCCATGTAAAATGTTCAGACGAAGTACATTCCTTAGTTCTCTCACTCCTAACCTTTACAGAAAAATTCCATCATGACAAAACTTTCATCCACTGGGCCATGTGTCCTTGTAGACATCAGTGAACACAGTTTTGGGACTTATAAACCCAATGCAAAATCTTGTTAGGCTAAAATATTAAGTACAAAAAATGTTAAATATAAAAAAAATAATAATGTTACTACTGGTACTACTACTACTACTACTACTACTACTACTACTAATAATAATAATAATATTTTATATATTTCTGAGATGAGGTATTGTAATTATTTACATTATATACATTATTCGGACTGTTTTCGTCTTCTTTGTTGCCATACTTACGACGATTGTGACGTTTAGACCATACAGTTTCAGTTATTATTGGAGCGTTAGTGCCTTTACCGCCGAACTTAAAGTTCTGGCATTGAGAAAAAAAACCCCAAAAAACTGGAATCCTGTCGCTTCAGAAGCTTTTGTTTTATAGCCTGAGGATGTACAACATGACGGAGAACACCCGTAGTGCATGATCTCCGGTTGAAAATGAAACATGTTCGAATGAAGAAGATAATAAAAATATATATAATATACTGTTACATGACTATCAATGTATCAAGTTTATCTCACTTTTCTCTGTCTACGATACAAGAACTTGGTTGGGATAACTGTCGACGAGGAAGAGCTTTATCGGCTTTTGTATTTTGTAGTGACCACAAGTAACCTAAGATGCAATTCAAACTTAGTCCCTGTCTTCTCTTTATTATTGCTAATAAGCGCCATTCGTATTTCCATATTGTAAAATCAATCAGACGAATATTACACATTTATTAAAGTAATTTGTCAATTTTCTTCAAAATTCTATTGAATCGTTGACTCCCAACAGAAAATTATTAGAGGGTCGTGTGGCGCCACTATGTTTTTTAAGAAAAAATGTTCTGTAAAAAATTATGTTGAGTATCAACGAAAGTTTTTCTTATTTGCTAATGTTTTTTTTTGAGAAAATAGCTGCAAATTTTTTCCTAACGCCAGAAGCCAAATCACTACCTCTTGGTGACAGCTACTTTCTAGTATGCACACTTTTTTTTTCTGATTTTCCATATGATAAATATAATATACGTTATTCCATGCTTAATGGAAAATAAAGAGGAATTATTACAGGCGACAGAAAAGAAACTGTTGGAGTAGAAGTGGCGGTTAAATTTAACTGTTTCTACGATTAAAAGGCTTGGAGCTAAATGCCAAACTAGTAGAACACTCAAATTCACGTGGTCGGGGACCAAGGAAAAAAGCTCGTCAGACCAGTTTCCATTAAAATATTTGACAGAGGGCAGCCACATCACGCTGGTGAGAAAGTAACTGGAATCGAGATGACCAGGCAGGGCAGATTACATTGCAAATCTTTCATCTTTTATTGAGAACCACGAGATGCATAGTAGGAGCACCCCATCAGATATGGCAACAGTATTCAATGCACGGACAAATGGTAGATTTATGAATGTGCAAGATGGATACTGTGAGAAAAAAAACCTTCTGTCCAAATGCAAAGGTCCAACTTTCCTAGCAGTAGATTTAGCTATAGATTCAATGTAGACGTTCCACATCAGGTCGGTTGAAAAAGTGAGGCCAAGGAGATGCAGCGTGTTGTTCTCCAGGAGACGTGCTGATGGATGGTAGGAAAAATACTCTATGGTGGCTAAAGAAGAGAAGTTTTGTTTGAAAGACATTAGAATTTACAAGCCATTTCTTGCTCCCGTTAACCACTGATTGGTGGTCCGTTTCAAGAGCAGCAGTCAGGTTTACTTTGTCAGCCTTGAGAGACGGAAGTAAATGGTTATGTCCACTGCATTTATTTGATTATTTCAGCCACGTCACCATATATTGGTGTCAAAATTAATTTTGCAAATATCATTAATATTGTAGTTGAAATAATAAGTTTCCTTGATCTTTGTTTTTTTTAATACCTACTCTATATTTATAAAGTATTCAAGTAAACGTTAAGAGAAAACGAATGCCAGATGTATTTCCTCAAAGTTTCACAGGAAATCACGAACATTACTTTATATTGAAATATGCGTAGAATGTTGCTAGCATTTGACGCAGCAACTTAAAATGAAAATATAAGCTTCACCAGGATCTGGAGAAAAGGCGTAAGCTGAAATGCCATGTCACTAATATATGGTGATGTGGCAGGCAACATATTAATATCTTGTCCTAAATATGTTAACTAAATCTCGCCCCATATTTCTATATATGTCTTACAAGTTCTTTCACCTTACATTAGTCATAATGTTTCACTCTTATTTTACACAATTGGATAACATAAAAGTTGGATATAACAGGTTTATAAAATACGACATTTTTATCCTTAGTCTGAACGGACAGCTGTAAGTCTGATAATCGGAGTTTAGACTGGCAAAACCTAAGAGTGCCACACCCAATGAGGAAGCAATTCATTTTTCATTAAAAACAAAGGAAAAGAGTTCTGAGCTTCGACCCTCATATATGACAGTGAATACTGGAGAGCTTCCTTACAAATAATGAAAAGACTTTAGGTAACAGAAATGTGGTTCTACAGAAGGATGCTGAGAATGCCATGGTCGGAGTATGAGCGACGATGGGAAAAAGGAAATAAAAATAGGCACTTATACTTAAAATAAGAAAGAGACAGCTGGAATTTTCTGAAGAGATAATGAGGAAAGAGTTTAGAGAGATTTGACACTCACAGGACATATTGTAAGAAAGAGGGAGAGAGGTAAACAGCGACAAGCAATAATAAGATGTGGAAAGGATAGTAAAAAGACAAATATTTCATAGAGATACGAAGAATAGAAAGTTGAGGAGACTCATGAACGTCTACGTTCTGAAGGCACCTTGAAGAAGTAATCACCTCTTATGTTAAAATTAGCTTAGTTAGGCATTAGACTCTATGTATGAGTCATCCAGTGCGGAACAAGTACCCTAATCATTTTCACTTTGCTATTACCTCACGGTGGTTGTCATCATGCTAAACTTAGTTTGTCTGGCGCAAGTCTATGTGTAAGGAGCGCCTAGTAGGTAAGGAACGATTTACGAATATGTAATAATGTATGAACATAGCTTGCTAACAATGGCTCACCGTAAACGATCCTTGTACTGACAGGTGTATATCTGGGCAGTGATACAAAAAGGACGATGCTGCCGCGTCTGAACTTGTTGTAAACTTCCACCCCATTTCTTCCCCACTATCTAATTACTTTTTCACCCAACGGCTCAAAGCCACGCCCTTCTTAGCTGTCCACAAGAGTGATCACCCTGAAAGTAAACTTTTCTCTTCTTTGCTGTTAGAGAAGTTGCTCTACTTACCGCCAAGTTTAATTGGCTTTTCGTTGGCTTTAAAGAAGGAAAAACAATTTTATCCGTCATCATTGAGATTATTGTCGGAACAAATTTATTTCCTTCACTGGTGAAAAGAAAGCGAGAACCATTTATCCGTTTGAAATATACAACAGTCCTTAAGGTCTTGAATTACCAGAAGATATATTAATTCATCTCCCCCACACACATATATATATATATATATATATATATATATATATATATATATATATGGGCTGTGTGCGGGAGATGAATATATATATATATATATATATATATATATATATATTTGAGTAGACAGGTTCGCTTATCGCCCGGTTTACGCTCCTCCCAGGTATTTTAACAGGAATGGAGATTTATTCCTTGTTTCCTGTTAATGATTGCGGTTTCAATTCCATCTAAAGTCAGCTTCAGCTGTATTCTTCTAAAGTTTGTTTTTTTCTACACTAATATAAATCCAAAACCTCTAGTTTGAGTGATTCTTAAGGTTTGATTTGGAAGAACGTATACACGTATCGAAAATACTTTTACAAAGGTTGGAGCTGGTTCCTCACACCAAAACAAGGAGAAAAGTCCATATATATATATATATATATATATATATATATGCAAATCCTTCATTTTTGCGTTATAAAGTTTAAAGAAATTTTACGGTATATGTCACAGGATTGCCCTGTTGACTAGGTTACATTTGTCATTCATGTCCATTTGTGGCTAGTCTGCCTTCAAATTTTAACGTGTGTAGTATTCAGTTAACTGAGAAGTATTCCGTTTGACAATGGCAAGATATTTATATTGCGAGCATGCAGATATTATTTTTATGGTCGCTCGAATGGTAATGGACGCAAGGCTGCACGGCTATATCAGATTGCCTTTCCAGACCGAAAGAAGCCGAGTCATTCAACGTTTGCTGCTGTTTATCGTTGCTTTGCTGAGACCGGGATCCGTGACACTACAAACTATGAATCGAGGAAAACCAAGATGCCTGAATACATTCTACAGGCTGTCGGTGACAACCCAGGTATCACCACACGTCAAGAGACCCTAGTATGTTGTACATCTCTTAGCTTTGCATGGAGAGTAATTCAAAATCAGCTTCAGTATCCATATCTTTTGAAACGTGTGCAGGGTGATCATTCACTACGGGAGAAATTTTGCCGATGGTTTATTGCACAAAATGCTGATCCGTTGTTTGTGTCTCTTTTGTCTTGTTTACAGAGAAGGCAAAATTACAAAGAGATAGAATTAAAAAATACACAATAAGCATTTGTGAGCGGATTGCAATTTTCCCATGGTACAATACAGGCTAGACACAGTATCCGTTTACTGTCTGGTAGGCCCATATGTTTTTTCAACACGTCTTACAGGAGTTGACTACTGGGACCTTATTTCGAACACTCTTCTAGACTTGCTAGAGGATTTTTCATATGACCGAGCCAATGGTAATGGACATACGAATACGAAGACGAATGTATTTCATTCATGCTGAGGCTCAAGAACATTTTAGTTCTATTGTTCGGGATGCACTGGCTAATATCTACCATGAAAGATGTATACGTAGGGAAGGATCGGTTCTATGGTCTAGACGTTCACCCGATCTCAATCCTTTGGATTTTTATCTATGTATCTACATAAAACGATTGGTTTATGCAGCAGACATTAATGAATACAGAGACGCTTCATCAACATGTCATGGGAGCCTATGAAACCATTCAACACCGTGTGAGAGCATTTGAAAGGGTCCGCCAATTAATGATCCGACGGGTGCATGCGTGTAGAAGCAAGCAGAGGATATTTTGAATATTTGTTATGAGTTACTGTGTTGAGGTATAACGATGGCATTTCAGACATATTTTTATATGGACACTTTGTTTTAATGTCTCAAACCCATCTCCAAATTTTCTAAAAGTATTTTTGGATTGGATTTTGAATTATACATTGAACACTGTGTAGCGTAAACCTTAAAATGACTAAGTCAAAAACGAAGGATCTGCAGACATAACTTTTATGGACTTTTGTCATTGTTTTTTTGTTGAAACCATATATATATATATTTGTGTGTGTGTATGTATGCAAACAAACTCATTTGTTTATTTTTTATTTTGTCGATTGCACAGTATAATATAGTCAGTTGGGCATCTGTGAGAAAAAGAGCACAATGACACCATTCACTTCGCCATAAACTTGGAAACCGCATGCTATACTGCTTGAAATTCGTGCTAGAAGCTTCAGTACGAGCACTTCAGTGTTTGGATGTCAACCAAAGTGTAGAGGATTCAGGACGAGTTGTATGAGTCTAATGGTGATTACAGATGCGTTTCAAGTGATCACGGGTGATGGTGATGTTATGCCTCCATTCATCTTCCCACAGGTTTTCAGAATCAATAGGGAGGCCTACATCATTATTGAGATTAGCGCTGCTCTGGGTCAAGAGGGTGACTGCTAGAAGACCCAATGTTAGCATCAGGACTCTACAAGATTCCGCATAAACAAGAGAACCCAATCATGGCTGTTATACAATTTCTGCATCTGACCACCTAACCCCCTAGACTGTAGCCCCCTTGATGATTATATATGAGGCACAGTTGAGCGAGAAACCAAAAAAAACTTATTGAAACGCCAATGATGAATTGAAGGCAAGAATTATAGCAGCATTCACCAACTTTAAAAAGTATAACGTCCATAAGAGATGCAGAAGAGATGCAGAAGAGATGTAGAAGATTACGAAGTCATCCGGAGACGATTTTATTGAATAAATTTACTCTTTAGCTTTTCAAGATATTTTCGTGTAATTTTGTTAAATATATGTTATGATGTGATGTCAGTGTTATTTGCTGTTTCGCATAATTTAGACGACAGTTTATCCATCTCACCCTATATATATATATATATATATATATATATATGAAAGAAAAGAAAAACTTTAATTAGCCGACGTGTTTTGTCCTCTGAGAGGCTTTATCAGTTGCCTTGATAAAGTCCAGAAGAGGAAGAAACGTTTCTGCTAAGATAAGTTTTTCCTTGTCTTTTTTACAGATATACCCTATCTGAAATTTTGACGCACTCTCCCTAACACACACACACACACACACACACACACACACACACACACACACACACACACACACACACATATATATATATATTAACTAGAGAAAGTACAAATGTTCTTTTATAAAATATATTGTACTTTATTTTTTTATATTCTGCTACACGTCTCTCTGGTCTCGCGATCTTCATCAGGCAGAGAATAGTTGTCAGTCATCGCCTTGTTTGTGTGTGGTAGTAGTTCTCACCTTATTGTACTTATGAGATAATCTCATTCCGCTTTAAAGGGTAATAGAATAATTTATGATGGGTCAAATATCGGGCGGAGGAAGGTTTTGTTTTCATGTTCTTTTTTTAAATTTATATATACATAGATGCATACATACATATATATACATATATACACACTTCCTATGTTGTGTAGCATTTCGTGTATGTGTTCTTCTTCTTCTATGTGCCCTGTCCCTTCAGGACGTAGGCGATCATGGATCTCCACGTCTCCCTATCCCTTGTGGCTCTTAGTATGTTTGCTCCTGTTGCTCCTGGCAACCCCCGTTCCGTCATCCACCTGATCAGACTCTGCAGATATGTTATCCGCTGCCTTCGTCTGTCTCTCCTTCCTTCTATCTGACCAGTCAGTATCAGGTTCTCCAGGCTCTCCTTCCTCATTGCATGTCCCAGGAACTTCAGTTGTCTCTTCCTGATGCTCAGCATCAATTTCCTTTTTGTTGACATTCTTTCTAACACTTCGTCGTTGCTTGTGTGCTCAGTCCACGATATCCGTAGCATCCTTCTGTAGAACCACATTTCGGCCGCTTCCAGTTTTTTCCTCATTTTCGATGATATTGTCCAGCATTCACAGCCGTACTGACGAACTGACATCACGTAGCAGTCTAACACTCTTTTCTTCGTTTCTATTGAGATCTTCCTGTGTGTTAGTATTTTGCTCATCTTCTGGAACGCGTCCTTTGTCATGCCAATTCGCCTTCGGATCTCCGTGTCGCACTTTCCATCTCCTGTTAGAACACTTCCTAGGTACTTAAATTCTTGGACTTGTTTGATTCTGTTATCCCCCACCTGTATTTGGCATTTTGGGTTGTATCTTTTGCTGATGACCATGCACTCAGTTTTCTTAAAGTCTATTTGTAGTCCCTTCTTGTCACTCTCCACTGCTACTTTCTGTATGAGATCTTGCAGTTTCCTTTCCGTGTCCGCAATCAGTACTGTATCGTCCGCGTATCTTATGTTGTTCAGGTTGTGGCCTCCAATAATAAATCCTGGTGTGTCATCTAGGGTCCTCAAGATATTCTCGCTGTATAGGTTGAACAAATCCGGTGAAAAGACACATTGTATGTGTTACTGCGTTCATTCTTGCCAGTATGTGTACATACTTGTGTGTGTGTGCGTATGTGGGAGCGCACGCGGTGAAACTAGTGTATCTGGTCATTCTGTGTGCGTGTTGTGGTGTGTGTGGGAGGGTTATGATCTATTAAGTGCTTTTGAGATCATCTTCAGAGGTGTGAGTTGTGGTAACAAAAAATAACCTCAAAACTGTGTTGCTCGTTTGTTGAGAGTTGTTATGTTTTCATTAGTTACTTCAATCTGTCTTTTCACAAGGCTACGTTTAAATTGCAGGTAGTGTTATTATGATGAGCTGCGGGATTAAATAATGGAAAAATTGTGTATTTCTTTTATTCATGTCAGATTAAATAATTAGCAAACATTGTGTCTGCTTATTTTTAATAAAATCTGTTCATAATCACGGATAATCTTTGTCGTATTATAATTGAAAGATTTCAGAAATGAGTTATTATTTTTATTCATTTCTTGATGTCCCCAAATACTTTCAGTCTCCTTCCAAGATCATCTTCAGGGGTGTGAGTTGTAACAAAAAAGAAAAAACAAAAAACAAAAAAAACAAAAAGAAAAACAAACAAAACAAACAAAAAAACTACAAAACTGTATTGCTCGTTTCTTGAGTGTTGTTAGGTTATCACTATTTACTTCAATCTGCTTTTTTCAGAAGGCTACTTTTAAATTACTAGGTGTTGGTGTTATGATGAGTTCTTGGATTATATAATTTAAAATTTATTATATTTAGGCAGCAAAGTTTCTTTTAGGCATGTTTTTATTAAAAGTCAGCAGGCTCAGTTCTTCAATATATATATATCACTACACAAAAATGTTTGGGTTTCGAAGCTAGCCCTATATGTGGACTGCTTTATCTTCAGGTGATGCTTTTGAAAAAAATCTCTCTCTCTCTCTCTCTCTCTCTCTCTCTCTCTATATATATATATATATATATATATATATATATATCTGTTGTCACATATTTTGTAAATAATTTAAATAGACAAATCGTATTTTTTCCAAAAAAAAAGGTACTACTTTTTTCGGTCAGCACCCTATCAGAAGAATCGTTAGCATCTAGTAAAATGTTAGCGAGAATCGTGGAGTCATAGACAAACTGGGATTAAATGAGGGACTACGATTAAAACACAATTTAGTATTTTAAAAAGTTGAGAAAAATATAAAAGTGAGGGAAAATAGCAAAAACTACAATAAATAGTTCTAATGAACTAAAAATAACAAATATGGACTCCCATGACACCCAGTAAAATATTAAACAAACGGATAAATATCGCTTTCTGTCTGCAAAAAGATGGTCTGTGTAATTAAATATATACTACCTCTGAAGTGTGTAGATGTTTCGCCAACCGTACTTTGCCCGAATCAGTGTATATGTACGCACAATCTAGATTATCTAAAAAATGTTCCCCTTTTGTGGAATCCTGTGCCGTCTGCATCAGATGTGAACTACAGGTACACCCTGTCTGATATTTCCAGGCACATGTTGTGCAATACGCGTTTCAAGCGTTGATTGCTCCGCCATATGTAGTAAGCATCACGCTAACGTAAATTTATAAACGACCAAACTATTTTGCAGATTATCTTTAGCAAACGAAGAAAACACGATGACAGTGTCCAAAACAACGCGTCGCGTGTTCTGACATTTGAAATACACGAAATAACACTCTATTAGCTAAGATTTGGCTACTCACAAACACGACACATTCAGATACACCAGACACGAACCAGGACCTAACATAGGTAGACACTTAAAACTTTTAACCATTAGCTCAATTGTACGTTTAATAACATTTTCCGCGTAACCATTAAATATTATTGAATGTTTGCTATTTCGCCATCATGCTTACAAGAAGAACACATCATCATCATCATCATCATCATCACAATGAGCCAAAATTAAAATTAAATTCCAGGTTTTAGGAACATAAGAACTTCAATTGGTGGTTGGTCAATGTGGTGGAGTAGTTTTCGCACAGTAGGTGATAATCGTGATATGTCGGTTGCTAAGCGACTTTAACGTATCCAAAATGTTAGGAACTTGGTAATATTCCACTGAAAGCTGACTCCACAGTATTCGGCTAACTGCCGACTAATATCAACTGCCTAGTAGTTCTACTGAACTCCAGTAGAAGTCTAAAGAACTCCCATGAACTTCCCAAGTACTTCTTCCGTTAACTTCGTGTTAACTTTTATTAATATAGGAGGGAGAGTCCATTATCTGAGGAATAGGCGCATTTCACCATAACACCCCACTCCTAAATTTTACTCCGCAGAGGTAAAACTTTATTTATATTTTTTTTACAGGCAATATAAATGAGAAAAAAAAAACAAAAAAAAACTTCACTTTCTTTTCGGCAAAAACGTAGTATATCTCCTACGTTTTGGATCCACTTGTAATTTATCCGTTTCATTCCTTTTTCTTTTGGATCGGCGTATTTCCAGTAAAATTGTTGCTGGTGTTAGTAGTTCAAATGTGTCATAAATTACCCCCATCGGCGTTTCTTCCGTGGGACCGCTGTCAACCACGATCGAAGAGCGTCTTCTGATTGGGTTAATGTGCCTCTTGCACCTCAATTTTTCTCCTTTTACCAGGTACATCATGTTGCCGATCCGCTTGTCAGTTATTCCAATTTCCCAGAACGACTTGTTCTGTCTGTAGACTTTGAAATAATTTTTTTCACCTGGGTTGTATTTTTTTATGTAAGTAAATCTTTCTCTGTCTGGCTTTGATTTTTTGGGCAATAACTTGTCGAATACAGATCTAACCCTACGTGCGAACATCACTTCGGCAGGCGATTGTGAAGCTGGTGTTCCATTATTTGGAGTAATCCTGTATACTTGTAGGAATTTCTGTAGGGCTTCTGCGGGTATTTCTCTAGCTTTCTTTAAAGATCTTTTAAGGGTATCGACGAATCTTTCTGCTAACCCGTTTGAGCTTGGGTGATAGGGAGCTGGAGTAATGTATTCTAAATTGTACTTCTTGCAGAAATCCTCAAGTGCTGTGTTTAACCTCGTTGAGAAATCGACACAAATACGAATTTATTTCGACTTTTTTCTTACGTATACTGTCGGTGTCTCACATTCGCTATACTGAACGTTTTCAGGTACACCGGTTTTCTCAAGTCTATCTAATTCCATATTTATCAAATCAATAGAAACAAACGGCACATTACTTTTTAAATACCGTCTGAGCGTTTTCTTTCAATTGGAATTTTGCCTCCATCTTGGTACATGTTCCTAAACCTGGCGAGAAAACAGTAAGAGATGTTTCCTTTAGTTTACTTATGAGTTTTCTGCCTCGTTATTTAAGCTTTCTACCTTATTACAAAAAGAATTAATTGGTAGATCCCATAATTGGAATTCCGTTATCCAATTTTTACCAAGTAAATTTGTGGTGTCTTTGATAACAAATATTCTGACTTTTCGCGTTTTTTTATTTAATGTGACGTTTGTGACAAATTCTCCGATGAACTGAATCTTTTCACCCGTCACTGACCTCGCGTTTTATTCGTTTTTATTAACGTTGGTTTCCCCAACTTCTTCCACGTATTTAGATTTATAATAGACAGACCCGACACAGTGTCGAGTTGCATTTTTATCTTTTTGTTGTTTATCTCGACTGTAACGAATTTTCTCGTTATTCCGTCTTCAACTTGGTTGGACTTAACTTTTTTTATTTTTACGTCTTTATTTCTTGCTCTGCAGTCCGAGCTTTTGTGTCCCATTCTTCCGCAGTTGAAACATTTTTTGTTCCTAAAATTGCACTCTCTGTGCTAGTGTAATCCACCGCAAGCAAAAGACGGTTCCGGGAGTTATTGATTATTTTTCCTGGTATTTTTGTTTGATGATCTGCAATTTTAGTATTTTTTTGTTGTACTTTTTCCTTTGTACCGTACTTTCCTAATGTGTGAAATGCCAGACTGTTCAATCTTTTTTGCATCTTTGTTACGCTAATCTGTTTTGTACAATGCTCTGTCAAATCTTGTACTGTAATATTTGGGACGTTTTCTGATTTCGTCAGTACCATTTTTCTCATCTCTGCGTCTTTTTCTGATACGATGCCTTGAACGAATACCATGCACTTGAAATTGTTTGCGCTCAAATCGGCCAGCTTAAATTCTTTGCAAAGCTTGTTTACATTTGCTGCATATATTATGTAATCTTGTTCGTCCTCCTTCATTAAATTCAAACATTTCCATCTCTTGTGGAACAGAAATGTTTTCTTGCTAAAATGTTCCGTTAATATATTTACCGCCTCGTTAATCTAAATCACAGGTCTTTTTAGGTAAAATATAATTTATCATTTTGCTATGTTCAGAAGTTCCTAACTTATTTAGAAGAAGTCTCAGTTTCTTTTTTTCTGACCACAAATAGCAGTTTACGGCATACACGTCTGTGTATTTTTTGTAATAATCTTCGAAAGTTACTTCTTCGTCTGTATTGTATGTGAAAGTCTCGATCGAGTTCCAAACTGTATTCCCTGAAAAAGAATCTTGAATATTTTTCTCTTCCCTTTTCTTAGTTACATCCAGAATTTTCTATTGAAATTTCATTTGCATCTGTACCATATTTTGTTGCAATTTTAACTGCTTGTCGAAAATTTCCTCTGGAATTTGCTTCTGGAATGTACTTCGCTGTTCTACAATTTTTGCTTTAAAAAAATTCCTGAAATAAACCCTTAAATTCCTCCATTTTTATGCCAGAAATTTATACCAAGTCTTATGTTGTTGAGGTGGGGTCAGACGAATTCGTAATTCGTGACCTATTGAGCAACTGTATATTGAGAATACAACAATATATATTTATATATATTACCTGTGCGAATTTCGTTGCCCAAAAATTGTCTTTTATAACTACTCCACGCTTTTTGAAGTCTTCTGTGCAAAACTTTTGTTGCTTTGTGACTTCGAGATCTTGTTGTAAATGTATTCGTAACTTTGCAATTTTCTTCAGCCAACTGTCGTGTTGGTAATCTTTATTTGTCAAATATCTTGCCTAGTAGTTCTACTGAACTCTAATAGAAGTCTAAAGAACTCCCATGAACATCCCAAGTACTTCTTCCGTTAACTTCGTGTTAAATCTTATTAATATAGGAGGGAGATTCCATTTTCTGAGGAATAGGTGTGTTTCCCCATAACAGTCAAGTAAATATAGTTTTACGATAAACACTAGTGATGTAGGACACATTCATTCGCTATACAAGCACATCCAAGAAGAGTAAAGACGAATCACATTTCTTCTACATTCATTGTTTGATGTTAGTCAACAACATTTTTTCGGGTCCTAATATTCAAGGTGGGTTTTCTTGTTTGGTGCAACAAAATCCGCCTATACTCTCTTGTCCTTTATTTGGCTATATGTCTGTCTAAGCCACACTGAATAAATATGTATATATGAACAGATTGAGATAGATAGATAGATAGATAGATAGATAGATAGATAGATAGATAGATCTTCGAGTCACTATGTGCTATCCATTTTAGTTGTTGCTTCTATTGGAAGTCCTCAAGCGATCAGGTTTCTTTATTTGTTACAGTAAGCCCACGAGTTTCAAAAACGGATGGTTCTCTCAAAGACCTAGATCCATCACTTGTTCTATTTTAACTATTTATATGAGAAAACAGTTGCATTCAGTTTACATTTTAGATATTTCTTAATGATTTAGGCTCCATACATAACATTCAAGTTATGCACTAACATGAAATTTTAGATCTGACGAGGCTATTTAAGAACATGACTCGATATTTTAGGTTAATGTTTTGGTTGCATAGAAACGTGCGGTGTTGGTCGAAACTATCGTCATTCTACGTTAAATTTTCTTATTTCCTATGCTATATTTGTTATATCGGATCCATAAACCGAACAACTTCAAGAGTTTGGTATTTATTGATTCTACATCCTAAATGTTCATGATGGATTCAAGGTAGGAGTCATTACTGCTACCATTTCAATTCCAAATCTAGTTTTCTGTTTTGCGAAGGTTTTCAGTCCTACTTTTTAAAACACTTGGTAAGGAATGTTGATTTTTTTGTTCGTACCATCAGGTTGTTGTTTTTACGTCTCTTTGAGTATGAGCAAGAGGCTAATTTATGATTGATGTTCCAATCTGATTACACAGGTAAACTCCACTGTAAAAAAAAAAAAAAAAATAGTGTTTTACTAAAGGCCCGAGATCTTAAGGCGCAAATTGGTTCCTACAAGGAATAAAATTTGAGTAAAACATGTGGAGTTTATTTTGCTAAAAACTGATTGCGAGAGACGTGCTAAATACTCGGCGAGACATGGGAAATGTATGATAACATGTGAAATGAAAAGATTGACACACCTGTGCAGCTTTCTCGAACTTTCAAATAACACCTTGTATATTCGTACGTGAAATTAGTTTCGATTAATTCAGACAAGGCTACATAGACCTTGTGCATCGAAAAAGAAGGAGCCAGTGCGAGAGAGAGGAAGAAAAAAGTGTGAGAGTGTGTGAGAGAGAAAGAGAGAGGGTTATGGTGAGAGAATAAGAAAGAGAGAGAGAGAGAAAGTGAGAGCGAGAGCGAGAGCGAGAGAGAGAGAGAGAGAGAGAGAGAAAATCAGTGAAAGATTCTGAGAGCGAGGGAGAGATCAACCCAGTGGAGCTAATGATGGATGTTCATGTTCAGGAAAAGCTGGAATTCTGAATGCTAATTTTCACAATTTTTCTTCTTGTTTTCACTAAGATTTGTGCTACAGATTTAGTAAATAGCGATGTACTGACAATTTATATATACATATGAAAATTTATATATATAACATTAAATTCGCTATTAGTTAAAAAAACATTTGAATTTTCCATACCTCTTCCAATTCCAGAAACAAGAAATCTGTCGATGCCAAATCGAGGCTATATGGAAGATTTGCAATAACTGGGAAATTCCGGCTTCGCATTGTTCGTGGTGTTTGTAGCGTACAACGTGGATATACAATGTTATTGATAAACAAAAATAATTAAGGTCTTATTCTTTGGGTGTGTTTGTCGAATGATCGCAACTTTTCACAACACATTACCAAGCTAATTACAGTTATTTTTGGCAGACATTCTGTATTAGTGACTCTCGAATCACTTCTTTTTAACAAACTCGGAGATATTACTCCAGACTGAAGAATACTATTACTCACTACCGTCACAAACAGACACAAATTAAATTTAACCTGGACCATCTACACCCCCAAATGCATGTGCAAACTAATTTCGACCACTACCATTAGCGACGCCACGAGGTTCGTGCCCTTATTTATTAATCAACCCTCACTCAGTGACAGAAAGTTCTGGTAATAGATATTACAAAATAATAATAATAATAATAATAATAATAATAATAATAATAATAATAATAATAACAACTCTTTACCTCAATCATATAACAATAACAACCCTTTACCTCAATCATATAAATGGAACCTATAAGTCTGATGAAATAAACATCAAAAGAGGTATATTTCAAGGTGATTTTTTATCTCCCTTACTATTCTGCATATCATTAATAGCACTAACCAGTCAACTTAATAAGACAGAATGTGGTTATAAAATAGGCCAAAAGAAAATAAGCCATCTATTTTACATGGATGACTTAAAGTTATATGCTAAGAATGATAATGAGCTGGAAGGTCTTCTGCAAACTGTAAAATGCTTCAGCGAAGACATTGGAATGAAATTTAACTTGAATAAATGTGCTAAAGCTACAGTTTTAAGTGGATCAATACAAGAAACATCCTCAATTAGCCTAGACCCTGCTGTAACAATAAAAGAATTGAAACCAGAAGGAGCTTATAAATACCTAGGTGTAAATGAGAGCGAAAACATTCACCATAAAAAAATGAAAGAAATAGTGCGTAAAGAGTACTATAGAAGGCTACGAATGATATTAAAACTGAATTAAATTCACAGAACAGAGTTATGCCATTAATAGCCTTGCAATCCCAGTTGCCCAATATAGCTTTAACATCTTAAACTGGACTCTAAACGACATCAGGCGAATGGATGCTAAAACAAGAAAGCTTCTTTCTAAGCATAAGATGCATCATCCAAAGGCTGATGTAGACCGTCTATACATACCCCGTAAAGAAGGTGGAAGGGGTCTTATTCAGCTGGAATTGTCATACAAGACAACAATTATTGGCTTACTAACATACATAGAAACAACAAAGGATTGGATGATACAATTAGTAAGGCAACATGAAGAAAGAAAGAAAAAATATTCAATAATAAATGAAGGCAGTAAATACAAACAAGATTTACAGTTAGTAGATTCTGTAGAAAAGCAAAACAGAAGCCAAGAACCAACTATTGCGGCAAAAAATATGAAAATGAAAGCCAAAGATAAAGCTCTTGAAAAGATGAAACAGCGCTGGCAAGACAAACTTCTGCGTGGCCAATATCCAGTACGTGCCAATAAATCCAATGTTGACAAAGTTAATACTCATCGATGGTTACGTGCATCTGGATTAAAGTCTGAAACTGAAGGATTTATACTTGCAGCACAAGACCAAAGTCTTTTCACGAGAAACTTTCGGGCAAATATTATGCATAATAATATGGATCCAAAATGCAGGTTTTGTGATAAACACCAAGAAACAATAGACCACCTAATCTCAGGCTGTTCTGTGCTTGCCCCAAACGAATATAAAAATCGCCACGATAGAGTTGGGCAATATTTACATTGGGCAATGTGCAAACATTATGGAAAAGCTGTAAACAAACACTGGTATGAACATCATCCAGCACCGGTTACAGAAATAGAAGATGTAACCATTCTATGGGATTACACCATCTACACAGACAGAAAAATTGAAGCAAACAGGCCAGACATTATTGTTAAAAACCAGAAGGAGAAAACTTGTCTATTAATTGATATGGCTTGTCCAGCGGATTGTAACATAGCAATCAAGGAATTTGAAAAACTGTCAAAATATAAAGACCTGGAAATTGAAATAGGAAAAATGTGGAAATTGAAAACAAGAGTTGTGCCAATGATAGTAGGTGCACTTGGAATGATAAAAAATGGAACAAAACAACACATTGAAAGAATCCCTGGAAACCCCAGCTTAAGAGATATACAAAAAATTGTCTTATTAAGTACAGCCCACACACTAAGGAAAACTTTATCTATGTAATGCTGGGGATGATAGGGAAGATAGAAAAACATGAAATGGAGCCATAACAACACGCCACTACCTGCCTTAGGTCTCCCCGCAGACTTGGTTGGTAGTGAGACCAAAGCAGAAATCGAAATATGATGAAAAATGACATAATAATAATAATGACGAAAGAGTAAGAAATAGTTATTTTTTTGTCATTGCCTGATATTTACTCAACACTGAGATTGTTTTAGTTTCGGTAGAAACTGAAACAAAAATAATATGGATAGATTGATGATTAAAAACAGAATTTAGCTTTTTTTGCCTAAAATTTGTTTTAGAATTGAAAATCAGTAAGAATGTGATTGTCAACTGTTAGAAGTTAATGTTAGCGTTGTTAAGAGAATATGGTGATTATTCTATAATTTTCATGTATTGCTAATGGGTTTAGCTCCAAAATAACATTGAAAATGAGGAAGAAAGGAACTTCTCGTGGTCAAGAGTTAATGATTTATTAAGAGAATAAGGGTATTATATATATATATATATATATATATATATATATATCTGAGTGAATACAGAACGAAAAAAGAATTCTTAAAACGTCCAAAACATTAATTTAAAACAGTGCTCGATATATAATATATAGGGCTGTGAATATTCATTATAAATGATATTTTAGAACATTATGTCTATAACGACCACATTCTGTCATAAATGGTTGAATTAATTCCTAACTACTGACAATCCCTTTGTCTCATCTGCAAAGTAAATTCCTTACCACTAGCAACCATTTTCTGATTAACAGTTAAAATCAAAAGCGACGTAATTATATATATATTTTGTTAGAAGCAAAGAACAGGGAGTGAACTCATATGTAATATTAATCCTCTTATATGTTAATTAATTTTTTTTACTGATGATAAGAAAGCTAAAGGTAACAGAAATGTGGTTTTACAGAAGGTTATTGAAAATACCATGGGCGGAATATGTGAGCATCGATGACGTTTAAAGAAAAAAGAAAACAAAAAGGACACGTACTCAGAATTAGAAAGTGACAGATTAACTTTCTTGAACACATACGGAGGAAAGAAGACTTGAAGAACTTGACGCAAACAGGACTTATCGAAGGTTAAAGGACAAGCGGGGGTTAACGGGTGGCCTACTTGACAAGCTTGTGTAAATGAGTGACGAAACAGTAATCCATGGACATCCATGTCTAGACTAGACATGATATATATTAAAAGCATATATTAAAAAACAGTCTTATGCCTCAAATACATGTTTTTGGTTTCAACAAACGAAATATGTATCGAAAGAATGGAGCACTGTAAATGTGGTTAATTCTAAAATTTTGAGTGAATGGCTGCTATATATATCCTCGGCAGAAAGGTTTATATGGAAGCTTTTTGTTCCATTTTTGTAAAGAAAATAAAATATCGAATTTCGTTAATTGTTATATCAAGTGCCTTGTAAACATTTGTCAGAGCTATTTTTGGTGACAATTGCTCAGCTGCATCGGCTCAGCTAACTGCCTTTGATTTGGCTACAATCCATCTGCCTATCGACTGATCACTTTCACAAACATTCGGATGGCCTTGCCAACAGCTAAAAGACAAATCAATCTCCGGAGCTCAACTGCTTGTTGAGAACGCTTCTCGAACATTTAGTCGATTTAGGGAAGAAATGTTTAACAATATTAATGTTATTATTACTGTTCCGACCAACAAAGTGCCTTGCAAGTCAACTCTTCCCCGATTCGTCTATTCTTTTCTCTTCCTGTATTTATCTCTCTTTCTATCTCTGTTATGTCTATAACGACCATATTCTGTCATAAATGATTGAATTAATTCCTAACTACTGACAATCCCTTTGTCTCATCTGCAAAGTAAATTGATGAGGAATTTACTTACATACTCTGTCGATAGTTTTCTTCGTATGTGAATATGGGGCTTGTTAAGATTTTATAGAATTTTTGTGGTATAATGGCGTTTGTAGCAAGAATGTTCAGTAATAATGTGATGTTTTGGTACAAGGAATATTGTATAGCTTGCTTAGACATAGATGGTGTCTAGCTAAGTTATTTAATATAAGATAGATGAAGACCAGCCTCACTTCATGCACAGTTTTGGCCTTGTGCTACATTTTTAGTATTAAAATAAAAAAACATATAAGTTTTTTCCATATCTCTGTTTCCTCAAGTCCCATTTTCATCTGTGAGGAAATTGTCCAGCATTCAAAGCCATATATATGAGGATTGATATTACACATCTTTTGCTAAACAAATGCTTTTTCGTATTTCGTGTCAGATTTTCTGTCGTTTATTAAAACATTTTAGTTAAGTTCTGTACTCAGATGATCTTTGACATCTCTAATTTATAGATTGCACCTTGAGTTGTCTCTCTTGTTGACAAACGTGCATTATTTCATCTTACTATTGGTGGTTTGTACTTTTTTCCCGATTTCATTTAATACTTTGATTAGGAGTTCCTGCAACCTTTTGTGTCTGCTATGAAGATAGTAGCATCTTTGTAACTTATGTTGTTAAAATTGTAACCACTAATACTAAATCCCAGTAGTATTTCTAGTTTTTTATTACATTAAATGAGGTGCAAATACATCTCTTTGTCTTACACCCCCATTTCACTTGTGTGTCCTTACTCAATTCATTTTCGTTTTATTCGTACGCAGGCAAATTGTTAAAATTAGACAGGCAGATGACACAGTATTCACAGTGGACACAGAATGGAAACAAGAGAAAACCACACAGAAGGTAGTAAAGAGAAGCGAGGGTATCAATTGTAAGAAGACTGTATGTATGATTATCACCAAAAGAGACAGCCAACATTTTTTCAGTAATTTCCCTGCAAGCAAGGAGATACCGCCACGAGAGCGCAGGAGGTTTACAGTGAGAGAAAGACAGAGTACAGGGGATGTTGAAGAAAGGATAAGGGACGGATGGGATTCAAGGAGAGAGAAAAATGGCAATTGAGGTTGCATTTTAATTTTTTGGACATTTTGGACTTGGGAGAGAAGTAAATGGAAAGCGGGCAGTGTGAGAAAAGAAACTGTGGGTTAGATGAACCGATTACATTTTACAAATTGAAAACACCAAGACCAAGCAAGTACAAAATTTAAATATCTACGAAATGTTTTAACAGAGAACGGGAAAATGCGACTCCGAATTCCCAAGGCGCATTGAGGTAGAGAATGAAACCTTTGAAAAGCTAGGCAATGTATTAAGAAATAGAAAAAATCGTTAGAAACAAAGAAAAGACTATTGAAATATGATGTAATATCAGTATTTTTATATGGCAATAAATGCTAGACTATCACATCACAGATAAAGAAGACACTTGAGGCAACAGAAATATTGATCTACAGAAGGATACTGTGAATGCCACAGATGAAAAATGTGTGCAACTACGAAATGTTATGAAAAATAGAACCAAAACAAACACATATTTAAAATTTCTAAAGTTATTAATGAGGAAAGAGAGGTAAAAAAATTTGACATTCGCAGGTTATATTAAAGACAAGAGAGATAAAGGGGAGCAGGTCACAACCAATCTAACCTGTTTGTATAAATAGCTAGCAGAACATAGATTAGAAAAGATAGCGAAGAAACAAAATTTATTAAGAGTTACAAAGGAGAGGGAATTGTTAAGAGCAATCATCGATCACGTCTTTAAGGAACACGGCACACAGAAGAAGAATATATTGTTGATTATTTGGATGTTTTTCATAAATACAATTTTTTCTGTCAGTTCAAATAGATATTTGTACCGAAATGATTTTGTGTAGTCTATGAAACATAGATAGTTCTACACAAGCCTTTAATTTGAAATAGTATTCATAAAGGCATTTGACAAAGTATGCCACAAAACTTGTTCGAGAAGCTCCGCAAACTCGACATTTTCGGGAAGGACATAATAATCAACAATCAAGGATAACTAAGAACCTATATTGACATCAAATTGCTTGCATACGAACAAGAAATTAACTCAGCAAGCATAAAATCATAGAAAGGTCCTAAGACAAGGATGTGTTTTCTCATCGGATCTATTCAACCGGTGCAGTGAAACAATTCTGAGAAAAATCAAATTCTTGCCAGGACTCGTCATTGGCGGCCACAATATGTGATACGTGGATCACACCGTGCTGTTAGTAGACACCGAAAGGAAAATGTAGAACCTTCTACAGAAGGTAGCAAGAGAAAGCGAAACGAAAGGACACAGCATAAACTTCAAGAAAACTGTTTTGTCATCAGCAAAAAAGAACTCAAAATGCCAACTACAAGTCGGAGTGACTAAAATAAAACAAGTAAAGGAAGCGTTTTGACAGAGGATATAAAGTGCGATACTGAAATCCGAAGAGGCATTGGCATGGAAAAGGACGCATTTATAAAGCTATCCAGAGTACTGAAAGACAGGAGAATCTTATTGGAAAAAAAAGAGTGCTGAACTGCTATGTGATGTTCTATATGACAGCGAATGTTTATGATCTCTTCAAGGATAAAGGAAAAACTCGAGGCAGCAGAAACATAGTTCTACAGGAGGAAGCTGAGTATACCATAGACCGAGCATGTGAACAGTGACGAGGTGTTGGATATGCTGCAAATGAGAAAAAAACTTAATATCAGTAAGGGACACCTGAGATTTCTCGTACACGAAATGAGGAAGGAGGGTCTGGAGAATCTTATACTGACAAGACATACACAGGAAGAGAGAGAGAGAGAAAAGCAGCGAGGAACATATTTGATAGACTTGAGCAAATGAATGATGGAGAAGAATTTGAGAGGAATACCAAGAGGAAAATATTAAGAGCGACAAGAGACTGGGCAAGTAAAAGTCTATAATCGCCTACGTCCTGAAGGGACATGTCACGTGTAGAAGAAGAATTCATAAAAAATATTAAATATTTGATTAATCTGATGGAAGATCTGACTCACTGAATCTCTGGTTCATTTGCACGCAGCTGTTTATTTTTGTTTATATATGATCTGAGTCATCGATGTCTTTACTGAACAACTGATCTCCACATCAAAATATGCAATTTTCATGCAGTTGTTTTTTTGAAAAGATCTTTGTAATTGACATGTATAATGAAAAACAAAATTCATAAGTGTATGTACCAATTGCAAGCAGTTCTTGAAAAATGTTCACTCCAAAATCTGACATACATTTAGAGTAACCTGCTTCATTAACAAATAACCAACTGTGATATTTAAAAATTTAAAGATTTAAATACTGTTGTTTTGTGAAAAGTTGATGACTTATTTTGTGCAAACAATTTTCTGAGAGAAAATGCATCAGGATGCAACTTTACGGCAATAAAAAAAATGATTGATTCCGAGAGGCCAGGTCAAGACCAATAATATTGCAGATTCTTCTTTGGATTTTATTAAGAATCTCTAAATATATAGCAGGAGAACCGGGCCATATGTGGCCTCAATATTCTAAGCATGGACGAATGGTCGACTTATAAATATGTAAAATAGATTCTGGAGAGTTTAATGATAACAGTAAATGGGCGGTTTGAGTAATCGTCTTTTCTAATGAACCACACATTTGCAACAAATTTGCATGCAGCTGTGTTTGTAAAAGCCGCATTCACAAATTCAACGATCACCACTTTTAGTGAACCACCAACCCGCACAAACATCTGTTACAGTTCTAAGCAGTAGTATAGTGAAATGCTTAATTCCTAAAACTGATCGACATACTGAACAGTTTGATCTGCACATTGATCTATGCCATTTGTACTAAATTAATTTTGAAAAGCTTTATTGCCAAATTTATGAACGATCTGTACAATCGCCATCTTTTCTGAGCAACAAACCTACACAATCACCTATTCTATTTGCGTGCTGTTGTTCTGTAAACATTTTCATTCCTAAATTTGATGGACAAATTGAGCATTCGCCATCCCATCTCTACTAAATGTCAGATATATCCCAGCAGTGTAGGTGTATATTTAATCGAGTTATACCTTGTTCTTACTATATATGATTACTGAGTTACTAAGTTAAATACTTATTACTAAGGTGCTGACACACTTCTAAGATACTTAAAGCTTATAACCATATCAAAATGAAACACCGGCTCTTATAAGATCATCGAAGTTAAGCAACGTCGAGTGTAGGTAGTAGATAGATGGGTGACAGCTTGGTAATACTAGTTGATCTTATCTTGGATGAACGCTGGTGTATTAGATAATTGCTCGGAAATGGAACACGGAGAGACAAGTTTCAATTTCAGTTGGTTTCGTTATATTCGCTTACGCTCAAATCTGCTTGGAAAATCTATGAATCCACATATTTTTTCACAGCTGAGAGTTAATTAGTAAGATAGGTATCAGCAAATCACTATCATGTTCAAAAGATTCTGACAATCTAAGACTATTTCTGGCTTTAAATATCTTGCAAAAGGTTGATAGACCGTAAAAACCAAATCAATCAATCCAAGATACTTCCAATGAAAATATTAAATACTCTCAGTTAGACAACACACTAAATATGGCGATAAGGTATTTTTAAGTCATTCGACCAGCAAATTGAAACCTTCAAATATTGGTCAAAAAGCGTAACGTTTGTTATAAAACAAATAAATATAAAATGAATATATAAAGAAGGAATTCAATTTTAAAATAGGTTTTTAGCTAGCAGTGTATAGTAATATACAAGTTCCGAATCATTATAAGGTGTCATGAACATTTTAGGTAAACATGATAGAGATCATGATTAACAATTTAACTGTTTCATTCTTGCCTGTAAAACGTTATTTAAATGTTTTGCACTGAAAAAACAAAGGTTTTCAAATGGAATCTTATCCTAGCATCATGAGAGTAAACTGTTTCTCTTTTCAAACTTCATGATTTACTCACAGTCAGTTAAGTGCCATACATGGCACACGCTTAAGCGATCATGTCTCGAAAGAGACATGACTGAGCAGAAGATTTTCCTGTAGTAGGTTGTCATTACTTTCTGTGATAGACTGGTTGCCAACCAAGGCTATATAACCCAATCTGTCCTGATATTTAACCTATAGCTAAAAGTAGAAGCGATGCCTTTTCCATGCGTATTTGGGAGTACTTGAATGCAACGAATTCAACAGGAATTCAAACTCGGCTATCTAATTTATTGTTTTGAGCCGATAATTACTGCATCACAACGCACATTCATTTTACTCATAGACATATCGTTAAATGATTTCTAAAAAATCAAAACGAGTCTGCACGTCATTCAGTGATACGAGCGGTTACTTCGTGTCAGAAAATATAAAAAAGAAAAATGTTATTAGAGAGCGAGAACAATTAAAGAAGAGGAATAAGAAGAGAGGAGATAATGATTGACATTGCATTTAAACTTTTGCAGTTTAAAGCTGGCTGGAAAGCAAGAACCAAGAAAAGATTTTTACATGTAAAATGTACAAGAACAGGAATTATTAGCAAAGACCTACGGTCACATCTAATCAGTTCAACTGTAAAACGATGAAACATTGTTGTCAATCTAGTATTGCGCTTAAATTCGTAAAGTCTAGGTACCGTAGAGGAAAGTTCATCAGAAAAATTATCATGAAAGTATTTATAGAAAGGGATCAATCAACTAGCCAATTCAACTGTAAAACGATGAAACCTTGTTATCAATCTAGTATTGCGCTTAAATTCTTCAAGTCTGGGTACTTTAGAGAAAAGCAATATTTATTTTGATAAATTCAAAAACATGGCACAATGCCAAAATCGTGTTTAGTGGATGACTGGTTTTCAATCTGTCTTATCTTAAACTCAACTAGCAAAAATTACTGACCCAAACACACCACAGTCTTCCCTACACAAAAACAACACATTCTCACTATGTTACTACAGCCACCATAATACCTGTGTGAAGTGAGGAATAAAAATAACAACTTTTAAAAATGAAACCAATGAATGGAGTAAAGTTCATCTGAACAATGGCCATAAAAGCATTTATCGAAAGGGGAGCTAAATTACGGCGGCGGGAAAGAAACACATGCTGGGATGACAGGTCAGGATCAATAACGTGGGAGATTCTTCTAAATGTACCAGGTTTGGCATCCGTAGATTATCAAAGACTTTAAAGAAATTGATGTATTTCATAAGTGAGCCGCTAAAAGAAAAATGATCTTCATAAACTTACCATCGGAGACTGTGTAACGTCTTATTTAGATTTAAACTTTGTGAAGAGATTATTTAATTGAAACAACCAAGAATTTGAATGGATTTAAAACTATTGATTATAGAGCGTTGTTTGAATTTAAAAACAATATAAGCTAGTTAATAAAATAGTGTAAAACTTTTATCAAATATTACAAGAAAGATTACCTTTTTCTTTGATTATTTCAAACAGTCGTTGAATTTACAGATAAAGACGTTAGTCCCAGAACAGTTAAGGAATTTAAACACATGCTCGAGGAAGCAAAATATAGAAGAATAAAAAAAAAGAGGTCTATACATAATCAAATAGTCCTCTTGCTGTTCCTGTAAATGTTTTTGATGTATTTCTGGTGTATAATCTTAGCATTGTAAATGGCTGCGTAATCCTGCTGGAAAACGAAATGTCTTCCATAATGGCGGTGAGCAAATGGAATAAGAGTCTTCCCTATCACTGAGCATTTCGATTGCCTTACCCCACCAAATGAACGTTTGAAAAAACGGATTATTTCAATTTCTAAAACTTTTGCTATTACAGCATGTCCATCCAAAATGAAATTGTCATCTTCCGTTGTCCAAATTATTTTCTTATTCCACTCCACGTGCGATTCCTTGTGAGCATCAGTCAACACAGGAGTTTTTTTTTTTCTGAAAGACACACAAAATGGTTAAATTCATTGACGACTTACTAGCCACCTATTTTTATCATTTCACCCCAATTAAGGCGATAATGCTACTAGGACGCAGATGGTTACAAGGAGTGAAAGAAAATGAGAAGACTTTAGTAAGAGGAAGTGAGGAAAATGACAATAAAGGAATGAGATTCAGAAAGACAGAAGACAATTGACGTTTCATTTAAATTTTTGAAGATTGTAGTTATTTTGGAAGCAAAAAATCAGAAGAGTTCCACAGGTGAGAAGTGCAAGAAAAGAAACTATTAGAAATGAACTGATGGTTTCTAGTTCAACATAAAAAGGTGAGACTTAGTTGTTAATCTAGTAGAACACATAAATTCATGCAGTCTAGACAATAAGGATAACTCATCAAAAGAATTACTATGAAAATATCAATAGAAAATAGAGAGGGAAACTACGTCACGATGCTAAGAATGTGGCTGAAGTCAAGATGCCAGGTCAAGACTGATTACTTTGCTTTCTTTTTGTAGTAATATTGAAACCAAGTTTATTTTTTGACGCACTTCGAGGTTATTTGAATATTTTAAGCCTCTTGAGGAAGGCAACGACATCCACCAACAGTCGATTTGGCGTTTCCTCGTCATTCTTTAACGTCACTCGTTTTCGAATTCTTCAAAAAATACCAGTGAAAGTTCAAGATCTGTTCAAAAGCAGCGTTAATACTGATATTGTTTTTATATCAGGCCAAAGGTTCGTCTTAACTTCTCCAGTAAGGTTTGTGCTCCTCGGCATCTACAAAGACTGAAGACAATGCATTTTGTATGTTGCATTTTGTGTGCTGCATCTTGTGTACTGCACATGGAGATTCCAATAACAACTCCAAGATTAATTTCGAACGAAGTTACGTCACCACAAAATTCTAGAAACTTTCGGAAATGATCACAAAATAATATTTTCTCAAATTTTTGCATTTTACGAGTAGGTGCTGAAAAAATATCAACTCAGCCTACTTCCCAATATCTGAAAAAAAAAACAAAAAACAAAAAAAAAAACAAACAAACAAAAAAAAACAACACAAAAACAAAACAAAAACAAAAACAAAAACACGAACCATCAATTCTTCTTTTCTTTTTTTTCCCTTTTTGTTTATTTTTGGAAATGTCGACAAAGAACTTTTATCACTCACGACCATATATATATAAGAAAATAAGTTACGATCTTTAAACAATGTTTGACATTTACGGGTATTACCTGTGTGGGTATTTTATAATTATATCCGCCACTTTATTGTTCATCAATACCTATGCGATTAAGCATATATTACTCTACAGCCTTGTGCAAATAAATTAAAACAAAGCGAATAATGTCTTTCTTCTTTCACACTTTCCTTTGTCATGTATACGTCGTCTATTGGCGTTGTTTTTCTCTTCCAATTGCATTTTCCTTTACGTTTTGGACTGATAGATCAAATTTGTTTCTTCGCCTTGATGACACAACTGTCAGTTGACACAAACAATATCTACTTTCTCTGTGTAAGGCTTGCCAGTGCGTTCGTGCAGCGTTACAATTTTTGTGCCCTTCCTTGGAGTAACGTCCATCGCAGACAATGACAATCGACAGTCGAGACAATAGTGTCAGGGCTTGATAAAAATCTGATGCAATCACGGATGACGCAATATTTTTCAAGGCCGAACAAATTTCATGATACACTCCGAAAACAGATCTGCATTACTGCACGCTATTGAAAATGACCTAATCTGAGAAAAAAATAGAAATCAATTTCACCTTGTAACTTTAGTGTGTCTAAAATTGACCGTATGGTGAAAGAAAGGAAAAGTAAAGTAGTTGTTTCAATTAATTTGCACAAGGATGTACATCAGTAGACGGACTTTTCATTTTAACTCATGCTGATGGTGGCTACTAGAACTTGGATAGATAACTCCCTTTTTGTCTCTATCTTTAGTGAATACTCGAAATTTGTGAACTTGTACTTGACTAACCTAAGATTAATATGTAAATGAGCCTTTTCTTCTATGTTTCTACCTCGGTCTTGTCCTATCTATCTATCTATCTATCTATCTATCTATCTATCTATCTATCTATCTATCTATCTATCTATCTAGTGTTGTAGCTCAGATCAGACCCCAGGTTTGTTTTCAGGGTGAAGCTTCTTCCACTCAGACGCTTGTGGCATAAAAATAACTAATTGAACAGATCATTACCGACGAATTAAAACCATGAGTTGATTGTAACAGAAAGCAAATTTTATTCTGTTGTAACCTCCGGCTGTAGACGAGCGAGATGTGTGGAAGCGAAGAGTATAACAGGCGTGCTTTCTTTTTTGTGTTGCGGAGAGACTGTCTACTTAATGTGTGTTTCTCAGACTTCGGTTGTTAGTGACCACTGTCTTATAGATAACATCATTCTTCGTCCTGCCACCTTTGTCTAAAAATGTTACTAATAAGTAACCCAAGTCCTGGCTTCACTCGGTGACCCTCTTTGTCAGGGTCATTCGACATATTTCTTGAGACATCTATCCATCTATCTTGCAATTTATATCACTTACATTGCATCAGATTACCATCAGAACAACAACGTTCTGTAATAACTTCATTAGCATCTTTCAGACGTTTCCATTTAACAAGATTACCGAAGACACGAATATTGTTACAGTTATGTGTCTATCAATCTATCTTGAAATTTATTAATATCTATCTCTTGCAATTTATTAATATTCATCCTACAATTTATTAATATTTATCTTGCAATTTATTCCTATCTATCTATCTATCTATCTATCTATCTATCTATCTATCTATCTCTTTTCATATCTACCTATTTATCTATTTATGTCTATGTTTATGCATATATATATATATATTTCTATATATCTATCTCCATATCTATTCATCTGTTTGTCTATATCTATCTGTATACGTTAAAATTATCAATATCGATTTGTTGCAATTGATCTATCTATCTATCTATCTATCTATCTATCTATCTAAGTCTGCTCATATCTATCTATCTATCTATCTATCTATCTATCTATCTATCTATCTATCTATCTATCTATCTATCTATCTATCTATCTCAGTGGGCACCTCGGCGTGGTGTAATAGTTAGAAAGCTTGTCTTGCTAGAAACTGAGTAGTGAGTTCGATCCTCGCTGGATGCCCCATACTTTCGGCTGTGTTTCACATTTAAGCGGCGCTTAGAAAATCAACTATCTATCTATTTCAGTATCGTCCTATCTAGACAGAACGTTGGCGATCCAAAACGAATAAAACTCTGACAGTTATGGATTATTTTTAAACTTCCATATAAGACTGAAAACAGTCAGTATGGTGACGGCAGTAGAAGGTTAAAGATTCCTTTTCGCTCCCAGATTCCATGGGACGATGGCAAGTCTGTACTGAGAATCGCCCTCTTCGTCTCTCTTCTTGCAAGAAACGATGCGGCTATTACCATGTCCTTCACCACACTGAAAAAAGCGAAAAAAAGAAACCAAAGAAAATTATCCATCATTGATTCAATCTGTGATGCAGCGTCTAGGGTCTGAAGAATTGCCGATAGACCACAAAATGCCAGAGATGACACACAACGTAACAGTATGGAAAATAAATATCCAAGGATTATCAGCTTACTTGTATTGTAAATTTTAGTGAGGTAATTGACGCACGAAATATTTCTCTCGTTTTCATATATCATTAAAATAACACACAAATGCTTATAACCTTGGAAATCATAGTGTAGGACAGCTTCCAGTTAAAAAAAAAAGCCTGTGTTTTGCTTTACAAACAGAGTTACATAGAAGCGTTAGCATCAGAGACCAACATTTTCTTAATGACTTCCTTTATTTACATTCATTAAGTGCAGTTGAACTTTTTCACTTCTTTCGAACAATGAACAACAAAGAAGGTGGTAGTCAGCCCGAGACAGCGAAGCTAATCGAGCTGTAAGCGGACAGGCAGGTACGACCATATGCCCTTTTCGAGGTGGGCTGAAATGTTGAGTGATGAAGGCGACTTCAAAGTATTCACCGCTCAAAGCCTCGTTTGATTCTGTTTTAGCTACGTGTTCAGCATTATCTTAAATGCTAACAGCAATCGGACTCATTCACACAAACATACACACACAAACACACACGCACACAAACACTCACACAAGAACGCACAAACACGCAAAGAGATACGGATTGGCACAGAGAATATAAACACATATAGATGCACACATGCACACAGGAAGACGCAAATACGCATTTCAAAACAAGGACACAAAAACACACTAAGACACTAAGGCACACACAGACATATAAGAAACAAATACACACAGCGTTACAGATGCACACGCGACCACACATAAACACATACGCAAAAACACAAACGAACGGACATATACACACGTATATATACACGGACACATAAATGTACCTAAATATACACTCAAAAGCATAAGCATAAACAAATACACATACAAGTACACACAGACAAGAATACACAAACATAAATTCATAAAAGCGTACATACAAATACACAAAAAGATATAAGACACGCACACAATTAAACGTATAAACACAAACATGCAGAGACACATATGCTCACGCAAAGACACGTTTACACAGAGAAACACATCAGCACAAACACCGGACACTGAAATACATGCACAAACAAATAGAAGTTTACGCCCCCACCACAAACCTATATATAAATGATAAAAAGTGAGTAAAAATCCATCATAGGCACAAAGACACGCCCACCTGCTTGCACCAAAATGCTAAAAATATTAGTTTAGAAATAAATACATGAAGAAAAATAGCTAATTTTTTTGGATTTTATTAAGGATCTCTGAAAAAATAGCAGGAACACTGAACCATATGTGGTAGCAATTTTCTAAGCATTGATGAATGGTAGAGTTAAAGATAAGTAGTAAGACAAAATCTGGAGATAAAAATTGTCACAGTGAATTAACTTTCCTAACATCTGACCTACTAATGGATTCAATATAGTCTTACTAGTTCACGTCAGCCGAGAACGTTAGCCAAACAAGGCGCAATGAGTAACTCTCCGGGAGTTTAGCGCCAGCCAAACTGATGCAAGACTGAGAATAATCTCTCAGATCTTTAATGCAGAGCAGTTTCGTTTTGGAGACGTTAAAATTAACAAGACATACTTTACCCCAGGTAACTACAGAGTGAAGGTAGTTTTGAATATCAGTTGCTATTTTGTCTTTTTCAACTTGATCAGAGATACTATCGAGACAGGAGTAAATGGTTGTGTTATCTGCATAGACACCAAGTTGAGAGCTGATATCATTGGGAAGGTCATTAATAAAATCAAAAATAAAGTAGGACCAATGATGGATCCTTGGGGACACCTGCATTAGTACGAAAGAAACTGGAAGTGTGGCTGTTCAGTTGATCTGGGCACCTCGACGTGGTGAAATTGTTATGAAGCTCTATAATTATTATAATTGAGTAGTGAGTTCGATCCTCACTTGGAGCCACATTCTTTCCGCTTTGTGCCACATTCAAGCCGGACTTAGAAAATCACCATCAACAGTTGACTTGAAGAAATGAAAGTTTCTCTGAAAAAAAAAATGCTTTACGCTCTTTGGAAAGATGCCGAAAAAATACACTTAATAATATGTTTCAAAGAGGTTACTTATCTAGGTACTGGCCGATCTAGACGTTGGTTAACTTCGGTGATCGTGCGAGAACCGGTGTGTCTGTAATGAGAATAAGAAGAATAGATTGTGAGGTTAAGGTCTGAGCAACCAGGAAAGCATTCCCATGAAAGTCTGATTCACAGTCACAATCTTTAGGGAAAAAAACGTCCGAGTGGAACTTCTTCCTTAATCTTAAAATACAGAAGAAGTGAGGCTGATTCAACTCATTAAGCATAGGATGGCCAGTCCGGAATGTAAAGGTCTGAACTGAGGAAACTTATTCATGTGAGAGTTGCCTATTCATATAATTACAGATGAATCGAGTTTTGTGAGCATATTTCGTTTTTGAAATTTTCTTATGGAGTCTACCAGAATTCGGGAAACACAATTTTCAAGGACAAACTTTTAGTCTAGGTAAATTATGAAGGATGCAAAATGATCTATTTAATATCTAATAAACGAAAGTGAGTAAATATTATTATTTAATTTTTTCTTCTTCTTAATTTTCTTTTTTTCTTCTGCTGTTGATTCTTCTTCTTCTGCTGCTGCTGGTGGTGATTCTTCTATTGCTTCTGCTTCTTCTTCTTCTTCTTCTGCTGCTGCTGCTGCTGCTGCTTCTGATTCTTCTGCTGCTGATGCTTATTCTGCTGCTGATTCTTCTTCTGTTGCTGCTGCTGCCAATTCTTCTGCTGCTGCTGATTCTTCAGTTGTTTATTCTTCTGCTGCTGCAGCTAATTCTTCTTCTTCTGCTGATGATTCTTCTTCTGTTCCTGCTTCTGATGCTGATTTTGTTCTTCTTCTACATGCTGAAGCTTTTTTTGAATGCGGGTAATCATGGATTTTTACAACTTCTCATTCTTTATATCTCTAAACAATGTTTATACCTGAATATCCATCACATTCTCTGTTCTTTCGTCATAATTTACGCAAACTACAGTTCCTCGTAGTTTCCATTCGTCTCTCTTGCCTTTTGTATGACCTGTCAGTATCAAGTTCTCCATACCCCTTCCTCACTAGGTGTTCCAGAAATTATGAGTGTCCTTATTTTTTTTTTCATTTTCTTTAAAACATTCTCGCTGTTCATGTGCTCTCTCGATGATATTTTAAGCATCTTTCTGTCGACCAACACCTCTGTTCAGCGAAACATCCTAGAGGAAAATGTTTGCCATTCAGTATCATAAAGGCGGTTGATATTACATAGCAGCTCATCCCTGTTTTTATACTCTTATTCCCTTCTCATTTCATCACCATTTTCTTTGTTTGTCCCTACCAGTAAGTTTTTATAAATTCTAGCAATAAATTCTAGCAATAAATTCTTGCAATAAATTCTCTAAGATGGTTACGGAGAGTGAGAGAATGAGAATACGGTAGTGAGAGAAAAGAACAATAAAAGAACAGAATCCAGGAAGACAGAAGATGGTGATTAGCGTTGCATTTAAATTTAAATTTAAATGTGGTTTTACAAAAGCATGCTAAGAATACCGGGGACTGAACATGTGAGCAACGACAAAGATTTAGAGAAAATGAAAACAAAAAGGACGCATATACTTAATAAATGAAAGAGACATCCGAAATTTCTAGGAGATCATGAGGAAAAGGGTTTGGAAAATTTGATACTCACAGGAAATATTGAAGGCGGGGAGGACAGGGGAGAAGCAGCGCATGACCTACCTTACGAGTTTGTGTAAATAAATGGCAAAACAGAGTTTAGGAGAGCCATAAAAAGAAAAGATTACTAAGAGCTACAAATAATAAAAAATTGTAGAGAGCCATGATCGCTCATGCTCTGACAGTACATGGCATAAAGAAGAAGAAGAAGAAGAAGAAGAAGAAGAAGAAGAAGAAGAAGTGGAAGCAAGAAAACGGAAAAGAGTTCCACAGGAGAGTAGTGTGAGAAAAAAACATTATTAGAATACAACTTTAAATCTAGTTATTCCAACATTAGAACAGTCTTGGGTATGACGATGAATTGAATCCGGAGGCAAGGCATCTGGTTGGGAGATGGAATCACCTCTTAATTGCTGTTGTTCCAGGTCTAACCTGACCTGGGCTGGTAACACCTGTTAGGGTTCCATCTATGGGCAAATAGTTAACTCCCATACTGGTGTCAAAACACTATGATATAAAAAAAAATAGTTAACTATGATATAAAAAAATATATATAGTTAAAATCCCGCAATACATTTTTAGAGTAGAAAATATTACCGGCAATTCATTTTTAAAGAAAACAAATGGCCGGCTAATAATTTCTGAGCACACTCGTCTCCTATGGCGGCGGGGCCAATTCTTGCTGAAGTACATTTGTGTTTGTACAGAACTCAAAGATCCAACCTGCTGAATGGATTTTAGTCATGGTTTCTGAGAGAACAAGGCGAGTGTGCTCAAAACAACGATCACGATGACTAGCACAACTATCGATCGACGAACACTTCCGCCTACCCAATTTCACTCACTATGCTTCGGTAAACCTGTGGCATAGTCTTTAACCACATTCCAAAGGTGACGGACGCTTGAATCACCTGCCCAGGCCGATAGCATCAGAAAGTTACTTATATATATATATATATATATATATATATATATATAGACTTCGGTCGTTAATAATTTTTTTTCTTATTAGCTTCTCAGGTTTATTTTCTATAGACGTTTTTTGTTTTGAAGAAGGGTCGGTCGAAAGGTGCCTAAATTATTTTGAGCTTTGATACTTCAGACTTTTTGTTTTATTAGAAAAATATGGTCCCTCTTTTTTTCTTGTCATATAATATATAATAATGTGGTAATATATAATAATGTGGTAATGGCAATATATATATATATATATATATATATATATATATATATACAGAGAGAGAGAGAGAGAGAGAGAGAGGTGGGGGAATAGAATCGCCTACTGATAGCATTTCGGTCGGGTTTCAATTCTGGCTAGAAGCAATCGCATATCTAACCCTACTGATGAGCTGTGATACAGCGAAACAGGACTATCTGCGGATGACTATATATATATGATTAATATTAATGGAAGTATATTCCACAGTTACATATTTACTTTTAAAAAGTGCTCAATACAAAAGTAGATCATAGATATATAGTTATTATTTTTATTATTATAGCATGCTGCAACTTAGTAGCTATAAAATTTCAGTGTTTAATAAGCCAACATCATTTATAGCTATCAAGTTGCAGTGTTGCAGTATGCTATAACAACAACAATAACTATATATATATATATCCGAGTGAATACAGAACGAAGAATTCTTTCGACGTCCAAAATATTAATTCAAAACAGTGCTTGATATATAATATATAGAGCTGGGAATATTTACTGGTTTAGCTGTTCTTGCTAAATCTATAAAGGAAGCATGTTTCCTCTGTCTTCAAGAAACAATTGAGATCCTTAAATATACTAACAGTAACAAGCTTTTAAACCAGAGGCATGAAACTACAGTAAACTGCAAGCACATCAGAGAGCTAACATTAAAATCAAGCTACAAAAATACTATAAGATCCAAAAATAGGACCCTATATATACATATATATATATATATATACGCATAAAAATTCTATAAGGTTTAATATTAACTCTAAAATAAGGTGTATAACCATAATTAGTATTGACTAATAGAGTAAGGTTAATAACCATAATCGGTATTAATATTAATTATGAAGTAAGGTTAATAACCAAAATTAGTAAGGTTAATAGCTAGAGTAAGGTCAATAACCATGATTAGAATAAGGTCAATAACCATAACCATAATTAGAGTAAGGTTAATAACCATAACCATAATAAGATGAATCGTATATTGACTAGATATGAGAATAGAATTTTAAAATTAAAATAAGGTGTAGAACCATAATTAGTATTAACTAGTAAAGTAAAGTTTATAACCATGATTGGTGTTGATCAATATTAATTATAAAGTAAGGTTAATAACCATAATTAGTAAGGTTAATAACCATAATTAGTAAGGTTAATAACCATAATTAGAGTAAGGTTAATAACCATAACCATATTTAGACTAAGATTACTAACCATAACCATAATTAGAGTAAGGTTAATAACCATAACCATAACCATAATAAGATGAATCATATATTGACAAGATATGCGAATAGAATTGTAAAATTAAAATAAGGTGTAGAACCATAATTAGTATTAACTAATAAAGTAAGGTTTATAACCATGATTGGTGTTGATCAATATTAATTATAAAGTAAGGTTAATAACCATAATTAGTAAGGTTAATAACCATAATTAGAGTAAAAGAGTAAGGTTAATAATCATAACCATAATTAGAATAAGATTAATAAGCATAAACATAATTAGAGTAAGGTTAATAACCATAACCATAACCATAAGATGAATCATATATTGACTAGATATGAGAATAGAAATTTAATCTTAAAAACTTAATCGTGAAAAGGATTTCCAAACAATGATCTAATTAAAAATCAAAAATTTAAAATTAAAAATTTAATAGCGAAAACGATTTCCAAACAATGATCTAAATAAAAAATAAAAAATTTAAAATTTAATACAAAAAAACATATTCCCTAAATCCAAAATTAAGATTAAACATGCAAACTTACATTGATTGTAAAGACTCTGCTTAAATATATATATATCCACGCCAACTATTATCGGCTCTTCTAAGAAATCCATAAAGATATAGTCTAGCCAACTGATAATTAGAATTTACAACTGTCTAGAATCAAAGACTCATTAATCAACCACTTCAGAAACACCCCAAATAAATTCCAACGGTCATAGACTTATTCCCCTATCTCGCTAACTCCCACCAACACCTCTAACTAAACACTCTCCACAAAAAATTCTAACTGTCAACGAAATATCACCCTATCACTAAACCCCAGCCAACACCTCTAACAAAACTAAATAAATATAAAGGAAAAGGATTTCCAGTACTTTACACATCGCCTGATGAGGCATTGAGGCTTCAATGCTGAAACGAACGTACCTTCGTAGCGATTATATATCAGAAATATTATGTACATGTTCTAAAATATAATTTATAATATATATATATATATATATATATATATATATATATATATATATATATATATATATAATTCCATAGTTCTTTCGTACATTATCTTATATTTTGTTCTTCTTGCATGTAAACTTCCGGGTATGAATTTCTTTTTGAGTATACTTCCGGGCATGAATTTCTTTTTGAGTATACTTCCGGGTACGAATTTCTTTTTGAGCATACTTCCGTAGATGAATTTTGTACTGTACTTGCATAATACATGAATTTTGTTGCTGAAGTAGTGAGGATTTTCCTTGCTGAAATGACCGTACGGCATATGTAATTTTCGAAATGTTATTCGAAAATATACATATTTGGCTCTGTAAATGCATAACACTATTTACATAGAGCTCTTTACAAGGATCATTTTTAATATTAATGAGATTAATGTTAATTGGATCTGTTTCGGGATTTTAGCCATTTTCGTTATATATATATATATGAGAGAGAGAGAGAGAGAGAGAGGGAGAGAGAGAGTGAGAGTGAGAGAGACAAAAGATACATCCATGAAAGATATCCACAAAGCACTGCAAAAATATTTCTTGATATAAACGAAATTACGCAGGTTCGAATCCTACCGGAGAACACATATTTCACTTTAATAAAATGTCTCGAAGTTTTAGGCCGGTAGACAAAAAGAAATCAATATACTGTTTAATAAATAAATGGGGGGTGTCTATTCAAATATAAATAGCCACTAAGAACAGTGATAAAATGATCGAAACTGTAAAACTGCTTTTTCAGCTTTCAACTATGGTTAATAACTCAGCGAGCGAACTGACAACGTTTTCCTCTTATTCTAAGTGCCGTATTCAGTCAGGACGTTGGCGAAGATGGGTCACCACAAATTCCTGTTCTTTGTAGCTCTTAGTAAATTTTCTACTTTTGCTATCACTCTTGAACCCTGTTCTACTGTTCATTAACACAAGCTCATTAGATCGGTTATACGCTGTTCTCCTCTATCAATGCAGTGGCAAATTTTGAGCCAATGCCTTAAATCACCGGAAGAAATATTTATTGTTGATTTATTTGCAATGAATAACAGAATTTACAAGCATCTCCATAAGAGCATTGCTTTCCTAACAAAGAAAAAACAAAACAACAACTGTATTGGTCATTTGTTTCTTTGTGTTATTGTTTGTTTTTATAAAAAAGAGATTCTTGTATTTTCGCCGTTACGGCAATAGTTTTCGCTTTTTGATGACGTCCTGGTGTTAAAAAACAAAACAAAACAAAAACAAAAAAAAAACAACAACATCAGTATACAAGGGTGAATATATCTACAATACCTAGAAAAAATGATTGCTCAGGTTTATCCTGTTGCTATAGTAATTGCTGCTCTGCATTAATGCTTTTGTCCAGCATGGATATTTTTCTTCTGTTTTTTTTCTTTTGTGTGTGTGTGTGTGTTTTATTTTTATTTTTTTTATAGTACCTGGATAATTTCCCTAAATGCTCTATACTTACGTTACATGATCAATGCTGGGTCAATTAATGAGGCGAGACGTTACACATGAAAGACTTTTGTGACGTATGACATCAACACAGTTATTATACTATTGCGTTAGGGGAAAGTGTATGAGTGGCGTGAAGATCGGTGCCGCCTCGTGTCATTTTCTGGTCGTTGTTTGCAGGATTAGTTCTGAAGGCGCATCAGTGGCGGTGGGTGAGGGTTGAGAGAAGTGCCTGATCATTATCAGTATTGATTATTATCGATGGATTGGTTTAGTTGCATTAACCTAGTCATTTGGTGATCTTCAATTCTTTACTGTCTCTTCTCATTTCCCGCGCTAATCGCTGCTACCAACTGAATTGGCGGGAAAGAAAAACAATAAAATACACGATTCGGGTGACGATCACAGTTGGAAATAATATAAAACCGAGCGACTCTTATAACATTATAATAGCTATAACTTCCGCTTTCTGCTTGGAACTGAAAGAGTATATATTACACGACAAGACGTTTCGGTATTTGCATATATACATTATCACTGTACATGCGTAGAGTAATAGGCCAAAATGAAACGATAAGAGTAAACTAAAGCGGGTAAAGTTATGTTGCTCTTATAATTTAGATACTGGTAAACTTGGACAAAAAAGAAGCGCATTTTTCATTATTATAAACAGGAGTCTTCATCCAGTTTTTCACTGTCTGCTCAGCTTCACCGGCGTTTCGATTCTCGTTTCTGTGAAGAACTGGGAAAGACCCAAAAAAGGAACGTAAAGTAAATTATCGCCACTGTAAAAACAGAAAACACGATATATTCAGTATATTTCAATATGTTCGTTTGTTTATTCATAGGCTGAATTTAATGTCGTGCCTAGCTAACTCTCTGGGAGGTTAAAAGAAAAAAACTAAATAAATAATTGCTGCTATTTCTGTCTTCTCTTACGACAAACTAGCGGACCTGAACTTCCCTTGGGACTATTTCCTATTTCTGACTGCAGTTGCTACTCTCACCGCTACTCTCCACATCTCTGAGTGCGGCTGCTGACTCTCTCCTACCTTCCGTTTTCCCACCTCGATAGCACAATAGATGGCAGTTCACATGTGTTTTTTTTTTAAATAAGCCAACAACCGGAAAACTCTACTATCTATCCGAGTGGCACTTGATTCCGAAAGTTTTTAATTGTTTATTTACTTTTCCCTTTTCCTTTCTTTGTGGACGGCAGTTGGGTGATTAAAATTCTCAAATTCCAGTAGGTATTTGTTGCAATGACTTATGGACAAATGCCCTTGGGAAAGGTATTAATCCATCTCTTCCCTCCATCTATGGGTTAAATAACAAGAAAGATTGGGCTCTAAAGCCTTGGTTGGCGACCAGTCTACCGCAGAAGGTAATGCCAACCTACTGCGTAAAATCTTCTGTCCAGTCAGTGATGTCTCCTTCGAGAAATGATCGTCCCAGTTTGTATCATGTATAGCACTTAACTGACTAACTGAATCTACTACGAATTGTATTGCGAGACATGAATTTAATTCTTTTCAATTTAAACAGAACACCAGTTCCCAGAAAGGTAGAAATCACATATGACTAATGTAATTCATTATTTCACTCAATCAGACCAACAAAGATCTTGAAAGATTTGTTTTTTTATTTTTTGTTAGAATTCTATCTTTTTTATTTTAACCGAATAATATTTTGCTTAGAAATATATTTAATAATGATAATCATATTATTGTAAAATGATTAACAGAAATTTCATCTTCTGGATTGACATTTTTTTAACCGTATCACGCCGAGCAAGGCGGTAACGCCACTGATGTGCAGGGGATTAATTAGAAGAGAGTGAAAAGAAAGACGAACCAGTTAGAAAGAAGCAAGAGAAGGATGGGAATACAGGTGTGATGACAGTTGCAAAGGTGGAGAGAAAGCAAAGGATATACCGTGTGGTGTAGAAAAAACTAGAGTCAAGTTGTTAAGAGATGAGTATAGACATTGCATTTAAATTCCTGGAGGTTG
Source organism: Ascarosepion bandense (assembly GCA_037127315.1). NCBI lineage: Eukaryota > Metazoa > Mollusca > Cephalopoda > Sepiida > Sepiidae > Ascarosepion > Ascarosepion bandense. The sequence continues at coordinate 2,486,234 of JBBBDQ010000330.1, forward strand.
TAGCCGCCAGGAAAGCAAGAATATGGAAACGATTTTCACATGCGGGAAGTGCGAGAGAAGAAGCTGAAGGAGTAGAATTGTCGTCTGCATTTGGTTAATCTAACTATGAATGGGTGGGACCCAGTTACCAATCTGGTTGCACGAGTAAACACCTGTTGCAGAGGCACCAGTGACTTAAGTTTGTTGGAGCAGAAGCCATGAAAGTATTTGTAAAACAAAGGGAGGCCATATCTCGTCGGGGAAGTGGCTGTAGTCGAGCTGCCAAGTCGGTACCTATCACATTACTGATTCTCCTTTGGAGCCTGTCGAGAACACAGAGATTAACAGCAGGGGCGCCTGACCAGATATGGCAGCAATATTCCATGTACGGATGAATGGTTAATTTGTATATATGCAGGATGGATTCAGGCGGGAAAAACATCCTGACCCGACACGGTGACTCAAACTTCTTAGCAGTGGATTTAGCTATGGACTTGAGATCAGAAGAGAGGGTAAGGCCGAGGAGGCGCAGTGTATTGCTCTCAGGGAGACTCTCTTGGTCCATGCTTATGGGAGGCAGGAGAGGTTGCCTGTGATGATTGACAGACAACAGCTTGGTCTTAGACGCATTAAAATTGACAAGCCACTTCTTACCTCAATTCACCACAGAGTGTAGGTCCCTTTCAAGGTCGACAGCGAGATTATGTTTGTCTGCCACGACGGGTTTCTTAATGATGCGGGAGTAAATTGTGGTGTCATCTGCGTAGATGCCCACTTGGCTCTTGGTCTCTTCGGGGAGGTCATTTATGAAAATAAGGAAGAGCGTCGGACCCAGGATAGAGCCCTGAGGGACACCAGCGTTTGTGCTGTAGGATGTAGAGGCATGTCCATTCAAAATGACCTTCATTTTGCGGTTATTTAAAGAAGATTGGATTAGATCAAGCAAGCGTCCGGCAATACCGTAACCTCGTAGCTTGCATAGAAGGCCAGAGTGCCAAACCCTGTCAAAAGCCTTGGAGATATCCAGAACAACAGCACGAGCCTTGACGGACTCTTCAAGCGCCTGGAACATGTACTCCGTAACGGTCGTTAGCATGTCGGCCGTGGATCTGGCAAAGCGGAAGCCATACTGCCTGTCAGAGTAGAGTTTATGGGGAGTAATATGTTGAACTACTTCAGCATTAATTATGGCCTCGAACACTTTCCCGAAAATTGGTACAAGGCTGATAGGGCGATAGATAAATGGGTCCGAGGGTTCACCTCAGTTCTGAAATACAGGAACGACAGAAGAGAACTTCAAGCATGCAGGAAAACAGGAAGCAGAAAGGTAGTAGTTATACAGTTTAGAGAGGACAGGGGAGAGTTTAGGAGCACATTTCTTAAGGACTATCACCGGGATTTCATCGCCACGGCTCGCCGTATGGGGGTCAGGTTTTGAAATTACTCGGGATACTAGTGTCGGGGTAACATGTACATCGTACAGTTTAGCCTCAGTTCTAATAGGGAAGTCGGGTGAGGGTACTCCAGATGAGTCAAATGTGAAGTTGGATGATAATCTGCGAGCAAAGCACTCAGCTTTGTCTGCAGATGACGTGAGAACCTCAAATTCATGGATTAAAGGAGGGATAGAGGATTTGCTATTGTTCAGCACCCGTTTGCATAACCGCCAATAGTCCTTGGAGCCGAACTTGCGGTCAGCTATGCGCTGTCTCATTCTCTCGGCAAACAACCGCTTGGCGTCATTCATGATTCTCTTGCACTCATTACGAGCAGACGTGAATAGACGCCTATTGTGATCAGATGACTGTCTCCGGAACAGCCGGAAGTAGTGGTTCCTGTGGGCAATGGCGGCCGAACAGGCAGGAGAGAACCAAGGGGAGGAATGGGGTTTGAGACAATACTTCCTGCTAGGTATGAAGGCATCAATGCCAGCTTTCACCCAGGACGAAATCTCAGAGGCACAGTCATCAACTGGGAGATCAAACACTTTTCCCCAGGGGACGTTGCATAAGAAATCGCGAAAGGCGTCCCAGTCAGCTTTTTGGTAGCAGTAGGAGGTCCTATAGGTAGGAGGCTTCTGGGGAGAGTGAGAGTGGAAAGAAATATTGAGAGAGACAACAGCATAGTCGGAGTTGCCGAGAAGGAAAAGCTGCGAGACTTGACAGGAGTCAGGTGCAGAGGTAAAGCATATATCCAGTAGAGAGGCGTGTCCAGAGGGAGTGCTTGGAAAGCGTGTGGGGAAGTCCACCACTTGCGTAAGGGATTGGGAAATGGCAAAGTTCATGGCGTAATGCCCGCTGAATCAGTAACAGAGTCTTTAAGCCACTCAGCATGATGGGCATTGAGGTCTCCGAATACAAATGTGTGAGCGAATGGGTGGTAGGAAATAGCCTTATCTATGTTGTCAGAAATGCTATCTAGAAGGGAGCAGTCAGGAGAGGAGGGAGAACGGTAAAGAAAGAAAAGGTAGCTAACCGAACTGAGAAGTGACAGTCGGAGACATACATATTGGTGGTCAGGGGATTCGAGTGATGTCACCCTAGCTATAGGCAGGTGTTCACTAATGTAGATCCCCAGCCCATGCATGTGGACATTGGAATCCTTCCTTAAGAGGGGAAGATAACCAGGGATCGAGAAGTCAGAGGAGGGAATTGATGAGTTGAGGTTAGTCTCACAGAGCGCTAGGATGTCAGGGGACTTTTCGTAAAGGAAAGCTTCTACGCTACAAAAGTTGGTAAGAATGCCCCGGATGTTAGTAAAAGAAAAGATAAATTTCAAGTGGCAAAGTTTTTTTGTGTGTGTTTTTTTTAAGAATAATAATGACTTCGACTTTGGCCCCAAATAATGAAGCAACGCTACAAAAGTATTAACTGTAGCAGGTTAGCCACGTAGGCGAGAAATGAATTATTATTCTCTTCTAAAGACAAATTTACTCGAGCAACAATTCTTTAGTCGATCGAGAACTGAAAGACCACTGAAGAGCTACAAAACTATTTGATAATAACAATAGCTATAGGTAAATTAAGTGTTACTACACAGCAAAACATTCGGCATTCATTGATCGAGTAGTTAGTATTACTATTGATTGAAATTTATTAAAATTCTTCCTTACAAAAGATTTTCAAGAAATTAGACTTAAGAACTCCATTACTTGTTATAGCGCTTTCTCATATCAATTACGAAAATAAAAACATTTACAATGCATTCTTTATGTAAAATTTAAAATGTATTTCTATGGTAATAACAAAATCAACCGTTTCATCACAACAAATGTTAGACATTTATTAAAGAAACAGCATTAACGTTAGTTGAAATTTATAAAATCTTTTTCTTAAAACATTTTTTAGGAAATTAGACTTCTTAAGTCAGCTGTTATAGGCCATTCTCGTACTAATTGGATGTTTCTTTCAAACTTTCTGTTTTTTGTAATATGGAAAGATAACGTCTTGATTATATCATTATTTTCTATTCTACTTATATTCATCGTCATAACTTGTTGATTCAAGCAACATCAACGGGACAGAGTAGTAACTAAATGAGTTAAACCCAAGTATGAAACTCGAATAAAGCAGCAGATAAAAACAGAACAGAAGAGCCAGTCCCGCCATTGTTGCATCCCAAACCGTTTTCGCACAACCTTCACAAACCACGTGACAGTGTGCAGCAGACGTGGAAAAGCCTACTTAATCTTCGTTCGTGAAGCGAAGCCATAAATGTGACGAGGAATAGCTTTACTAATTATGAATTTAAGCAGGGTCGACTTCCAAATGTGGGAAGACTGGAGAGCTGCCGTCGCTTCGAAAACACAACTGAAAGTTGTTTTTCTTTAATAAACACAAATCAAAGTATCATTTCAATTGTTATTATTATTATTATTTGTAGAAATTTATTTTTGACTAACATGCGTTTTATATTCACGTGCCCCAACCAAAGTTTATGATATTTTTGCTGTTTCCACATGTTTAAACTAAAGACAGCTGGTAACACAAAAATTTCAACGGATAAAGCGCGTCGCGGGATATGGGCTGTGCTTGTGAGAATTGCTTTTTGGATTTCTTGGAGAGACGGATCATAAGGGATTTTGTTAATTTCTTGTTGACTTCCTTACTTTATCAAACCCAAAGCCCCAACATCAACCAAATCAGTTGTATTTTTTAAGTGCAGAACATGGGCGAAAATTGTTGGAAATATTTTTGGATTTTCTAGTGAGATGGATCATAAAGGATTTTGTTAATTCCTTGTCGAGTTCCTTTCTTTATCAAAACCAAAGCTCCAACGTCAACAGGAACAACTTTAGATTTTAACTTCAGGATATAAGAAGTCTTTGTTAGAACTATTTCTTGAAATTCCTTGAGAGATGACGCATCAGAACTTTTCAATTTCTTCTTGGGATCCTTGTTTTATCTAACCAAAAGCTCCAACAGCAGCATGAAAAGTTTTAGTTTTTAAGTGCAGGATATGTGATTTGTTTCTAGAACTATTTTTGGATTTTCATGGTGAGATTGGTGCAACAGGGATTTTCGTTATTTCTTGTTGAGTTTCTTTCTTAATCAATCCCAAAGCTCAAACAGTTACAGGAGCAGTTTTATTTTTAAGTGAAAAATATGGAAAGTGTTTGTTAGAACAAACAAACATTTTTTAACAATGCCAAATATCGATTATGAACAAGAACAATTTAAGTGAAGAATATGTATGGTGCTTGTTAGAATTGTTTTTATTTTCTAGAGAGATGTTGCATCAAGATTTTATCAATTTCTTGTTAAAATTCTTTCTTTATCAAACCCAAATCTCCAACAACAGTTTTAGTTTTTATGTGTAGGATATTAGTGGTGTTTGTCAGAACCTTTTCGAATTTCCCTAAGAGATAGTGAATCAGGGATTTTGTTAATTTCTTGCTAAGTTCCAATCTCTCTTTCTTCTTCTTCTTCTTCTTCTTCTTCTTCTTCTTCTTCTTATTATTATTATTATTATTATTATTATTATTATACTCTACAAAACTGACAGGTATATTTATTTATGGTTCAGGATTTCAGCCTAATATCAGTGTAGTATATGTGCGGTGTGACTAGGATTTGTCTAGTATTTGCCATTTAGGTTTAGTAAATACAGTTCTTCTAAGTTTGAAAATTTTTTTTAAATTATTAATACTCAGTTTTTAGCAAAGCTTTGTAGGCGTGCACCCCCCCCCACAAACACTTATATTATTATTATTATTATTATTATTATTATTATTATTATTATTATTATTATTAAAGTCAATAGTTATTCTGCATGGATTAATTTTAATGGTTGACTTTTCCAAGTTGAAAATAATCTTTCTCAGATAAGGAGGGAATTTCGGCATAGATTTTTCAAAGATATTTGAAAAGAAACTTTCTTAAGTCATCATCAGGTTAAGTAGAGACAAATGATAACTTTCGTAGAACTAGTGAATGTAGTAACGTAAATAAAGAGTGATGTGACGTGTGTGCGTGTGTATGTGTGTATGTGTCTCAAGGATCTTAAATAATAATTGCTTTTATTTATAAATGATTGTTTTTATCACATCTTATCTAGATCACATCACTTTGTATGCAGTTCCTGTATCATCTTCGCAATGTAATGCAATGTTCTTTGGCTTTAAAAAGTATTAAATATGCTGAAAGAAATGGTAGTCAGTGAGCAACAGATCGGGTGAATATGTTGAATGTAGCAAAGTATTGTACTTTTAGTCGGTGATATAACTGTAGTGGCATTCTGGCAATGTGTGGCAGTACTTGGTCACGAAGCAGAATTGAACCTCATCGATTAGCATTTTATTTAACTGAATGTACCTTTCAACTATTTTGCTGGTAGTAAACCTCGGCAACGATACTCTGGTTAGATTTCAGAAAATTGTAAAAAATAAAATAAAAAATGTCGGACCAACAGACAGTCACCATAATCTTCTGTTGATGCAATTTCGGTTTCGGAGTGTATTTGTCGTTATGATCGAACAGTTTGTTGTAAAAATCTATTTCTCATCATAATTCACTATTCAATCAAGAAATGGATAATTTCGAACTTCACAGATACAGCATCGAACACATTTCAAAACGTCGAACTCTTTGAATTTCAACGAGTTCATGCGGAACCCATTTATCGAGTTTCTTCACCATGCCAATTTTCTTAAAATGGTCCGATATTGTTGAGATGCTGATACCCATTATCCGAGACCTGACTCTGTCCCTTTGGCGTGGTTTCTGCTCGACTAGTACTTTCAGATGTTGATTGTCAATTGTAGATTAACTTTGACCGTCAAGATTCGAATCCACACTGCGGAACCTAAGCGCTGTCCTTTCCTATAACAAGTGGATTATTTAGCCAATGCTTTGTTAATGCTGGTAGCAGTTTCAGAAGAATAATGATCAATGTTGAATTCGTGGAAAAAATAAATTCTTTTTTCATGTTCAAGATGAGGAATATATGATGATTTACGTTAAATTCTGAAAGAGACTGATATAAAATTAACAAAGAGGACATGTTAATCACTAAAAATGAGCAATATATTTTAGTGCAACTATTTAATAATATATGAAAACAAAATTAAGTTTTATTTTAAATCGGACATTATTTTTTCGAACAATCTAATATTTGTTCAAGCATAGTTTCCCTGCAGTATTCATAATAAAACACATCCCATCATAATTTCTCGTCGATTTAGGCTACAGAGCCATCGAGTTAACCATCGAATAAAGAATTTAAGGACAAATAATTACGAAGCATATATATATCAAGTTAAGCTTAATTGTGCACACGGTGACGTTTGTGGATTTCTAAATGAAGAATAAACTCAATAGCAATGAGTTTCAAAAGGATGGCCTTAAATATTATTGTATAGCAGATACTGTGCATGTATGCAAGTGTGGTTGTGTATTTGTTTGAAAGAATGTAGCATGTATAAAGAGATGGAGCTTGATTTATTTATTTTTTACGGATTATCAACTCTTTGTGGATTATTTAAAGCCGAAACTTGTTTCGGATTGTAGGAGGTTGCATACAGAACACGATGTTTTCAAGCGGTTCCCTATCTAAGTAATGACCGGGCTCGACGATGCTTAACTTTGATAGAGAGGGAGAGAGAGAGAGAGAGAGAGAGAGAGAGAGAGGGAGAGAGAGAGAAGGAGAGAGAGGGGGAGAGGCATACAATACACATACTTACGTATATTTTTCAAATAAAACTTAAAAAATTGCATGTATCGGATGATCATTTCTGCAAAATACATTCCCTTATTAATTTGTAGATAGATAGATAGATAGATAGATAGATAGATAGATAGATAACGAGACAGACTGAGAGATAAAGAGGGAGAGAAAGGGATAGAGAGATAGATGAGAAATAGATAGATAAAGAGTTACAGGTAAATAGATATTGAGAGAGTGAGAGAGCGAGAGAGAAAGAGAGAGAGATGAGCAAAATGTCACCAACAACAAACCCTTAAACTTTTAATCATTCTGAATAAAAGTTTTTCGACCAATTTTGATATCATTGTTACATCTTTCCGATCAGAAGAGACTCTTGAAATATTTTTTTTATCTATCCAGGAAATGTGATAACATACGATGGAAAATGTGGCACAAAAACCCAAAGCACATTAATAGCAAAAATGTCTTCTGGAATCTATGCAAAGAAGCAAGAAAAGTTTGTTAGAAACAAAGAAAAAATAGCTGAACTGCTATGTAATATCAATCGTCTTATATGACGGTAGATGCTGAACAACTTCCTCACAAATGAACAGGCGATTTAATGAAGCAGGATATTGATAATACAATGAACGGAGCATGTAAGCAACAAACGGTACTTATAAACAGAAAGACAATGTTGAAATTTCAGAGACATATTACCGGGTTTGTGGAATTCGACACTCACAGTCCTATTAAAGGCAAGATTGACAGAGGGAAATATTGCGGAACCTGCCTAACGAACACATGTAAATGGATGACATAACAGGAATTGGGAGGGATAGTAAGTGGAATAACATTGCTTAGAGCTACAAAGGATAAGAGGTTTGAAAGGGCCGTGATTGTCTACGTCCTGAATGGATACACTGAAGGCTCATTGAATTCAGATGATATTCTCGCGCTTGTGGAATTGTCTTCCGACTTTCTGTTTTACTGTCAACTACGATCTTCCAAAAATTTAATCTTCTTTTACCTAGAAATTTGTTCTTTATTGTCCTATTTATTTATTTCACTCTTAGTCACCAATCGAATCGGTTTCGGGAATCGATTTGAGCAAAAAAGTGATCATAGTAGAAAACAAACGTTTTTTGTTTCTTTTTATGTAAAGGTGAACTATCCATAAGAGACTACTGCTATTCTACTATGATCATATTTGTAAACGTGTGATTCAAGGTTCAGATCCTAACATACTGCTGGCGTTTTTGATAGCCATAAAAATGACATTTCCTTCATTGTTAATTTCTTTCTTCACATTCAGTTTTTTTTCATTTATTGCTTTTATTACACAGTTTTATTCAACTATTTCTTCATTTTTCACTTGTTATCTCGTTTTCACTTTTTATATATTTCTTCACTTTTCTTTTTGTTACGCATTTCTCTTTGTTTCTTTCTTATATTCTTTTCTTTCATTTTTATTCTGACTTGCATTCATTCTTTTCCTTTTTGTTAATTCTTTCTTTTTCATTCATCTGTTACTTTTTCCTTTATTCATCTCTTTTTCCAGTATTATTTTGTTGTTATTTTTTGCTTCTTTCGCTTTCTTTTCCTTTTGTGTTAATTTGTATTTCTTTCTTTTTTTCGTTCATATTTTATGTATTTCTTCCTTTTTTCTTTTTCTTTTTCTTTTTTATCAATTTTGTATCTTCATTCATTTTTGCCTTTCCATTTTTATCTTTATAATACTTCAATTTTTTTCTTTTCCCTTCTTTTTTCTTTACTCTAATTTATCTTTTTCTTTCTTTCTCTCTTTCTTTCTTTTTTATTTTATATCTTGCATTCATTTTTATTTTCCTTCTTGTCAATCTTTTCCTTCATATTTTGCATTTCTCTTTCTGTTTTCTTTTTCTATGTATATATTTATTTGTCTTTTGCTCCTTTCCTTTTTATGTTTCTTTTTTATTTTTCTTCTCTTTTTATCTCTTTCCTTTTCTTTTTTTTTCCTTTTCTTCTTCAATTGTCATGTAACCACACGTTTTACATCAGGCAGCGTTAATTTTAATGGATTAGAAATTTACGTTCGGATTTTATTTTATTTCGGGTTTTCACTACTGAAAGGAAAATCTGATAACAAGAAAGTCACAAAGACAACGAACAGGACCGAAATTGGATCTTTTGTCGATTAGAAAGAAGAAAAAAAGACAATCGTTTGGCATTGGAATTGGAAGGCATAAATTGTAAAAGAAATAGCAAGAAGGAAATTACAAGTCGACAGGCGAAGTTTTATGCCTTTTGATGGGCTGATCTCCTCCCACGTTGACTGGGAGGGTCAGTAAAAACAGGAGGGTCAGTAAAAAAAAATTATCGTTTCAGAAATTAAGTAAACTGAGAAAAATGTGCCAATTTTTGCACAATTTCATTTGTTGCCTTTCATTTTAATTTTTCCTTGTTCTTTCTTGTGGGACAAATGTATTTTGAGGATTGGAAATCTGATAAAAATAAAACAAAGTTTATTTCAGTTATGGAATTGACTAAGAATAGCTCCGTCTGCTTCAAAGGTCACGCACATAGATACACATCCACACATAGGCACACACTCATACAAATACACAACCACACAGAGACATGCAAAAATACACACATATGCACACCTAGATCAACACATGCATACTTACACACACACAGACACATATACACATATAGAAACACTTACACATATAGGTTTTAAGCACACATACACGTACATAGACGCATATAGTTTAATAAACACACTCATCACAGACAGGCCCGTGCACATACAGACACAGACACACAAATATATATATATATATATATATATATATATATATATATATATATATACACACACTAACTGAAAAATGGTATAACATTTTTTAGAGCTATTGCCTCTTGGAAGTATTATGGTACACTGTTTTAGAAACAATATATATATATATATACTCACAGTGTTCGATTGATAGATTGTCGCCTAAATCACGCAAAATGAAAATAACATTGATATCTCATGTTAACAGATATATTTACGGAAAAATATCTTGAATACTAAAGAATAAATTTATTCAGTAAAATCGCCATTGGCTACAACCACGGCCTTCGGTATCACCTTCATCTCTTCAGAACGGTCTCCTTATTTAGTTTGGTAAATACGGCTATAATCTTTGCCTTCAGTTCATCTTTGGCGTTACAAAGAGTTTTGTTGGTCTCTCACTCAACTACGCTCCACACATAATAATCAAGGTGTGTGCAGTCTTGAGGGTTAGGTGTGTTGTGATGTAAGGGGTGATGTGTGATGTAAGGGGTGATGTGCTTGCAAAAATTGTCTGACAGACATAAATGGGTTCTGCTGTTTGTGCGACATGGTGCAAAGTTCTGTTGCCAGATATAGGATCTTCCAGCAGCCACACTCTTGACGGATTTAAGAAGTAAAGCTCTAATTAGCGAATATTTTTATTCAAATAAAGTATTTGAAAAGGCAGTATGTAAAATATGAACTAGTTTTTTGTTTTTAACTATTTTTATAAAGTAAATCGTAAATTAATTTTATAAAAATATTTTAGAATATTGATTTACTTTATTAAAAATAAATGACATTGCGATTTACTTTATTAAAAATAATTAAAAACAAAAACTGATTCATTTTCTTTTATATTTTTCGATTTACTTTATTGAAAAATAATTAAAAACAAGTGTGTTTTATTGAATTATTTTTTTTTATATGGGAATTATTTTTGTATGTCAGTTTACTTTATTAAAAAATAAATTTCTTTAATTTCTTATTTAAAAATAATTCAAAACAAAAAGCTGGTTTATATTTGACATAATGCCTTTTCAAAAGCTTTATTTGAAGAAAATATTCACTAATTAGGGTTTTAATCCTTAATAAATTATTTTTATTCGGTTATAAAAACAATGTTATGTTTTTCTGGTGCTGAGTTGTTCCGGTGATCAATCAGCGGTGTTGAGTTGTCCTGCACTCCTCTATAGAAATCTCGTCCAGTACTTATTTTTATTTACTCTATTTACATTGTTCGGGCTGATGTCCACATCTTTGTTACTATATTCACGGAATTTCGTTAAGCTCATACTTTATTATTTTTGTCATTGTTTTTATTACTGGTTTCAATATTCATTTCTATGCTTGGTCAACTTAGGAGATTTTCGTGGTCAAGTATAAGCGCTGATTCCTTAAGTTTTCGCACTTTCCAGTAGTGTTTTCTGTCTATTATTTCAGCTTCATTCCCACAGAGAGCGGTGATCTTCCTCCCCACCATATGTGGTCAGTTACGCCTGATATTTGTATTTTCCCTCTTCTTGCAGTCTTATCTCAAGGGGAGGCCCATTACAACTTTATATTTCTTACTACAACTGCATGTGAAGGCATACACACAGTCCTTATTCGTGTTCTCCTCTATGAGAGGTCTTATTCGGAAGAATGTCAGATTGTACAATGACCGAAGCGTCATGAACATGACAACAAAGATGAGGACAATAGTTCGAATAGTGTCAGTTAAGTGCCATACGTGACAGACACTTGGGCGATCATGTCTCGAAAGAGACATGACTAACTGGATAGAAGATTAACTCGCAGTAGGTTGCCATTACTTTCTGCTGTAGGCTGATTGCCAGCCAAGGCTATAGAACCCAGTCTGTCCTGTTATTTAACTTATAACTGGAGGGAAGAGACAGATTAATCTCTTTCCCAAGGGTATTTGCGCGTAAGTGAATGCAAGGAATTCAACTGGGATTTGAACTCAAATCCCCAATTTCTCGTTCCGAGCCGATATACACTGCACCACAACGCACATCCTATAATATAAATAGTGTAAACACAATACCTCATCCCAGAAATATAGACAAATACTTCTTTTTAGTATTGCTCAGTTATTGCTCACCCTGTTACGCGACAATAATACGTGAGTTCAATCCCTCGGCCGAGCAATGTGTACTTGGACTTAGTGGAAACAGGGTGAGCAATACTACTGGACGATATATAGATAATGGAACAAGAATAGTCTATTCCCTAGATAAAAATAAAGGGTTAGTTTCGGAATTTCTTGTAGGTTACCTGGATCAACATACCCCTGACGAAACGCTGTGATAACAGCCAGAACACGAGCACAAGAGTCCGAATATAGTGTAAATAAAAGTAGATAGATGTTTTTTTACTGATTTTCACCCAGTACAAGGTCCAAGAGCCACCCAAAGTAGCAGATTACTGTGTGGATTCATTTTAGCACAGGGAAAACTCAGCGTTAGGTTAAGTGAAGTAGACTTTAGAAGGAACCGGAAACCCAATCCTAAACAGGAAAAAAGGGATAAACCTCTACTCCCGCTTAAAAGACTAGGGTGGAGTAAAAACCAGACGATGGGTGAATCTATCCACTCCAAATGAATACGAACAGACTGAGATAGATAGATAGATAGATAGATAGATAGATAGATAGATAGATAGATAGATAGATAGATAGAAGGGAAAAAACATTTGCAAAAGAAAAAGTTGAGGCAATTATAAGAAAAATAAGTACTGAAGTAGGTAAGGATCCCACTTTTACTAAATTGGGAAAGTTACGCTCAATGCACATTGCCATAATGAAGGTGATAATAACAAGGAGTGCATTGAAAGACAGTCGTAACACAAGTAGTAGCCGTCATAATTGTATAACGACCATATTTACCACGACGACGTCAACTGCTGCTGCCATCTGTACTACCACCACGACTACTATTATCAATAACCAGAAATTAATTAATCAGCGTATGACAATAGGAAGAAAAATGAATAAATAGCATGTGAACATGGTAAAAATACCGATTAGCTGTTTCGTAAATTAAACTGGAGTTACAGAGTAATCAGTTTGATTTACTCGAGCGCGTACTGCAGGTTGACGGATTAAGTGCACTGATATTGTAGATGCGTTTGCCTTTTTATATTCATATTTGTCTCGTTGTATCCATTTACAGAGAACAACAACATACAACAACAATAACAGGAAATAACTTGTCAATTTATTTACTGGAGTGGAAAATATAAGAAAAATACTGAGATATTTTTCTTCATTAAAGTTCATTTTCCCCAATTTCAGAAGTTTGAATAATAAAAATAATAATAGTAATAATAATAAATTTCGTCAACTGTAAGGATAAGTTTACATAATATTTTGTTGCATTTTAGAATGGCGTGTATCTCTACCTGAGACTGACTATGACAAGCAGAGAGAAAGCCGGTTATATTTGATAAAAAAAAAAAATGGATAAAATAAAAATAATACTAATAAAAGCAACTGAATTATCGATTCCTTACCTCGTGTGCTCGTGTCGTAAGTGATGACAACGCAAGAACGGGTGACTGACAGTGAATTCAGTTAGTCGGATGTATTCACCTCAAGAGGATCGAATAGTTCGCAAGTGCTAGATCAACAAGTTACAGAAAGAAAAATTAAAAGTAAATAAAACGAAATACGCAAGTAAAGCTAAAAAAAAGAAACAAAAGAGAATATTAAAAAAAAGTATCAGTTTCGATGGAAACTATTTCTGGGACAACCGTATAATACACACAAATACACATTGCTAACAACAATTTCTGCAAGCCCGCATACGTTACCAGATTATATTAACAAATACTAAAAAGTAAAACGCTTTACACGTGCACGTTGTTATGTCTATACTAGGACCTAAGCATTAATAAATAAAAAGACATACATGTGGGTACTCACTGAATGTAATGCTATGAAAGAAAATAAAACACTGGAGAATGACATAAACCAACTAAGGAAATCGGGAGTTAGTCCCTTGCCACTTTGTCACTTAACGAGGCGAGAAAGAACGAAGGTCGGAAAGAAGAAAAAAATAAACGGAGAAGGAGGGAAAAACAGAAAAAGAAGCAACTGTAGCGGTTGTGGTTGGGGTGTTGCTGGAGACAAATCAGAGAAGTGAACGTACGTACAGCGACGATAGGTAACACTTGCCACCTTGGACGCTATTTGGTTTGGTGGTGATAACGAGTGGTCGAAGGGAATTTCAAAATACATTTATATCACATTGGTGAGTAAATAATGCAGTCTCTCTGTTTATTAATGTACATATCTTATACATTTTATCACCGTAAGAAAGCTTTTTCACGTAAGTTATAGAAACACTGAACATCTAAAACTAAGCTCGTTATCTATAAATGTATAACTCTTTGTTTTTTTCATATTAGTAAATGTATCGTTAGGTAAAAAATTCTTTTGCAGAAAATAAATAATATCGGTTAAACACCGTTATCAGAGAAAAGTACGTAATTAAACAGCATGCATAATTTTGATCAGCTATAAATAATGCGACGTTTTTAAAGTTATTGGCTCATTCCTTTGATCCGAGGATTTAGATAATTTGCTGATAAGCAAACAATAAAACTTATCTTGAAATATTTATCTGTCTTTACTGATACCAAATTAGAAACTTCTAATCAGATTATAATATATATATATATATATATATATATATATAAGGTTTAACGGCCCTGAGACAAAAAAAAGGATAATGATTTAAGATTTTTAAAAATGTTTATGAATATTAACATAAAATAAATAAGTATTTTACGACAAACACATTCTTAATGTTTAGCTAGATTTAAAATACAATAATTAATAATATTATGTTTTTATAACTTCTTAGGACGTATTATTATTCCTTTTGATTTCTGTTGTATACACATTTCCTTCCGGATACCAAACAAAGACTTCATTATTATTATTATTATTATTATTATTATTATTATTATTATTATTATTTTAGTTTATTTTATTTTTTGATTTCTGTTGTATACACATTTTCTTCCGAGTCCCAACCAGATACCTAAGGTAAAAAACGACAGCATAACATTTTCCACTGAGTAATTTTGTAAAAAAGAAGATAATACACATTTTTCATAGATAAAGCCCTTCGTAAGGAGTGAACTGTACTTTTGAGTACAATTGCTTAACGTTTTGAGTACTAGGGATCCGTTCAATGAAACTGTCGGAACCTTTTCCAATCAAACTCAGAGCCCTAACCACAACGGGCACTACTGATGTCCTCATGTCCAGCATTATTATTATTATTGTTGTTGTTGTTGTTGCCTTATCTTTGCTTTATGTAGTACGAGCTGCCCTTAAGATCAAATAAAGACTTCAAGAGGCAACTAGCTTTTGTTTTGTCTCAAAAGATCATACAGATGAGGTGTTATGCAATAAGCGAGAATAAAATGTAACTGTGGTCACTGCACGGTGAGAAATTTTCGAAAGACTTGATAATCACGCATGAGAGTTGTGTTTTGAGATTCATATATTTTGAGGCTTCGCAGAAATTTGATCCACGTATTTATTTGTTTCTTTTGACATCATTCCAAAAATCCCCAATAAGAAAAAGTAATGTTGTCTTGAGATGCCACATTCTACTGATTTCTACCTCGAGGTCCTTGACTTTACTTAGTTTCTTAAACAGTTTCATAGATATGTTTTTCTCGGCTAGGATTACAACATCCATCAGAAGTCATGTCTTTTCAACATGATTATTCACAATTATGCCTTGCCGATTTGCCTGGATTTTCCAATCTGTCTGAACACTGAAATTACAGACAATGGCAACCTCTTCAATGCCTCATATAATTTAATCACCAATTCACTTGGCTAGGGTTTATTATTATTATTATTATTATTATTATTATTATTATTATTATTATTATTATTATTATTTCCTTTGATTTTTATTGTATGCTCATTTCTTTCCGGGTCCCAACCAGTAACCTAAGGTTAGAAATAGCATCATGACATTTTCTCTTGTATATATAAAACTCTACATAAATTATAAAGTCCTTCATAGGATGTGAGCTCTGCTTTTAAGAACAATTTTATGACTTTGTTTACTATTTACATGTTTTGTAAGTCAAGAACAAATTCACATAACTTCTTTATTGGCATTTAAGTCTAATCATACAAAGTTGTACGTTTTCTGTTTATTTATATTTAAGTAGCATAGTAAAGGTCACATAATTATTTACATAACAATCAATGTATCTGTACACTTTGTGTAGGATTCATAGATCACAACAAATAAACATGTCCAATTTTTCACCTTTAACATACATGATAATGGCTGTGACCTCGTTGTCGATTATGACCACCACGAGATATTACTGCCAAACATGGTTGTGTTTTAAAGAAATAGTGCTCTTTAAACCATACAAATCTAAAACCACTTACACAAAATTGACATACATAATGACTGGCCACTCGTATCCGAGGATGCCCGTCTACCAGGGCGGCTAGCTAATGTCCGTTTTAGCGTACATTTGTGTTTGATTGGCACCCACCAAGCCCAGCGTTTTAACTAATCGGTCACGCGCCCATATAACATACATACATACATACATACATACATACATACATACATAGTTGAGGACTCGTTAAATGACCATGACAGTCATTGACAAGTTCGATCAATGTGTTTAGTTTTCGTGAAATGAAATGACAATGGTTCTTGATTCCCAAAAATTAATTGCAATGCTCATCGCCTATGTGGTAAACTAAGTTTGGTTATACATATATACATACATAGATATTGGCAGTATTTGGGCAACGTTTTTTTTTTTTTTTTTTTTTTTTTTGCCTGATGTAAGTTTGGTTAAAGACCAACTTAAGTTCTTTATTAAGAACACATAAACATGCACATACATTATCAACAAAAAGCCTTTTGATAATGACTTACGTATCAAGTTCATAGATACTGAGTACTTAATTTTATCTTCAAATATTTACTGGAAACCAGGCAATGGTATGAAATTTCAAAAATAAAGGAAACAACCTAAACAAAACGACTTTCATTGATCTTTAGCCAAACTTGTATAAACATACATAAATATATATATGCACGTACTCACACACATCTATCTATTTATCTATCTATCCTGAAGAGTTTATGTAATTCCTGAAACTCAAAGTATTGACAAGATGAATGAACTTATTATTATTATTATTATTATTATTATTATTATTATTATTATTATTATTATTATTTCCTTTGATTTCTTTTGTATAATTATTTCGTTTTGGGTTTCAACCAGAGACCTAAGGTCAGAAATGGTATCATGGCATTTTCTACTGGACAATTTTTACATAGATAGAGCCCTTTGTAAGGCGTGAAGTGTAATTCTGAGAACAATTCTATCTTGCAGCATGAATTACCAAGAATCCTTTCAGTGATTACATCAGAACCTTTTCCTATTAAACCCAGAACCACAACCAAAACTGGAATTATTGATATTGTCATGCACCCCATTTTTTGACTGCTCCATCTCAAGATCCTTGTATTTTGATAGTTTCTGAAGATGTTCAATAATACATTACAGTTTGTAGGGCCTGTCATGTCAATAATAAAGATCATTCTGTTTTATGGTCTTTGATTAGGATCTCTTGTCGATTAGCCTTAATTATTCTGTCTGTGTATTTTAAAGTCCCATAAAATTGTTATATGTCCTATCACTATAACTTATATTATTATTAACGACTGGTCCCGTGCAGTCAAAAATAGCGCCAAAAAATATTCATACCGATATGCCGAAATGAGTATTTTAAATTAAGACATAAGAAAAAATCCAAAGCCCTGAGCGGGATAGTAGGAGTGTATATATATATATATATATATATATATATATATATATATATATATATATATATATATATTTATTTATTATTATTATTATTATTATTATTATTATTATTATTATTATTGTTACAATTATATAGTTATGCATTAATTGTACATTGAGACACGGCAATTTCTATGTTTCGAGATAGATTCTCTTCATCAGGCAATGTTTGATGTTGGTTGTACAGATGATTTAAAATGTAAATCATCTGTACAACCAACATCAAACGTTTCCTGATGAAGAGAATCTATCTCAAAACATAGAAATTTCCGTGTCGCAATGTACAATTAATTCATAACTATATAATTATATTAAGCTCTATAATATTTATTATATTGAGCACTGTTCATAATAAAATAAATACCAAGGCACTCAAAATGTAAAACCTTTAGTCCTCTTCACCTGAAATTATGTATATATATATATATATATATATATATATATATATATATATATTGTTAAATATAACAGACAATGAATGTCTATTATGTTTAATCATGAGCTGTTCTAAATGTCGTATTTTGCCTTTAATTTCAGGTGAAAATAAAGACAAAAATTGTCCAATATTTGGCTATTTTTTTATTATGCTGGTTCTAAGATTCGGCTCACATGAACCATTTTCATCTTCATCTTCAGAGAGGTTATTGGTCAGAATTAAATTAGACAAGTATACAGTTGTATTAAAAAGTTCTCAAAACATATAATATAAAGCTATTGAATATTTTCATTTGGAAGTCAGTCGATTACGCGTCCTGGTTTCAACCTTTCGGTATCTTTGGGCGTTTTATATCAACTGATTTTTCAGCGTGTTTTCAAACGTACGGCAGGAATTTTCAGATCTGAAATCCCCCAAAAAGGGAGGCGTTTTTCAATAATTGTAAACACTTTCATCCGGGTTTTGTATTTCATCCGGGTTTTGTATTTCATTCGGTTTGTTTTAAGATATATTTTCTATGTTTATACTAGGACATTACTTCGGACCTTTCATTTAGTAACCTTTTTCGTTTAGGAAATAATAATATGGCTAATTTCTCTTCTTGGTACAATCTGCAGAAATCACCACCGTTGTAAAGTCTGCCTTTTTAAATATTTTCCATATTATATCAGGGTCTTTGCCGTTTTTTTCTTTTGATTTTCACACGTGATTAGATAGTCTGTTACAATTTTTAAGGCTTTCTAGCTTGAAAGTGATTATACCATCGATTTTTAAAATTAAAACAAAGTAAATTGACAAAAATATGCAGAGGACAAAAAAAAAAAATTAATTTAAAGTTACCTCCTGCTATTGAAAAACTAGCTAAATTTGAAAAGGATATGATTTCTCTAATAGATAAAATAAAAGTTAAAAGGATTAATAACAGCTTCCAAAAACTATTAAACACTAAAGTAAAAAGAATTAAAAAAGTGCAAGATATCCTTATTAAAAGCGAGAAATCAGTAATAAGTTCGAAAGATTACGAGAAAAAATAAATGTAGAAGTCCTCGCACCGACTTATGAACTCAACAAAAATTGAATTACGTAAAATAAGCCAAGAAATCTTAAAAATATATGTAATTTATTAAGGATTGTTACACAAGCCAATCAATGGAAGTACACAAGTGAGTATATTTCTAGGTTCTGGACAATTAGAAATAAAGAAAAAAATACTTCTGTAAAATATAACATTAAAAACTTTTACCATCATTATTTGAGAAAGGGTTGATGGAAGCTTTGAATTTTGCTAAGCAGTTCATAAATATACCATCGGATCATATAAACATAATTATACATTGCTGTAAATCCATACTGTTCCACAATGGTGAAGCATGGAGTAAATAATAAAAAAGGGCACATTTGATGTACTACAAGGTTCGTTTGACGGAACTAAAATCTCAAAAATTGTATATTGTAAACAAACTCAACGAAATAGTTCACATAGGTTATATAGAGATGACAGGTAGATGATATTGCTGAACAACAGAAGAGCAAATGACAAGATAAGAAAAATGCTTTTCAAACTCTTCAAGAGTCTCGATTTTGAAATGAGGTCGAGATAAATAAAACAGTTGACCAATATTTAGATCTAGAATTTAATCTACAAACTGGTCTCCCCATATATGAAACCAAACACAAATTTGGGGTATGTGAACACTGGGTCTAACGAGCCTGCTAATATAATTAAACACATACCTAAAGTTATAAAACACAGGTTATCTAAAAATTCTTTTCACAAAACAATTTTCTCTGGACGAAAAAGATTATGAAAAATCCTTAAAGGAAAATGGTCATAAAATAAATTAGAATATAAACCTCAGATAAACAAGAAAATGAAAAACAATGCAAGCAAACGAAACATTATTTCGTTCAATCTATCTTTTAATTTAGAAGTAAAGTCTTAAAATGGGAAAATATTTTTCAAATTAACTAATACACACTTCTCTAAAAAGTCGGAAGTACATAAAATATTCAATAGAAATACAGTTAAATCAAGTTACAGCTGTATTTGTAATTTAAAGCATAATATCGCTAACGAAAAATGTAACTGCAGAGACAAAAACAAATGCCCAGTTATTTTAAACTTGCAGTTGTACGTTCTGAATCTTCCTGTTGTGTGTCTGAAAAAGGCGTTGGAGAATCAATTGATATAAAACGTCTAAAGATAACGAAAGGTTCAAACAAAGTTTGCGTAATCTACTGACTTACAAATGAATATATATATATATATATATATATATATATATATATATATATATATATAATTGCTTAGCGTTCGTAAGAATAATTGGATAATTTGCACGTTCTAATGAATGCTAAGCAATTTGTCAAGCGTTATATTTGAAGCAAGAAAAAAATTTACAGTGATTTTTAGCAACACATTTTTTATGGCTATTTTTTGTTACCACAACTGAAAATGATCTTGGAAGGAAATTAAAAGTACTTGAGAACATTGAAAAATGAATGATAATAACATTTATCAACGTTACAACCCATTTCTGACATCTTTCAATTATAATACGCGAAAGATTATCAGTGAGTATGAATGGATTTTATTAAAAATAAGAAGACACAATGTTTGCAATTTATTTAATCTGACACACACACACACACACACACACACACACACACACACACACATATATGTGTGTGTGTGTGTGTGTGTGTGTGTGTGTGTGTGTGTGTGTGTGTGTGTGTGTAAATACACGTATGTACATACCCATATATAAATATTTATCAGGCGTTAATAGTACTCAATATAATATAATAGCGCTATTAAGCATATATAATTAAACTTACATATTATTCTACGTCTAAATTATGACTTGAAGTTTTATGCACTACGCAACCATCAGGTGGATATTTTTAACTTGATGATTGCATAGTGCATGAAAGTCCGAGTCGTGCTTTAGAGGTAGTATTATATATATGTAAGGGTGAAGGGTGAGACAAACTTTTAAGCATATTTTTTTCGTTTTGGTCAATGTTGAGCAGCTATTTTTTTTTTTTTTTATTTCTTTTTAGCAATTGTTTTTGTTTGCGCTACTTGACTTCGTTTTCACTTGGCTTAAAAAAATTTCATTAATTCCCGCTGTCGCACCTCCTGTCCTACCAATGTTCCGTTCATCTCTGATCTTTTTCTTAGTAATTTACTCGTCAAACAACCAGCATCATCTACCCTCCACCGCAAACGTCAGCCACCTGCTTAATCTGATTTCGTTGGCTGACAAAGACAAAAGTAATCCAGAAAAAAAAAATTGATAACAGGGACATATTCTGTTCAGCTGATAGACGTAATTTCGTCCTACGCTGTTATTGAAGGACAGTCAGCTTAGCCTGGAAGAAACCCATATAAAATATGGTTAAAATAGTTTTAGGTATATTGGTATTGGTCACAGACATCAGGGAATGCTTAAGTTGTTTTAATGAATAAGGGGAAGTAGATATTTCATTTTTGTAAACAGAGTTAAAATTTTTCACTGAAAATTGAAGTCATTTTTTTTTCTTTGAAAAAAACATGCCGAAATGTTCACTGAAAAAAGACACTAGTTTTACCAGGGTAAAAAATGAGTATTTTTCTCTGTTTAAAGGGAAAGTAGATTTTGTGAAAAAGGGCTTTATTTTCTTTTTGGGGTGGAGGATAAAAGGTGTTGGATTTATATTCAGTAAAAAAGAGAACTGTGTTTTTGAATGAAAATTTATAAAATAGCTATTTTAAAAAATGAAGATTTAAGGCCATATCACGTTGAATCACCGATTCCCATACGATTACCGAAGTTACACAACCTCTATTCTTGTCAGTATCTAGATGAGTGAGTGCTTGAGTAAACCAGGTAGTTATTTTGGATGTCTCAGTGGTGTAATGGATAACGGCTCTGAAATGGAAATTGTAGAGTTGAGTTCCAGTTGCGTTCGTTACATTCATTTACGCGCACATACCATCAAGAAAGGTATGGATCCACTCTTCTCTTTTTGGTATGAGAAATTAATGGGAAAAGGTAACAGAGAAGAAGTGATAGGGTGAGAAAGAGTAAAGGTAAAAGTGAAAGGAAGAAAGAGGAAAGCGAAAAATGAAACAGAGAGAGAAAGCAACCAGGAACCGAGATCGCGAGCAAAATAGAGAGCAAAGGAGTAAAGGGAAAATTTTATTGTTTTTCTCTTTCTTTCTCGCTCTCTCTCTCTCTTTAAGAGTAAATAGGGAAAAGTAACAGAATCAAAGACCAGTTATATATATATATTAATTAAACGTTATTTTTAGTGATATATATATATATATATATATATATATATATATATATATATATACATATATTATTACTTAAACGTTATTTTTAGTGAATACTAAATCTTAGAGAGTGGATATGATATTTTTCTCTAATAAGATTTAGCGATTATTCAGGCCAGTAGACGAAAATAAATAAATATACTGTCTTATAAATAAACGGAGCATCTACTTAGATACGAATATCCACTAAAAATAACGCTTAAGCCATAAAAGTCTGTCGGAGTTTTAAATAAAATCAGTCAACTTTCTTTAGGAATATATATGTCCGACTGACACCAAATCGGTCGAGTTTCGATCCTGGCCAGAAGCAAGTGGGTGTGCTTAGCCACACTGATGAGCTGTGATACAGCGAAACAGGCTTGTATGTGGATGACTAATATATATATATATATATATATATAGAGAGAGAGAGAGAGAATGATAAAGAAAGAAAGAAAAAAGAGAGGGAGAGAATAGATTATCTCCAATATATTTTTGTTTTATTTGTTTAAATTTATAAAATATATTAATGTTTATCTTTTAAAATTAAGGTTTAAACAAGTAAAATGTATGCATATATAGAGTCATTCGCAAACAGATCTGCCAACCAGCAAATGTTTCATCAATATACTCAGAGATTACTCTTGAATAATGTGGAGTGGCCCTATCTTGTTGTAAATGCAACGATACACAAATTTCTTCCACCTACTGTCCACTTACTTTTGGACTACACTATATATATATATATATATATATATATATATATATATATATATATATATATATATATATATATATATATATATATATATATATATATATATATATATATATATATATATATATATATATATATATAAGTATTGTTAACCAGATTTTGGTCATAATTAAATTAGACCAGTATACAAAAAATTAAATTAAATAGTGCTCAATACATATATAATGTAGAGCTTTTGGATATTTTTAATTTGGAAACCAGTTATTTACGCAACATTGGTTTTAACCTTTCGGTATCTTCACGCGATTTATAATAACTGATTTTCCAACGCTTTCAAACGTACAACAGGAATTTTTCGAATGCGCGACTGGGACTAAAAAAAAATATATATATAAAATCCGTTATTATAAATTGTCTGAAGACACCGAAAGGTTGAAACCAAAGTGGCGTAAATAATTAGTTTCCAAATGAAATTATATATATATATATATATATATATATAAAGAGAGACAGACAGACAGACAGAGACAGTGAGGAAAAGAAATAAACAAAAATAGAGTGACTAAAGGGAAAAAGTAACAAAGATAGAAGAGGAGTAAAGAAAAAAAGACAGAGAGAGAGAGATAGACAGAGAGAGAGAGAGAGAGAGAGAGAGACAGAGAGACAGAGAGAAACAGAGAGACAGAGAGAAACAAAAAAGAAAAGAGTAAAAGAGAAAGTAAAACAGACAAAGTTAGAGATAGCTAGAGAAAGCTAATGGGAAAGAGTAAAAGAGTTTGAGAAAGATAAAGTATAAAGAGAAAAAGTGTGCGAAAAAGTTAAGTAGAAAGAGTATCAGAGAGAAAGAAAGAGTAAACAGGTAGGAGAATAGCGAGAGACATAAAGAATAATGGAAAATGAATAACAAAGTGTAGAGAGAAGAAAAACGAAAATGTGCAAGTGTAACATAGAAATAACAGAGAGAAAGAAAAGAGAGAGAAACAATAAAGTGAGAAGAATAACAGAGAATGAGAAAGTGGAAAGAAAGTGGATGAGAATAGAGGAGAAAGAAAGAATGATCATAAACGAAATAATAACAGGGAAAGAGAGCAAACTAGAAAAAGTTATAAAGGAAAGAGAGAGGCAGGGTGAAGGGGAAAATAGCAGAAAAAGTGAGAGAAAGAGAGAGAGAGAGAGAGAGAGAGAGTAAATTGGAAAGAGTATTAGGAACGATAAATAAAAAACAGGTAAACGGAGACTGAAAAGAAAGAAAGAAAGAAAGAAAGAAAAAAAAACAGAAAATAAATAGTGCAAGAGAGAAAAAGAATAAAGGGGAAAGGATGACAAGACAGAAATAAAAGGTCGCGAAAGAAAGAAAGAAAGAAAGAAAGAAAGAAAGAAAGAAAAAAGCGAAGAGGATTATTAATAATAATGTCGAAAGTTTGAAATAAGTATGGCATTCATATAAAGACCGAAAAAGTTGGAAATTAAGTCGAAGAAGAGATTGTGAGAACGACGAAAAAAAAAAAAAGCAAGAAAAAAATGAGTGAAAAAGAACATATCAGAGATGAAAGGTAAAAAATGATAGGATAAAACAAGAAACGGGAAAGAGGAAATTAGAGTAAGAGAGTGAAAGAGAATGAGGAAGAACAAGAGTGAGATAAACAGAAAGAATAAGCTGTGTGAAGGATAGATAGATAGATAGATAGATAGATAGATAGATAGAGAGAGAGAGAGAGAGAGAGAGAGAGAGAGAGGTGGAGGGAGAAAGATAGATTGGAACATTATAAGAAAGAAAAGAAAAGAAAGCAATCAAAATAGTAAATACAAGAAGAAAGGATTGTAGAACGTATTAAAGTAAGAAACCGGACTGGAGTTCCACAGGCGAGACAAAAAATTATCAGAATAGAACTGAGGGTTGCATATAACTTTTTCAACAGTAACTTGATTCAGAGAGGTGCTTAACGGTTACTGACACGGAAAATAAAAACGACAGATTGAGTTCAAAAATAAGCTCGGGCTTTGTGTTCACTCAGTAATAATGGTAGGTCTGAGTCGTCTTCTAATAGACGAAGGGACATGTGACACACAGATTCAAAAACGTGTCGCAGTAGCGAAAGTGGCTGTTCGGAAAGAAAGCAAAATATTATGAGAGAGGAGAATTTCGTCAGAAACAAAGAAAGGAGTGCTAAACTGCTATGTCATATCTATTCCCTTATCTGGCAGTGAATACTTGAAATTTTTCATATAGACGAAGTTTTTTTATTGATTTTTTATTAATTTATTCTTTATGGCTTGTCAATCTTTTGCAGGTTATTTAAAGCCAGAAAATATTTTTTAGATTTAAATAATTTTTTTAGCGATAATAATAGTTTACTGATACGTGATACTTTTACCTCTGTATGGCACCGAATGCTGGACAGTCTTTTCAAAGATGAAGAAGAGACTTGAATCAACAGAAATGTGGCTCTACAGAAAGATGGTCAGCATACCATGAACGGAACATGTGAGCAACGACAAGGTTTTGGAGAAAATGTAAACAAAAAGGAAACTTATGCTTAACATCGGGAAGAGGTAGTTGAAAATTCAGGGGCATTTAATGAGAAAGGAGGGCTTGGAAAAATGATACACACATGGCATATTTAGGCGAAAAAGAGGAACGGAGGAAAGCAGCGCATAACATACTTGATGGGCTTGAGTAAGTGGATGGTAGAACAGGATTTGAGAGAAATAACAAAAAGAAAAAATCTTTTTAAGAACTACAAGGGATAGGAAGTTGTGAAGGACCATGATTGCTTACTCCCTGAAGAGTCATGGCAAATAAAAAAAAGGTAAAAGTTCTATCAATTAACCCATACTTGGGGTACAAGACGCTGAGTCATAACTTTTTCAAGAGTATTTGCGAACCCAACTGGAATTGGAACTCGGCTCTCCGATTTCAAATTCCGAGCCGTTCTCCATTAAACATACTGCAAATCCGAGATGACAGAGTCTAGTATTTCCAAACGGTCACGCAAATAGGTACTGATCGAACTTGGCGTTGTTTAATTTCGGTGATTGTACGAGAACCGTTGTTTCAACGTGCTATCATCCGTAAGTAGATAAAAGAGACGTTTGAAGCTACGCAGATGTGGTTTTCTAGACGGATACTAAGAATGTCATAAGCTGAACATGCGAGCAACGAGGGACTTTAGAAAGTAAAGGACGCTAAAGCTGGAGACGACTGAAACTGCTGGAAACTCTGAACGCGAGATGAAGCCTATGTGAATTTAACATTTAGAAGTGAGAGAATGAAAAACAGAACTAATAATTTTGCGTGAGTGTATAGCGGATCGATGATAAAGAAATATGGCAAAGAGTAAAATGCTGTTTAGAGCTAAAAGTGAAAGAAAATGTGGAGAGCCATTATCGACCACGTCCTGAAGTGACATGACACATAGAAGAAGCCGTAGTCATAAATATACAATTATGTATAATTATTTAACATTACAAAAAGATCAAATAAAATAATTTGATCTTTACTAAGATTAGCTAAGTTAATTTGTCACAAAGTCAAATGAACGATAAGTTTCCAGGCGATGAGGGGGCTACCTAAGCGGCACGCAAAATCATAATTTTTACAAAGGCTCGAACACCTGCACATGTAGAAAATAAGCAATTCTCATAAGTAAATTACTTAAATAGATATTTACTTAGCCTCAGGGCCGGTGTAAGGGTCTTGTACCCACCACCATAATCTATGATACGATTCACTCTACTAGATCTCAATTTTAGTATTCATATAAAATACGAATGTTATTGTAACTTAATTATGTACAATAATTAATCATATGCAATATAGCTGAGCAATTCGACTAGAAAAATTGAAAATAAATAAATGTTTCTAAATACAAATTGGGGTCATGGCATAATAAATCAATCCATCTTAAATTTGTTAAATCTTGTTAAAATGTTGAATAATTAAACATTATGGATAACAAAAAAATATAGTGAATTTTATTTAGTGCTTTTCGAGATTTAGCATGAACAATATAAATTCCCAGATTTGGACGAAAACCAAACTCAGAATGACGACAAAATCAGTAAAACGTTCCATCCTTTAATTGTAAGTTGTACTTAGTTTAATTTGTAACCTATATAAGTGTAGGTAGAAAAAAAGAAAATGTTGTTAAGATAGTGAGGGTTAAAAAATCACTGACCATTGCCTTCAATATGGCTTCCTCACGGTCGGGGATGTCGATGTAGTACGCAGTGGCGATTGTGGAACTCTGAAAGTGTTGGAAGGGGCATTTAGGGGCAAAGATTTTTTCAGAGGAGGCGTACAACTCAAGCAGCGTAATTCTTTCACTCGGCTATAATTCACTGAGTGCCTATGTATCTACATATCAAGTTGGGGACATTATTTTTAACTAACGTCTTCATTCTGATATGAAAATATGACTATTAAGTCTCTTTCCCTCCGTAATAAAATGTCTGTTTCTATCTATCTGGTTGTTTTATTTTGTTTGCTTTTCTTTCATAGTGCTCTCTGTCGGTGTCCTTAAAAGGCTAAATGAAAAAGATATCACAGAGGGAAAAGCGCTGAAGGTCAAATCTTATCGAAATCAGAGACATATCAGTTTTATACATTTTTGAAGTTTTTAAAAGTGGGGAGCCAATTGAGGGACCAGCCAAAATTCTGGAGTGGGGGGTAGGCACTCTTCTGCCTTCCCCCGTAGAAACGCCACTAAACGTGCGTGCCTTGCTCAACTTAGCTAAACGTGTCCAACCCAAAGACGAGAAAAGGGAGACATTCAGTAAGGACTGCGAACACAACTCGTGTGAAATGATCTATTTAATACAACCAATTTCGTCCGGCAAAATGCCAAAATAGTGCAGGATCCTAGGAGGAACAGATACACTTGTTAAATGGCCAGGGGATAAATTTGTTAAATTTTATCACCTCACTATAAGAGACGTCTATATTCACTCTGCCCACAATGTTTGTTTATTTGGCCAAGGTATTTAATGAAGGGACAAAGCATAGGGAGTGATGGATTAACCTTATTCCAAAGGTCTCTGATAATTGTTTCCTCAACTCACAACATATATATATACACACAAAAAGGGTACGATGGGTAAGTTGTCAGCATTTTAGATTTTGAATTTCGTACACGCGCGTTGTTTCTTTTGAATTTTGTCGACAGTACAGTATAGTACACAATTCATTCCCCCAGAAATTTGGAAACAGCGTGAATTACTGCTTGGCATTCGCATCGGAAGCTTCAATACAAACATTTCAGATTCGGAAAGAGTTGGATGAGTCTAATGGTGATTACGAAGGTGTTTAAAGTGATCACTAGTGTTGGCGACATTATGCCCCTATTTATCTTCTCACATGGCCTCAGACTCAACGCAGGGGCCTACATCAAATGCCTTGACGAAATAGTGTTGTCCAGGGTCATAAGAGTGGCTGCTGGAAGACTGTCTGACAAAAGGACTCTGCACCATGCTACGCAAGTAGAAGAACTAAGTCATGGCTATCAGACAATTTCTGTGACCACATCACTCCTTATATCTGGCAACCTAACTCCCCAGACTGCAACCCCTTGATTATAATGTGTGAGGCACAGTTGAGCAAGACATTCATCAACCAGCATTCACCATTCACCAACTTAAACGAGGAGACGTCTAAAACAGATGCAGAAGATTTCAAAGTTGTCTGGAGGCTGTGGTCGAACCTAGTGGCGATTTTATTGAATATTTTGTGTAATTTTGGTAAATATATCTCTTAAAATGAGATGTCAGTGTTTTTTTACATTTTTGCATAATTTAGACGGTAATTAATTTATCGCACCATACATACATATTGTGTTACGTGTCCAGTAAATCAAAAGCGAGGTATTGCACCACATTTACTGAAGCAGTTACATCTAAATGTTTCTAGGGTAAGATAGAGTCCATTCTTCGACAGGTTAGTTTTGAAAATCAGAAATAACTTTCTTTTAAATTGCTCGCCACTTCAAAGCAAGAAGAGCCTAGTCAACCCTTCTACTTAAACCCAAAGCTTACACACACACACACACACACACACACACACACACACATATATATATATATATATATATATATATATATATATTTACGGGAATTATTAATATACATATGACGAGAAACACATTATATACATAAACATAAACGAATGAGGTTTTATTTATCGTCCTTAAAACTGAAGTAAAATTTCCAGCATATGAGAAATCTAAAGTATTTCTTAGGATCATTAGCTATTATATAACGGCGAATTACATTATTAAAGTATTTTCGTCTTGTTTATAATTAGAATGCATCCGATTGCAATAAAACTTTTTATTTTTTATTCTTTTTTTATATCATGCTAGTTGTTTATATTATTTATTCTAAATTTCTTTGAAGCAAATTTTATTTCATCATCAACAACATGGTTTGTGAAATTATTCTGGACAAGACTTTGTTTTATGGAACTTAATTCTTTATAGAATAATGTGTCAGGAGAGGAAATCGTTTTAACACCTGTTTTATATCTGTGATGATATTCGCTTTTATAATTGAGATGACGTTCGTTTTTACTTTGTTAGCATCTACGAAAGGGTTTTGTTTTAAAGTTCCGTTTATAAATGAATTGTAGCCTTCAAATTCATCCATTGAGATGAAAATGTCAACTATTTAACGGGCATATATTGAGGCTTTAAAGAAATCACACAATCACACAATCATGCACGCATGCACAAACACACGCACAAACAAACACACACACACACACACATATATATATATATATATATATATATATATATATATATATCGAAGTAAAAGTTTATAAATTGTTCTAAAACGAAACCAACAAATTGCTAAAAATTGAAGACAATTTTTAGCTAAAACTCATCGAACACCATCCGAATCTCAACATCATATATATAGATAATTCCAAAGATTTGCAAAAAAATAAAATAAAATAAAATAAAATAAAATAAAATAAATAAATAAATAAATAAATAACATGACTACACATGATGGAAAATGCCGTAAAGTTAATAAAACAAAATTGTATCATCAAAATCTTTGTCATTGTTATTGAAAATTTAGAGTCATTTTTGAGATGATTTTGATTTTGATTTTGAAATTCTTGCAAAAATTCAAGTATGATGCACAAATGAACGATATTATCTTAAAACGATTTATTTTTATGAAATGTTAGTAAAAATATTTTTCTTACATATTGTACACAACATTAATTTCATGAAATTTATTTTTGTACGGCTTAATGTTTATTAGTTATACGCAGAAGATTTAAATCAATTTTTCTTGTAAAACAGGACACCCAGTTCTCGAAAATTCTGGTATGAATCGTAAAATAAAAATGCGCTTAAAATGCTTAAAATAAGGCATTATTTAATTAGAACATGTTTTAATTGTTTTTATGGATAACATAAATTATGGATATCATTGTCATAAAAAACTTAGATCAATAATGAATTTTTACAAAAATAGTTTTCATTTTTAAAATTAATTATAATAGTTATGAAGTTTTAAATCTGTTAAAATTCAGTATCAATTTGCAGGAGTTAGGTGATACTATTATTCAGTAGATATACAGAAGATTATATATATATATATATATATATATATATATATATATATGATGTGTGTGCGTGTGGGTGTGTGTGTAAACAGACAATGTTACGGAAAGTTCCGCAGATTAACGAAATGGAATTAATAACCGACATATTTATAAATAACGTTCAAACAAATAAATTATATATATATATATATATATATATATATATATATAGTCATCCGCAGACAGATCTGTTTCGCT
The DNA here is from genome assembly GCA_037127315.1 of Ascarosepion bandense. Classification (NCBI taxonomy): domain Eukaryota; kingdom Metazoa; phylum Mollusca; class Cephalopoda; order Sepiida; family Sepiidae; genus Ascarosepion; species Ascarosepion bandense. The sequence goes on from JBBBDQ010000330.1 coordinate 2,517,307, forward strand.
GTATCACAGCTCATCATATATATATATATATATATATATATGTGTGTGTGTGTGTGTGTGTGTGTGTGTATGTGTGTGTGTGTGTGCGCGCGCGCGCGTCTGTGTGTGTGTGTTTGAAATACAAGAAAATCTTGATAAAATCCCTCAAGGGACGAAACGCGTCGGCTATAAGTTTTCCTTTTGTTTTTATATGTGTATAGATATTATAAGGAAGTGAAAGAACAGATAGATTAAAACTCACTGTTCATGCATTTAGTTTTATAAAGCGTGCAAAATACAAAGTAGAGCTTAATATTATAATTTTATTACAATGGTTTATAAATGCATTATACCACTATACAAAAATCTTCATGTTTTAGAACAATACTGCTCTTCTTCAGGTGATATTTTAAAAATGAATGTTGAAAATGATTTATTTCGAAAATATAAGATGAATTTATGGTTATTTAGAAAATGAAGGAGGGGTGGTTGTAAGAAGTTAAACAAAATGATTGTTGGTGTGTCAATATTGCTTAATTAAAAGTGAGAATTAGATTAAACTATGGAGTTGAAAAATTATGTCGCGAAAGAGAACAATGTAGCATAATGTCAAAACATGACACTTTAATTTTGTCTAGGTAAGATACATGCTAGGAATATACACTATTTAAATGGGTAGATAATAATTTTTAACAACATGTTAGATTTTAGTTTTATTTTTAATTTGATTTTGTACTGCCTCATCTGTTAAAGGGACTGGATTGTTTACGTTAAAATTAGAATTAAGTAATTATGTTATGTTAAGGTATACTGGGGTTAGGGAAAACAAATACACGTTGTGTGGATTATTTCGTTTAATAAAATAGTTTTTAAGTAATATTAGAGCATAAGTTATAAATGAACAATTATAATTAATTATTAGAGCCTAAGTCATTAATTAAATTTTGGAGAAAAGTATTTGCGGTTTTTGCATAAAATCGTCAATTCATTTGTGTGATTTAGAAGTACTTTATTTTTAGGGAACCTTACAATATGCAGCTTTTCAGTCAGGTACAAAGGGTAGTTGTCATAGAATGATTTACAGATTCTTGTTTTTTCTAGAATTTTCATTTTCATTTTACTTTGAGGGTTTTATTTGTATCTTTTAACTGCCAAAAATACTTAGAAATGGATATTTCGTTTCGGTACGCGTTATTTTTAAGGAAGTTAAATGCAAATACTACCTTTGCTTAAAAGTGTTCTTAATAGATCCAATATAAACTCTTTTTTGTTTATATTGAATCTACTAAGAACACCTTTAAGCAGGTAAGGATCCGCCTCTTTCTCTTGCTATGGGTTAATTAGTAAGTCTTATCTCACTAAATCACTATTTCTCTTACGATCTAAAACATTTTCTGGCTTTAAATAACTTTCAAAGGGTAGATAATTCATAGAAAACAAATTAATCAAACAATCAATTAATGGGCTTGAAAGGCATTTAGCTAATTTTCATATAGAACTTTTAAAAAATACTTTTAAAATAGTTAAAAATGTAATCACTATTAAACAGTGCTAACGTTATATCAAAAGGAGCTTACTGAATAGAATATAGACAATACCTCGTGAAAAACATTAGCGAAACATCGAAATTTAAAGAAAAAATATACAAACAAAAACAGACTTAAAATTAAACAACGCATTCAATGTCACTGTAAATATCCATAATTACAATTTTGACTTGAAAATGCTGCTTTAATAACGAAAAGGATTTATTTAGAACGAAGGCGCATTGAAAAGTTCATGATGCACGAAAACCCGGCAATTAATGGCCGACTAAGTCTTTAGTTCATTACCAGTTTTCATTAAATTAACACTGAAAATATGGGATACATAAACTTTGATAAAAAATATTTATAAATAAATAAATACTGAAAAAAAAAAAATTGAAAAAGTCAATGAAAAACTAAGTCCTAATGTAATTTCTATAGCGAAAGAGTTAATGCTAAAAATCTCGAATTTAGCCACATAACGTGAATTTCGCTTTTTCTCGCTAAAATAGATTTTGTTCTTAAGAAAAAAAATGTGCTTTTTTCTTGATGAATCCGGTAGAAACTTCTACATTGTCTTATATATTTACCTCTGCCGTATTTTTGTTTGTTTTTCATCACTGATTCTCTCTCTCTCTCTCTATCTCTGTGCGCGTGTGTAAAATATCAGATTTAACTAAAAAATATCTAAAAAAAAAGAAGAAAACTATGAATAAAGACAAAAGGAAGATTTAACCAACAGTTTCGTCTTTTGATAGGTCTTGATAAAGTCCATCAGAGGATGAAACATTTCGGTTTAAGATACGTTTTGTCTTTATATATATATATATATATATATATATATATATATATATATATATATATATATACATGTATGTATATTTTGTGACGGAACAAAAGTTGGAAGATGAATTTCAAAGACACTATTTAGCTATTTGTGCATAGAGTTCTTCAAATACATGTGTGCCATTTTGTTCCAACGCCCTTTTCCCTTTTAATACAGCTTCCTGATATCATCCTCCTAGATCTTGACATTTTTCTAAATGGTGAACTGATTTAAGTTATTTTTACAGCCTTCCAGAAAAATTAAGCTCTTCCCATTAAGAATTGTATTGGGATCAAAATAAGTGGTAACCCAAAGCTTCATGACCGGGTGAGTACGGCAGGGGTAGTTTAACTTCCCAGTCAT